>VZTI01003226.1:1562825-1607711 GCA_013397865.1 Struthidea cinerea
AAAAAAAAAAAAAAAAAAAAAGTTTAGGCAAAGCAGTCATTGCCAAGTTAGAGTAGAAAAAATATAAAAAAAAAACTTTAAAGCTCTTTCTGGTATCTGTCCTTTGTTTTTACAATGTTAGCTATTCAAAAGGAAAAAAAATGATTAAGCTGTCTGCTTTCAAACTGCTGTATTAAGGTGTTGATAGTAAATAAAATGTCTTATTTACTGCTGAAGAGCAAAAATGTCAAGGTCATAAAAGAACAAATGAAAACTTTAGGGAGATCATTGTTGAGGAATTCTGAATTCTGATCTAACTGAAGAGAATGTCATCGTTTTTAATGGAAGTCAGATCCCTGTATTTCTGTGGAAAAAAGACCAGCTGGGGAAATTTTAGCATTGAGCTGCTCCCATAATGTTAATAACATTAAGTTGTTCCTGTAACTGGAATAATGCTTTGCAATGGGAGTGAGGAAAACTGGAGAACATGGATGTGCTTTTCCCTGGGTAGGCTTGTGAGTTGCTTCCTCGTCATGGCTTGTGTTACATCCCAATAAATTACATTAGCAAGGCAAAACTCGGCATTTCCACGTCAGGAGTTTGAAGGGGGCTTTGGCTGGTGGAGGCTTTCCAAGGTGGGCAGGGGCAGGGAATGGGACCGTGTCTCTAACAGGGAGCCCTGCTCCAAGAAAAGCCAGCTCTGCTCCCAGATGTGCAAGTCATCTCGTGCAGGCTCTGATCCTGTCCCCGTGGAGAGGGATAAACCTCCCCCAGGCTCCAAGCTGTGCAGGATCAGGATGGCAGTGTCCCCTGGTACAGCTTGTGCCCCAGGGATCACGTGTGGGGGATCCAGTAAAGAAAAAAAAGAGGGAAAACCACTCACTGAAAACTGTAAAACTCAGAAAAGTGAGTTAGGACTTGGGGGAAAAAAGAACCTAGTGAGGTTTTGCAAAAAGTCTATTAACTTTCTTTCTTGTGGTCATGGTTTCAGACACTGCATGTATCTAGAAATTAATTAGTTTCTTACTTTCTGAATAGACTTTCAAACAACACCACTTTTTGGGGTTTTATTTTGGGTTTTTTTTTTCTTAGTATTGTACTCTGAGCAGGCTGCAGTCTTGTTTTGAGCAATAGCAATGGGATCTGGGTTTAGTTTGGATTTTTTTCTCTTGACAAACTCTTTCTGCTTTATTTTCAATACCTGCTATTTTTCCTGCACTGAGTTGGGAGAACACCGTACCTTGAACAAAGAGCTAAAGCACTTTTTTGTTTGTTTGTTTTTCACATACTAACCTCTGGCTTTTTGGCCATGCTCACAATATGCTCACTTTATGCCTGTCAATTTAAATTACTTTTGTTTTAATTTTTGTACCAGATGAGTTCACGTTGTGGTCTTCAAAAAGGCCAGGCAGAGAGTTTCCCAGAAACCCAGCATTTCCAAATAGCCTCTTCAAGTGGAATCACTTACTGCAATTTAAATATTCGAGCACTTTTATTCTAAAGTTAACATTGTTTATAGGAAGCAAATGCAAATAAGTGGTAAAAACCTTTTGGTATTAGGTCATTAAAAATCCATTGCTGACTTCCTGCCCACAACTACATCTTTTTTCAGACCTGTCACCCATTTCATTTAAGCACTTAGCTTTCTCCTAATGAATGAATTGGCATTTCATATTACCTTATTATCCTATAAAGCAAAATGCATACTCAATAACATTAATGGTAATTTCTCATAAAGACACATTATCGATCCGGGTGCTACCTGTAAGCATTGAAAATTGCAGCCTGCACACAGAGCTTTTCACATCTGGGCCTGAAGAATTAAAGAAAAATTAAATTTGACAGCAGTAAATTCACAGGCACAATCTAGGCACCAATTTATATGCAAAATGAAATGCTTTATGAAAATTTCCTCTATTTTCTCACGGAGATTTGGGAAAAAGATTTCACTAGATGCTTCTTTCTCTAATATCCCTCTACTTAAATATTATACTGCAGTCACTGCAGACTCCCTTTGATGTATAAATAATCAAGTTAAATTATGTGCAGCAAGGAGACTAGTGCTCTGCCATTCTTATTTTACAAAGTAATATCTACCCTAGAGGGTCAAATTTCCCTGACAAATTCTTAATTACTATGTTGCAACAGAAGCAGAATCTATTTGTGCATAAATCCCGGGCATTCCCATGTGGTAAGTAACTAATATTACCAACCATTTCACTTGGCCTGTTCACTGAACTCCATAATTAGATAATACTTTTGATGATGGTACATTTGAAGTCTTAATCCATTTAATTTTTTATGAGATTTTTTTTATTTTAATAGGGATATGTTAGTGACCGCTGCCTATTTAAAAATCATTAAAATTCTGTCCACAGCAGTAATAAAGATTAAAGATTACTAATATGGCATTCATAACCTTTCTGGTTTTCTAGAAATCTGGGGCTTAAGGTAAATGTTAAAGGTCATTTAATATGTTAGTCAGTAATTATAATCCTGGGTAATAGGTTCCTTTTCTAATTATCCTGGTATAAAAGTTCTATTGTTTGGGTCTATTCTTCTGATTTTCTTATTTGGGTTTTTGGGGGAATGAGTAATCCTGGAATTAAAGTTTCTGAACATTGATGAAAGTAGGTAATGCACAATGATTAACTGGATAAAAGCCATATGTTTGAATGCCGCATAATATCTTGCCTTGAAGTTACTTACAAAAGATGCAGCATCCCCTTCCAGGAGAAATAAAGCAGAAAGGTCACTGCAGAGATTAATACCTTTTTTTATTTTAATATCAAACATTGACAAATAAGATAAAGGCTTTGTGAGCAAGCTCAGAAGGAAGTGAGAGTGGTTAAACACTAGGTGGGAGAGAATCCTTGAAAAGTCTGCTGGTCATTTGAGAGGCAGGAAAAGGAAACCTCCTCCTTGAGGCCCCAGTTGGGTAAAACCTTTAGGAATGAGTTTCGTGGAATGCTGAGCACTCTGCATGCTTTCCTGGGATGCAGCTTGGATCTGCACCTTTTGCCCTGCGATGCAAGTGGGATTGCTGAGGCTTACTGAAGAAAATGTTCTTACCCTTCGGCTCATGGCAAAAATAATCTGTGTGGTTTTGTCTTAGAAGCAGGCTTGTTTTCTGTGATACAGATATTCTGCAATGCCTTTCTTCCCTTATCTAGAAGGGTACATAGATATATATTCGTGATGTTTGTAGATAATGCATTAACAAAATTTACATACCAGGACCTGAATTCTGGAATAAGCACTTAAAAATATATTTGAGTGCAAGGTATTTGATTTTAAATACAATTTTAATCTGCCTGTAAGTTAAATGTGTCCTAAAATACTGTCTTAGATCACAGTGCCCTGATGGATCAGTTTGGAACCTGAAAAGGGTCAAAAGGGATATAAATCCTCCTGCAAAACCTAGATTTCTGGGCAAACATCTTCCTGTGAGCCGTGGATCTCACACCACCACGAGTGCCCTAATGCTCTAAATGCAGGAGGAAAAATGTAAGGGAAAACTAGGACAACAGTAAGAAAATGTCTTTAGGAGGTGACCTACTCTTTGCAGTGTTTTTCAATTTTATCACAATAATAGCATTAAAAAACCTTCCAATGTCACAAACTCTTGTTTCAGCAGTAATTATGTCTCACTAGCTGGCTTTGGGAAAGTCACTAAGGCCATGTTTGAAGGGCATCTGCAGGTCATGATTTTTCCGTGGTCACTGAGCAGCTTCTTGAGCTGCAGATTTGTGCTGGAGCTGATGCTCTGTACTTTTTAAAATCAAGCCTCCAACGCCTTAGCATGGAAGTAGAAAAAATGTTGTCAAACCCATGAAAAATCTAGTCTTGGCATCTCCATTTTAAATGGATGACAGCGATATTATCTGTTGAGGTGGTATGAAGTTAAAACGGTCAATTTTTGTAAGGCATTTCCCTTTACAACAGAAAGGCAACTGCTAGTACTCCAGCTGATAAAACCACTGAAAATCGGAGCTCAAATCTTTTGCAGCAGTCCTTTATTCTTGAAGATTTAGAAATTCACAGCCTCTTGTACTTAGAGTTATTTTGAAGGAGCTAAAAAGCAGGCTGATGAATATAATTTAACTATGATTGGTGAAATTTCAAGAATGCTAAATCAGAATTGTATATAAAACCTTGATTAAGAAATTAATCTCCTATAAGCGTTCCCTTCATACTGAAACCCAAGTAGCAAAATCTGAAGCTTTCTTGTAAAGAAGCAGTAGCTGACTTGAGAAAAAGTTCAACTTCCTGATTTTATCAGTAAATCCATGTGAGCAGCCCTCTTTCAGAGCTTTTTTTAAATACTGGAGTGAAGATTTTGTTAAAGTTCTAATTCTTTTATACTTTTCTGCCTCTTTTTCTTTTTTTTTTTTGCCTTTTACCTAGCTGCAGTTTCCCAATGAGCCTTTCATACCAAATACTACACGGTACTCATTTAAAGGAAAAGAAATGCAGCGAAATCTTTGTGTTGACACACTCATAATTTATCAATTCACCAACCTTCTGACAGATAAAATTCATGGGCGATTCTCATGGCTACTTCAGATGACAAATTAACAAACTCAGGTGAAATTAGTTGTAGTTATGAATATTCACAGTAATGTTTGGATAGGATTCTACCTAAAGAGACCATTATCAAATGTTAATTCCTTAAAGTGCATGTCTTTATAGAGCACTGAAAAGGGAAGATTTGCACACTGTGCATCACCAGATGAGCTTCCAGTGACTGCAGTGACAGTCAGGTGCTGCTTGTCCCCAGGACCTGCACGGCATGCCAGGATCAGGCAGTCTCTGAGAAGTCTTTCTGGGCCTTTCCAGCCCTTCTCAAAAGTTGGAGCAGCTTCAAGACTTCATCTAATCTATATTTAGCTAAGAAGTTTTGCCTTCTCTCGAGTCAGGATGCTCTGCCATGCCTTCTTCCTACATCCCATCTCCCATGCTAGTGATCAAATGTAATTGGACCTGCTTTGCCTGTCCCAGCTGTATTCTGTGCAGAGAGCACCCTTGTGGATAAACCACACCTTGCACAGCCACAGCTGCTTAAGGGCCGATGCAAAATGCCTCAGCAAAGCATGAAAAAGAGAGATTTAGCTTACGGGATATTTATTTTTACTGTCTTGATCTTTAGTATGCATCTTCAGAGAGTTTTCCTGAAATATTTTCCATTATTCTGCAACATGAGTGAAAAGGGTAGCTAGGAATTTTATATTATCCGGTCATCTGCCACTTAATACAGCTGGGAGGAAGAGCTGGTTTCCATGGGGCTGGGGAGGAAAGATCCACAGCGAATAACGATTGAATACAGTGAAAACCTGCAATCACAGCACCTTCTTCCCATCTCTAGCAGCGGGTGCAGCCAGGCTGCAGAGGAGTATTCATGGTCGTTCCGTCAGCCAAGAAGTCAAACAGCTCAGAGTTTGTGCGTGGCTTTTAGGTGAGGCACAAGTCATTGAACTCCATGATGTCTTCTTGCATATTAATCTGAGTCCTGTTCCAGCCATCAGCAAACCCAAGGAAAAGTAAACTTCACCGTAGACAAGAGCTGATTCGTTTACACGCAGTAACACACTTAGTAAAGCTGTGAGATTTGCAGGTAGGGTCTGGGCCAGCCAATTTTCAAAACAGCTTTGTTCATTCGGTAAGAATTAGGTTGATAGCATCTAAGTGTATGACGTTTGCTGTTTCTAAGTTTAGGGCTGTAAATGATGTAAAGGGACAGCTGGGAAACTCAGAGATGATGCAATGAAACATCAATTCTTTTATACAGTTTATTTCCTCAAAGTTTTAAATTCTTGGTGCAGAATGAAAGAGAGAAAACACAGAATGTTTTAAGATATTTTATAGTGACAAACTTTTTTAATCTTAAATTTTGTTTTACATCTATGTGTACCTTTCCACAGTTTTTTCTTTGCAAGATTTTGCAGTTTCTCTCTACGAGCATATAACATACTACTACACCTATATATGTGTCTAGGGAGTCTTAAAGTTGGCAAGATCATATAGGCACAACTTTTAACCTGTCTTAAAGATCTGAGGGTTAATTCAACAGCAGAGAGCAACATAATTAGAACTATCAAAGTATGTTACCTTTGGTCACAGATTATTGCTTGAAAAAATTATACAATTGTGCTGGTTTGGCCAAATTTGGAGGAAAATACCCTCTGATGGAAGGCAGGTTACAACCACCCCTCCCCCACCAGGTTCAGGAAAAAAGAAAGTTTTCCTCGGAGGAAAGTGAAAGCGATAAAAAAACTGTGTATTTAACAAACACACAGGAAAAGGATAATAATGCTAAATAATGAAACTTCTCACTGTGGAGAGAAACCTGGGAAGATTTCAGAGTCCTTCTGGAGGTGTGGTTTCTCTCCCCCTCCTCGGAGCTGGGTCGGTGGGGGCTCACCTCTGGGGCCTCCATGGAAAACACTCCTGATGTGTTCTGATGTTGAAACAGTCCAGAAGAGAAGAAGGGAAAAACCAAAGTCCCAGGGAAACAAAGTTCAACTCTCCGTCTCCCTCTGGAGAAAAGGAGCCGAAAGCTGGCTGAGAAGCAAGAAAGGTGCTTCCTCCACTCTTGCTGCTGCAGAAGCAGAGGAGTGTGTCTGTGTCCTTGAACAACTGCTTTGAAAAGTTCACTGGGTTTTTGTCCTCTCTCCCCCTTCCCAGGCTCAGTTTAAAGGCACAGGAAGGCACAAGGTTAATTTTTGGGGATAGAGCAGCGATAGGGGATACACATCATAAAGTCACCCCAAGAAAACAACAGAAAGCAACATATTCCAGTGCCCTGTAGCCATCCCAGAAACAGCAGAATACCAAAATGCACATTTTCTGTGAAAAATTCACAGAGACATGTATAGGTTGGTCTGTCTTCAATCTGAGGCATTGAAATCTAAGTTCAGATTTGACTCTGTTAGTTTTAATAAACAACACCTTAGTATAATATTCCTGGTTTAAATGTCGAATTACCCAGAGAGGGGCAAAAAAATCGCAACATTTAATTAAGTGTTCATTTTTCCTACTTGAATTCCAAAATTTAAAAAAAAAACAATTCTCAGTTTTATTTTTAGTAAGCTGATGTTTGCTTTTTCTTCTTTTCTTTTATAAATCTCCCCTTCGAGCAACTCCTTACCTTTAAATCATCTTAACAGGCTAAATTCTGAAACTAATTGCTGCAGCTGCATTTGGAAGGAGGAAATCAGGGTGACACCTACCAGATACAAAAACCTCCTGCTGGTGCCTTATAGGCTGGTGTGGAAGAGCAAGGCTGGCCCCAGCAAAAATAACTGTTTGAACTTTCCTGAGAAACGCAGAATTATGTTCCTTTAGTGATTGCTTCACCTGCTGTCTGCTTCATGAGCCATCCTGGGCTGTGAGCACCTCCTCCTTTGTGGTTTTGAGGCAACAGATGAAGGAATAACGCAGGGTCCTCCCAAGCTGTAGCAAAGTGCGGGGCCCCAGCAGAGAGCTGGGATGAGCAACTTGCTGCTGAAAGGTGTTGGTGTACGGAAAATCTTGTCCCAAACGTCAGCAGGGTTTTGTGACTTGTAACAGTTCCAGTAAGAGAGGCACAGAGTGGCAAACTGAGATACAGGTGGGAATCACAGTAAGTAATGCAAGACTGGTTACATGCAGAAGTGCAAGAGAAAAACAGGGAGAGGCTCAAGAGAGGCACAGGATGGAGTCACTGGAGTAGTGATTATGAAGAATAATTTAAAAGAATATATACTTAATAGACTTTTTGTTTGATAACTAAGTAAACTGTCTGCTTGCTGTGACTGAATAGACAAGGGTGAGCGGGTAAGTGCTATTTTGCCTACATTAGAAAAGGCAAAGTTCTGCATTTCTGTTGTTTTCCACCCCTAATAGAATGCAAGTAGCAGGAATGCAAGTACTAGGCACCACTATTGTATCACTCTAATCACCTTGTGTTTCTGCTTTTTTGGAGTTTAAAGACCAACAGAACTTGGTTTCTTGCTATGAATTCAGGTGGGTTATGCCTACAGAGATTGCTTAATTCCTGAATCAGCAGGACAACTGCAACTAGATTTTTATTTTTTCTCCTTTCTTTGCATCACAGCAGTTAAAAATCACCTTTCAGACACCCCCTTATTCCCCAGGCTATAAAATACCGTGGAGTGGCAGAGGAGAGATTATTCAGTAGAAACGAAAAAAGAAGAGGACAGAAGAGAAGGCCCACTGTTTGGAGGTTAGTGTTCTCACCTGAGCAGAATGAATTCATAAACCCCATCCAGTTTTTGCTCTTCTGATTGCACACACATTTCACAGGAGGACACAGTCTCTAATGGCCCTGCCACATCACCTAATGCCAAGTGCTTCCCTGTTGGCTGCAGGAAGTGATGTCTGGGAGGTCGGGAGGTTCCAGACTGCTACTACAGCAGTAATAAAAACCAGCTGCATCATTGACTCTACTGTGGTGGCAGCGTGGCTGTGGACAGAGCTTGCCTGGAGCTCAGGAACTTACCCACTGGTCAGGACAGATGATAATGATGCTAAAGTTCTTGTCTTCACTATACAGTCCCCTGATTCCTCTTTATCCTCCTGAGGGTGGAAGGTGAAAGGACTGAAACCTGAAACCTTTACTTTTAAAGATGCCTTCATTACAGTGCCTGGGTATCTCATTGGGTCATTGCCTGTCTGGCAATTTACTCTTTTTTTACAGAAATTTTCCTGTCTGTAAAATTAAAATGTTGTTACTTATTGCAACGGAGCACCATAAAAATTATTTCAACGGTTATAAACCCCTTCTGGAATTGTAGAGTGATAAGTATTATTTGTATGCAAGGACCTGGAAAGGGGGCTGTTTTATATGATCTAGGGCTGCTCTGTTGTGTTTGTTTTGTTTGTGTATCTGGATCATAGCAATAAACACAGTTTAGAGAGCAAACATTTGATAGCATATTTTGGTGTTTAAAAACCCTACAGGTGTCTAGGTGTATGCAGATGTGAAGGAATTACTGAACTTTTAAATAACAGGGAAATCTTTGTGTTCAGAAGGACTGGTATCCGTATATTTAAATTTTATATATATGCATATTGCCACATTCTCTTTCAGCTAACCTTTGTGTGAGAGAAACTTCTGCTGATGTCAAAGGACCTGGAGGACATTAGCAGCTGATACTGGTGCCTGTCGGGTGCTGTTGGGTTTGTCTCCCCACCACCAGCCTGGCTTCCCTCACTACTGCCAGTGACCTTGCAAACAGCTCCGACAAAGGTCGGAATGGATTCATTGATCAGCCAGGCCAAGCATATGACAGTCTGTGCCTTAATTGAATCCCAAAAGGGGGCAGACTGGGTTTTTATTACAGAGGCCAGACGATAGCACTCATTAAAAGCTCCACAGACTGTGTGGTTTACTAATTAGTTTATTATACAGACACCTTGACGATGGGCAAAGTTGTCATTTTGCCCTTTATCGCACAGGGGATGTTGTTAAAAGTTTAATCAGCTAACACTGACCAACTTAGCTTGGCAGGCTGTGGACAGTCATTACCGAGGTCACCCCTGCTGTAGCAATTCTGACAGGGTCACAGCATGAATCTCCAATAAAAAGCACGTTACATAAGGTAAGAGCGCACCTGAAAGGGAACCAAGAAAAGAGATGTGCTCAGCAGGGAGTAGGAAACAGATGGACTGTTAGGACAAGTGAAGCCTGTTACGGTTTCTCTTTGCTTACATTGTTTAACATATGCTTTTTGGAAATATGGGGAGCTCTGAGCTATTGCTGTGATATGTTCATTAGAACACAAGATAGCCTGAACCAAGCGGTGTGTGAACAGGCACTAAGTGTCCCTGCTCTGGCAAAAGCAGGGATGATTTTGCTAGTTAAGCAAAGCCTAACACCCAGGTAATGTGCAGATCCAGAGCGATAAGAGAACTGGGAAAACTGAGAGCAGATTTCCCTTCAATATTTCTTTTCCTTCCATTCCAGATTCTCCTTTCCTTCCAGAAGAGACTGAAGGGAGACCTCACTGCTGTCTACAGCTTCCTTGTGAGGGGAAGAGGAGAGGCAGGCACTGAGCTCTTCACTTGTGACCAGTGACAGGACTTAAGGAAACAGTATGAAGCTGAGTCAGGGGAGATTTAGGCTGGATATTAGGAAAAGATTCTTCACCCAGAGTGTGGTTGGTCACTGGAAGATGCTCCCCAGGGAAGTGGTCACAGCACCAGGCCTAACAGAATGTACTAATATGGTGTGGTTCTCAGGGTGTTCTGTGCAAGGCCAGCAGTTGGGCTTTGATGACCCTTGTGAGTTCCTTCCAGCTCAGGAGATTCTATGACTCTACATTCAGGGTAGTTTTGTAATGTACCTTTAGTATCTTTATTCCCTGCAGGTGTGGGAACGTGCTGCAGCTCAGAGAAAATGTCCATAAGGTTACCTTTACTTAGTTTTACTGCAGTGACATCTGGAAGTCCCAGCAGTTTTGTAGTGTAATGGGCCCATTAATACACGGCCTTACGAAAAGAAATGCCCTCTGCCAGTTCTGCATCAGAATACATAGAGTGTAATTAGATACCTTACATTAAAGATGGTGTAAAAAAATTGAGGCAAAATGATAAAGGTTCTTGATCTTCTCTTCAGAATCTGTTTGACTAAAACATACTACAACTTGATACTTTTTCTTAGGAACCTATTTAAAAATAAAAATAGCTTGATTTGCCTGTCAGTCACACCTGTGAGGCAACTTCCATCAAACCTTAGACTGGATAGGGGTCTTAGTTCCTTCAGGTCTTCTGGCAGTTGGTGTTTTCCACAAATGCTGGTAGAAGAGAAAGATTTTTAATTATTCCCTTGAGGGAAAAACAGGGAACGCAGCAGTCATCCCTGCTCTTTCATCTCAGCTGGCTGGCAAACCAATCAGTCAGGGTGCCCAATATGCCACATCATCCATGGCACGTGCTGTCTCTTGTTGAGCCACAAAGAAACTCAGGGAGGGGACACAGTGGATGGCGAACTGGTGGAAGAACACACGAAGAAGAGCTTATCTGAGGGCAGGATGGGGAAACATCATCATTTCATAGGGAAGAACTGGGAAAGGTGGATGACAGAGGCAGATAAGTTTAGAACAGACTCATAAGAGCGGGGTGGAAAGAAAAAGAATTTGTTGGGGTTGGTATCTGTAGAGGGTCTGGGGCAAAATTCCAGATGAGATGAGATTTTGTTAATTTCTGTACAAATAATGGAACAAATAATTTCTTTGGGTGTAGACCACTGTGACATGAAAAGAAAATTACTTTACAGTCCTGAAGAGAATCTTGACAGAAATAAATTAGAAGTGATCCCACAAGGAATCTCCTGATACTGAGTTTCAGTTTACAGGGACAAGAGCACACCCTGACATTTCCACCAGGACAAGAAATGGTATCAGGCTGTGCCAGGAGAGGTTCAGTTGGACATCAGGAAGAATTTCTTCACTGAAAGAGTTGCCAGGCTTTGGGTCTCTCATTTCAAACATTATTCACAATCAGCAGCTGTAATTCCAGTGTTTCAGGTCATAAAACAGAAAAAAAAAAATTAGATATATGGAATATGTTATCCTCTGAGAGCTGGAGGAGTATATGAGATATATTGGATTTGGTGTACTCATACTTTCACTTTTTTATTTGGACATAGACATCAGCTGAAATGATGCCTTTGGAGAATGAAATGGAGGATTTGGTTGTTGACTGTTACAGAAATTTTCGCACAGAATATCACTGCATATTTTTGAGGCGTGTCTTCCAGCCATATTCCATTAACAATTGTGTCACACACAGAATGAAGGTGGAAAGGTAGGAAAACAGTCTCTTGTTTCACTTTGACCTTTTTTTTCTGTTACAAATGTCCAGTGCATGCAGTTTGATACTCCATCATGGATGACATGAATGGGAGAGTCCAAACTAGTTGCGTTCTCTCCAGCATACGTGAAAGACTGCTCCAGTCTCATTTAACACAAAATGTGACCTTGAAACAAACCACAATGGTCCTGATTGTCCTATGCCCAGGGCAAGAATTTTGTCAGACCACTTGGTTGCTTTTTCCAGCCCAGAGACCTCGGTTCCTTTGCCAAGAAAACAAGTTCTAACATAGGGGGAATTCACACACCTGAAAATCTCATGCTGTTCTGGATCCGAGATATGGAGATGGGCCCAGAAGGCTGGTTTCAGCATCATACCCCCAAATAGATGTATACAGGCAGGTAAAGTGCAACCTGGTGTGCCTCAGTGCATACGATTCGTTTTCATTTGAACATTAGCATAAGGTGCAGTGGCAGCAGATTTGTATCTGTCATCAGAGGGAGTAAAGATCAATGAGTGTGTACTTACAACATGTCCCGCGCGCAGCGCGTGGCGGGGTGTGCAGTGAGGGGGCCGCGAGAGGAGCCAGCTCCGTGACAAACACAACAGATGCACTTCTGAATGCTGAGGGCAAGAACAGAAAAAGAACATTGGTCAGACCCTCAGCTTGCTTCCCTCTGCAGAGTTCCCTTACCCTCAGTTTTTACGAGCTGAGTTGGGCCTGTGCCTCTGTTCAAAACACGAATCCATTCCCATTTCTCACTCAGGAATCTGGCTGGAATATATTGCAACACCGGGGCGAGCAACGGGTCATGTACAATGGAGGTACCATTGCTAGTTAACATGTCTTGGTAGTCACCCCAGGAGTCTTCTCACAGTGACAGATTGCTCTGTTACAACTGCACAGGCAAATGCTCCATCATTAACTCACTTTAAAAAAAGCTGCCTTAACTGTGAAACTAAAAGACTCCAACTTTTCCTTTTGCTGTAGCTCCCTCAGGCAATGAAGGAATTTGCGATGTGTGTCAATGAGACATTTCAAATCTCACACATTTAAATCGTCCCGACTTCAACAGCATTTTAAATACACTGAAACCAGCAGCATTTCTAAATTCAAACACTTGCCAGTTTCCTTCCCACAAGCTTGCTCCTATGAGCCTCAAAGGCAGTAGAAAATGTTATTATGCGAACAAAGCATCTCTCTGTAACTGAATTAAATATAACTCCATTAAAAAGAGAGAGATAATATAATAATTAATACTTTGTACTACTATATTACCTTTCCATTGCAGTTTAAAGGTATTAATTCAGCCTTAGCCCGCCGTTTCTTTTCCCATTTTATAAATAGAAAAATGGAGGCACAAAGGGGAAAAGTGATATAACTGGAGGCACAAGGCAAATCAGTATCAGGGCAGGCATAAAATCCTGGAAATCTGGTTCTCAGTGCTGCCTCCACCATTTCAGCACCAACCTTCCCACGAGGCAAAGACACGATAGACAAATGGTACCATCAACAGGGGTATGCAAAAGTGAAAATCAACAGTGGATCCTCAGTCCCCACATCTCAGCCTCAGAGAGACATACACGGCTCAGTGGAAAGAAAACTCTAAGCCACCGCATAAATCCAGTGGTGGGCAAATTCCGGCCACTTCCCCGCGTCATGTGTGGTATTTCTGAGTCTACATTAAGAAAATCCCATAATCCTATCCTCCAGTCTTTCACCGTGCAAGTGGGTGAGGAGCTCCCATTAAGTTCAGCAGTGTGAGACTGCAATTAAACAGCGATTAAGAGTCACACAATGCAGCCCACTGGAGGGATGAGCTGTGTTCTGGCTAACGCGATCAGCAAACAAACTCTTTTGAAGTGCTTAGGCATAGTGCGTTAGGAAAAGTACCCGACGCGAGGAATTACCACTCTGCCCTCACACAGACATAAATCCAGGCTCCGCTTAGCCCTGGAGATGGATAGACCTGTTTATCCTCCAGAGGGATTTTACATGGCACTAGCAGGCTGCCCGCGATGCAAAATCAGGCCTTTAATGATTGCTTGTGAGAACTCGGAACGACAAAGCTTTTCATTAATCGTCCATTCCTCATCAGTCTCTTAATAGATCTATAAATGAATAAATACCCCAAGGAAATTGCTACTTTAAAAAAGGAAAAAATTGGGTTCCACTTTGAATATTGACAGACACAAGAGTTGCCTTTTAACTCTGGAGTCATTCAACTTTTGTTGGAGTGTTACATAAAAGCTTTTAATTTACCGAGTACCTTTTTGTGAGTCGAGGGGATCATTTGTGACTAATGAAGAGCAAAGAACATTTTAATAATAGTGACAACTGGCTTTGATATTAATATTGTCTCAAAAAAAGTCTCTTTTGAAGTCTCTGAGATTAGGAAAACCCTTTATATTTTATCCAACCGTGTTAATAAAATTGCCTTGCCTACATAATGCTCTCTCCAAAGCAAAAGTAATTTTCCCCCATTTAGTTCCCCATGCTATCCTGTGGATATTTTTGTATGCATTTTTTTCTCACTTGTCATTTTTCAGTGCACCAACATTTCTAATTTTTTATTAGTTTCCAGAAATCATATTTAAATGAAAACCCAAGCGTAATGCTCTATTTCTTACAAGAACTTGAACATATTTCATATCCTTAGGAATGGAAGCCTTTTTGCATGTCATAAATATTTCTTGATACTTTTTCAGTAGGATGGTAGGGGTGCTGAATGGAAGCCGGCTTCAGGAAAATGTTTTGTAGAAATTATGACAACACAAGGGAAGGAAAAGATTAATCTATTTCAGTTTTAGGGGTGTTGTTCTATGAACAATGCTATTTGGATGTTACTCATGTATGATGGAGCCTTAGATCATGTCATTTATTCAGGTGGACATGGAGTTGGCCAAAGCTAAGGGTAGGTTACTTCAGTTTTGTTTGCGAGTTCCACGTCCCTACAAACTTTATTAGATCTCACAGGCTTGTTAAAATCATAGTGGGACAAGACATGTTTCTGAACTGATAGACACATCAGTCTTTAGTCCCACTAAAGGGGATCAGCTACAAAAGACTAACGTGAAAACAGTATCTCCAGCAAGCGTTGAAAACAGTAGAACAAGCATAGCTCCTCTTGGGTCTAACTTCTGTCCTCACTTAGTCTTTCATTTTTGAAATGAAACGCTACTCAATTTTCCAATAGTTTTCAGAAAAGGTTACAAGTTAAAGCAATACACTTGCCTAAGACTCTTGTTGAACCAGGACCGCATGTGATGTATTGCAAGTCATGAATCATTTGAAGCATAAACCAGAAAAAAATTCCTTTTCTTCATTTTTTTCCTACTGCCCATGATGTATTCCCTCCAGCTCTTCCTTAATTAGGAAGTTAGGACCAGTAATTCGTCTCCAGTTCCTTCCTCGAAGCAGAAGCAGCAGTAGGGACATCAGCACAGACTGAGCTCCAGACATTTTGCCATGTGCTCTTACCCTGTTGAGGAGATTCCCATCAGTCCCAAAAAACAATGCTGTCACTTTTGGAACACTTTCCCAAGAACAGACAACCTAGTAGTCTAATCAGGATGCAAGCATGAAACAAAACAAATCTACAATCTTATGCTGATTTGAGAAGAAATCAACCTTGATATGTCCTTGGTGTGTTAACTATGGCCCGGCTGTGTTATACTCAGTGAGGAACAGAAGGGTGTGTGTCGCTGTGAGCCGCACTAATGACGAGGAATGTCACGTCAGTTTCAGAAGGGAAGCAGTTCTGATCTTTATTAATTAATTAATTCATCTTTTATAACAGGGTTCGCAAAGAGTGTGTTGAATGGCATAAGACAGTTGGGTGCTCGGCCATCCACCCCTTGAGGGGATTGGTCAAGCTCTAAGACACTTATTCCAAAATATCAGAAAGCTAGAACTACAACAATCTTGCATAACAAACCCAGGTGCAAGATAAGGAGTTAGTTTACAAAAACCCACAGCAGTGTTTTCATAGCTTCTGTGAGAACTGCAAAGTTCTCACAGAACGCTGCAGAAAAGCTGAAAGATTTCTCTACCAAAGCTTTTCAGCCTCCACAGGTGTGAACCACTTCTCTCTCTTTCCTCGGGGCTGCACAAGTTTCAGGCAGCTCTGACCAGATCCAAGTCCAGTCTCCTGTTTTGGCTTTTATTTTTAGTCAGAGGAGAGGCTGCAAGCTTTGTCCCACATTCAGAAACTCCAGGCATGTAATAAATGTGTGTAATTTTGACAGAGAGAGAAGTCTGCTAGAACAGAGGCGTACAGCTAATATTTATGGACAAGTTTCTAACAAAGGGATGGTAGGCCTGGGCTGCTGACTCAGCCTTCCCTCTCTGTGTAGGGATGCTGTCGCCAGAGTAAAGATAACCGGGAAGGTTACGAGGGGCCACAGAGCCCCTGTGATCTGCAGGAGCCAGAGCACCCGCAGAGACTCATTCACTTCTACCGCGCCTCAAAGTGGGAGGAAGAAAGGACCTCGGCAAGAGCGCGTTCAGATGAAGGAATCTTTTATGGGAGTTTCTATAATGCTTCATTTTGAATGACTGCGTGGTAACCAGGGCTGGGTGACTGTATAATAAGGCTCACTGGCTCTCTGACAGAAACTTTCATAAAGGAAAAAGTTACTGATGAAAGTGAAGGGGATTTTGTGTGTGTGCTTCTCGTGCGGCTCAAGGTTTCATCTGGGTTTCTAGTGCCTGCAAAATGAGGGACAACAGGGGAGCAGGCCACAAACCTTAACTCCCTGTGCTCTCTTCCTGAAAGTGAAGGAAGAGCATCAAAGGGAGCGAGAGTGACAGACTGTCTAACTGAAAGGCATTCTGTATTCTTGCTTTAGGTCACAGCCATGGCTTGCATCGAAGAGCAAAGTCTGTCTAATTTAACATTTATGAACTCCTCGTTTCCAGGGTGCAGTCTTAAGTGGGCCAGGAAACTTAGGGTGACAATGCAAAGTTACAGTCACGGTTATTTGGTTTTTACCTTCGGCAATTTTAAAACTTTCTGGGCGTCAGATGATTATTATGGATCCTTTCCCTCCTATTCCTTAACCTCTCTTCTTCTCTGCTCATCAGCCTGACAAAGCAAAAGCCCTACCATGTCACCAGGTTTACCACAACACTCTTATATGCCTTCTTCCTTTGTTCATAAAATATACTAAAAAATTGTAATATACACACGAATGTAGAGAAATGATCAATGAAGTGTGTGTAAAATACAAAGGGGAACCTTGCCTATCTGATGTTTCTGCATCATGTTAAATTCACTTTTGCATAGGGATCAATAAACGAGAAAGTGAAAAAACAAATGCAAAATATTTATTATAATAGGTTGGGAACAACGTGGCACAGAACTACAATTACTGTTTCTTCAGATCAATGAAAAAACTATAAGGTAGCTTTTTCCCAAGATTTTAACAATTTTACAGATGTTGAAAGGTGTTTTTGAAATAGCTTTCAAGATATTTCATCTTCCTGCTAATTTGATTTTTCAATTGCTCATAATGCAATTTAATAGATATATATATATGTTTATATAGGTGTGTGCCCATACATTATAGGAAAAATATTGAACTAAACCCCATGTCTTTGGTTACATTGTTGGAATACGTTTTGGATCGGTTCTGCTAATTTTGATTCTGCCCAATAGAATCCCCTATTAGTTCCCTCATTAGCTACTGGATTACATAAAAGATGATAAAGATGTTGTTGAATTCCCAAGGCGTTTTTTTCTCTGTTCTTCACTTAAAAGAAAAAACAGTTCAGTTCTCCACTGCAAAGAAATGAGATTCATATAAGCGAAGAATAAATTAGAGATTACTTTGAAAAATATGGACTTTTTCTATTATTTCTGGATGTGCTGAAATAATCTAGAACGGGCGCATGGGAAAATGAGAGAATGATTGGAAACCTAGAATACAGGAAATGGGGGAATGTAGTATCTGATTTTTAAACAGGGGAGAATTGCAGATAAAGAAATTCTAGGCCAAATAGATAAGGAGCAATACTCAACTCACCTGTAAGCAAAGGATGTAAAAGTGATAAGTAACAACTGACAGATACATCAGACTAAGCTGTCAAACCAATCACTTTTCCTTCAATGGCAGGGTAACAGGATTCATGGAATGAAGTGGTTGTGAGTCACCATCTGATTCTGACATGATTTGGAAGATGTTACCATAAATAAACCAAGAAAATGCAAAATGGGCAAATGTTGTAAGCACATCAAGTTCGAAACCAGAATTAAAAGGAAAAAAAAAGAAAAACAATTTTAAATAGGTTTGTGTTACACTGGAGCAACGCAGAAAAGGAGGAGTCACACTTTGACCTCTCCTGGGTTTGGTATTATTCCCCATTTTTAGTAATGAAGGGTGGAATTGAGCATGTTTATTAATTTTTATGGATTATATCCATAAAAAGGACAAGTCTCAAGCACCCTGAAGATGAGAATTCAAAGCAGTCTTAGCAAATCAGAACCATAGTCTGGAAAAATAAGAGGTGGTTAAATAATGCACAGGCAAAGCAGCTATGCCTAATTTTATTATTTCTGACCAAACACGTGACTTCTGCACAAATATAAGATGAGGGAAGGCACAGCATATTTGCCAGAAATTATTTTGGGGTTATAAGGGAAAATAATCTGTATATAAATTAATCATTTTAACCACTTGTGCCACCATGTATAAAAAGAAGCGTCACATGTAAATCACAGCAAGTAATATTTTCAATTTTCTGGTAAAGCCCTCAGCTCTGATCTCCTGTTCAAGTTACTACATTTTAAGAGAGATATGAAGAAAGCAGGAGCAGTCCACAGGAAAATGGCAAATATGATCAAAGTCCTATAGAAAAATGTCTTACAAGCAAATTTGAGAGGACTGAGCTTGTTTAGTCCGAAGATCAGAAAACTGAGGGGAGATGTAACAGCAGTTTTCAAATTAGTTGATTCCTGTGAAGTGAATGGCACTAAGTGAACTTCTATTTACAGTGAAAATAGAAGGGGGAGGTTGCTGTGGGGTGTTGTATGAAATAGCAGAGTCCCTTTCTGTCTGATTTTCCATCTCAGAAGAAGGAAAGAATTTCCTCCCCCTTTCTACCTCTGTCTTTCTAAATTAAAATTATTCCAGAGATTTAAGTCCTGGAGCCTAAATCGGTATTTAGGCAAATGTTAAATGTAAGACTTTTTTTTCAAAAAGGCAGTCTGGTCTCTGTTCATTAGAGATTTAAGCATATGGCTAAGTTTAAGCCATTCAAATACTTTCAAGTGATTGAAGTCGGATGCTGTTTGTTACACGGATCTGAAATTAATCTGAGTTTAGACTAATATATGTGTACTTTGCCAACTTAGTTCTTCTATCACTTAGAAATTTATACAAATTCAAATGGAAATTTGATGCTGAGGAACCCAGGGCTCAAATTTCTGAACATATACGTTACAGACCTTCGTTTCTTCCCCTCTTTCCCTTGGTGGCTGGGGGTCTATACATCAAGAATTTGTGTTCTGACCTTATAGTTTGAAAGGTATTGAGTGCTTTCGCCTCCAGTATCGAAATCATTGGATGTCTGCTGCTGACTCAGATTGAAACAAGGTTAAGCCTGTAAATAGTAACATTATTGAAAATCACTTTTTTAACTGCAATTTCCTAACACCCAGGCTCGTTTTACCCAACCTCTCCCCTAAAATCCTGCGTGAGGGCTTGTACGCCCGCACAACTATTAACACGGGATTGGGAAAGCAGCCAGCTTCGTTTGCCCACATTTGGGGAGGACACTCCTGGACATGTAGCTATTAAAATAGTAATTTCTCTATTACTCTGCAGTCCGGGGAGGGACTGCGGACCTTCACTTGCACTGCACACCTGCGGGTTGTCACAGCGACTGGGTTTTCTGTGAAAAACCCCACGGATATGTCACTGTTGTTAATTCAACCCTCCGTCAATGAGAAGGTGGTGTAAAAGGATCGCTGCGTTCCAAGCATTAGGAAATGTGTGGAATATCTGATCCTATAGAACTACAGACAGGCTGATGGCCAAAATGTGGCATCTGACCATGGACCGTGAGGAGCTGAACTGCGCAAGTTTGGCGCATGAAGTTGTAGTTAGCTCCAAAAATCCCTTTTGCTAATCAATCCCAAAGAGAACGGAGTAGAAATTTCTTGGAAGCCACTTATGGTTAACACTTCTAATGGATAATTTTTTTAATCTTTAGCTTTGTAAAACTTAATGCTAAATTACTACATAGCCTAAATTCCAACAGTGGGCTAAAATCTCATTCTCTACCTTGAGGTAAAAGATAATTTTTCCATTTAAAAAGAAATCTGTAAAAAAATAATATAATATTGCCTTCCTCCTTATTTGTTTTTATTTAATTTTTATTTAAGTGTCTTTCTAATGTTAATTAAAAACATTTTTGTTCTTTTCCCAGCTGAGGACCGCTTTTTAAGCACAAGCACACTGTGATGCTGTCAAACTAACATAACAAGAAACCTGTCCATGGTGTAAAAGCACAGTATGCATTAATCAACTAGCAGAAATGGTTGCTCTTTGCCATTTAAGCAAAATCAACTTTGCTGCTGCAAACAAATATGGTGATGTATCCTGATCTGATATGACTCAGCTTGGCTTCAATTATTTCAAAAGAGTTACTGCGGTTTGCACCTTCTGAAGCCACATTGTCACACACACTGTCAGTAGCAACTATGGGAAAGTACTTTTAAGATGCTCTGCTCCATGTAAGGTTATACAAACACTCATGTTATATACGTAAAACCACCTGAAATATACCCAACAAATAGAAAAAAAAAAAATCTCTCCTAGACTCTGTAGCTGCCAGAGTAAATTGTGCAGTGTAAGGCTCAGGTGAAAACCTGGCTCTTGGGTTCCACCTGCCTGCAGTTGCCCAGCCCAAACTACTGCCTTGAAGTGTTACCTGTAACCACCTCTGGGAGCAGCTGGTTCTGCAGGAAGCATTTTGGTGACGTGTTGTGGAGGATAAAAGGTTGAAAGGACCACCTCAGTATGATGTCTGAGGATCTACAGTGAGTGTACCTGTCCTTCTTCTGCTCACCACTGTCTCTCATAGCCATGCACTTCACGGGCTAAGCTTACACATTCCTTTTCACACAGAATAATATCAAAGAAGAATCATAATAAGGCATGCATAAGCATAATCTATTTGCAAACAGATCCGCCCTCCTTTTAATTAGGTCTTCTCTTTGCTGTGCTGAATTTTCCTCACTGGAGAAGGTGATTCTGTTGGAAAAGAACATGAGTTTTATTTTTGCTTTTATTTTCATTCCTTCTCTTTTAAAAAGTTCCTGTTAATTGGACTTCTTTTTTCCCTTATCTAATCTGGTAAAATAGCCAAAGTCTGGAACTGAACATGAGTAAATCCAAATGTAGTTATGAATAACTGGTGGTAGCGTTGCACAGTGGTTTCCCAAGGTATTCCCTAATAGAAACAAACATGCTCTTGCAGTACAGTATTAAGACATACAGCATTTCAGCACTTTCTGTGCTTCCAACAATTAAATTACAGTCTATCCTGTGCTGGGCTTAGGGGGGAGGAGCACAATTCTGTTCCCATATGACTCTGTGGAGTATTAAACCTAGTTATTTTATTAACTAAAGGCTCTCTTGGGAAAGCCAACTAAAATTATCATATCCTCTCACACACATAATGTAATTAAGGCCCCTATACAAAAAGGTACTTAAGCACATGCTTTACTTTAAGCACAAAGGTAGATGTCTTGATTCAATCAGGATTACAGCTGGGTTTAAAATTAAGTGCATGCGTAAGTGCTTTGTACTGAGGTTCCTATCATCAGAATAGCTAGAGAGCTATCAGGAGATAAGTTTTGCCTTGTTATCCAGAATTAAAATGGATGAGCTACAATACTTTTTCCCCCTCAAGTTACTCTCCATGCCTACTCAGAACTTTTTGCACATCAAAACCTGCAGGAACTCTGAGGTCTCATTGCAAAACAAACAAACAAAGCAAAACAAACAAACAAAAAGATACGTTTGGTTTTCTATGGGCACCACATCCTTATTTCCTTGTTCTAGGCCTTTGGTTGGAATGTCATTGGTTGCAAAGTCATTTAAATGATACTATAAGTTGTCATTGATTTTCTTAAATGACTGTCCTAAATGAACAGTCAGAGGAAAGAGTGAGAATGATTGCTTTGAGAGGGAGCTTCTCAGTACCTTTTTTGTTTTTTCGTGAATATATATGGTCATCCCTGAGCTGTGAGACTGGGAGTGGTACTGTCCCCCGGTAGACTTCTGTGTCTGCATGCAGTGGTGTAGCGTTTCTACTCCAAACTTCAGTCATGTCCTAGAAATAAGAGAGAAAACCTCAAATCAGGACTAAAGAAGGTAAAAGGAATGGAGCAGCTTCTCTAAGTTACCCGTTCCAGATTTGAACCATCCTATTGCAAGGATAGAATTACCTACACTGGCATCCTCAGCCACGCTTTTATCCTCCTGCAGCAGTGCAGAGAGCACACACCTATGCTCTCCTACAACAGACACACAGACCCAGATGCTCTAAACTTGTGAAGTGCGTGTGGTTGTGGCAGGGCTGGCATTCCTTTGATGTGGTTGCTTGGGCAAATTCAGGAAAATTAAGTAACACGTGATGTTAAGACCCTTAGCAAGTTTCTTTTATTTTTACTTTTTTAAAAAAGTTCATGGTGCACCTGCTGAAATAAGAGAGGGCAGAAAGGCCAGCAGGCTGTGTCTGCCCTATGCTGCAAAGGAAAATTCTGGAGACTGAGTTAACATTAGCTAGATATTGTTTTTTATATTTTATATAGATATAAATATGCTTATATATGCTATTTATATTCACTGTCAAATGCCATGAAATGCCTGTAATGCAGGCAACATCCCCTCCCTGAACACACCTGTGAGTGTCTGAGGTGTACTGGAAGTCTTGCCATTTCTGGTCATCCTCTGCTGGGTACCAGAAATTTGTATCCACTCAAATCTCCTGATGGTGGTGAGCCAGGGATGCTGCTGCTCATATTTCACTCTCCCTTTAGGCAAATCTTGGTTTGTTTGGGCTGTCATTCCCGAGCACTAATTTCACACAGAAAACGTTGAACAACCAACCACGTTATCTTTTGTGCCTTTCCATCCACCTGTCTCTTCCCCCTTTACTCGTCCTTTCAGTCCTGAACGTATCTTTTCCTCTCCTGGCTGTCAAACGTATCTTATGCTTCAACTGAAGGAGAAAATCCCTTAAGCCACGATGCCACATGTTCAATGCAATCAAAAGGAGTTTGGCTTGTGCTAATCTAGGTGTGCTATATCGTATGCACCTGGGAGGAGCGTGTGGATGTGCCATATTGAGAGACCATACATTACTTATGTCTGAGCTGTAGCACAGAGAGATAAACAGCCATATGGCAAATGAACTTTGTTTTTTTTATTACTTTGTTCTATTTGTTTCAAAATAGCGCAGTGCCACAAATCCAGAATATTAACAATGCTCCATCTGGAGAGTGGAAGGTTTTGCTGCTTTGCCGTCCCGGTATTTTAGCTCTCCTGAAAAACTTCAGCTGCTCTCCCTGCCTTGCACCTCAGGGATTTGCCGTAGCCAGGAAGGTCAGTGAGAACAGAGCACCTTTCTTTCGTCTTGGCTGGGCTCGTTAAAGACTCAGATGCACCATGCAATACTTCTGATATGAAATAAAGGGAATCAATTAAACCTATAGTTTGATGATGTCCTTACTCTGTGATTTCTCTTCCTTTTAAAAGAGAATGGAGTAATTTCTGGTTCTGTCCCTCTTTGGCTGAAAGAACTGTTGGGCAAAGTCAGTGACCAGATCTATGTCTTTGTTATTCCAGTATAAAATTGAGGTAATTCCTGCCACTGTAAATAAGAAGTAATTATTATTATGGTATGCAGCTATCATTTGCCACTATTCCTATATTGAAATGCAGATATATAGATATATAACCAGACCTCCAAGGAACCCCTATGTATAATTTAACAACTTCTGAGCTACCATTCACTTTCCTACTGCTTCTTTCCATATCAGAATAACTATTTGGCATCTCAATCACTTAAAATAAACTACTCTTAGCATAGATTTGTGACATAATAGTTATGTGTATTTATATGTGCCCATATTTTCAGGGTCATTAGCTCTTTTGACCCTCTCCATTCCTCAAGCAACCAGAGGTGTGAGTGAGTAAATTAAAAACTTCTACAATCATGAACAAAGCAGTTCTAATTATAGGGAAGTGCCATACTGTAGTCAATCTCTCAGCAGTTCTAATTATAAGACATCATCAGGTTAAATTAATAAATAATGAAAGTTAATTTAGAAGAACTTCTGCAGAAATGTAAATGACATTTTTACATACAAGTAGAATTTGTAGTTAAACTGAAAAACGTCATACAACAACTTCATAGTTGCATGCACAAGTCTCTGAATTCTTAGCTTTGATCTTTTCCCTCAGATGTACTGGCGGATCATGTAGGCTGTCAAATGGACATGCTAATTATGCATTTACAAAATTTTCTGTGCTCAGTAACAGTTATAAACTCAAATCAAACCATACTGCAATCTTTGAGACACGGACAGAAATGCTTTGTCCTTTTCTTGTGTACTTATTCTTCCTGGTCACCTCTTGACCATTTCAATTTTCTCTATTTTATGACCTGTGTACCTTAATCATACAAAAGAGATTTAAAGTCTTCTCATGGTGAAAGCAGACCATTACAATATGAAAATTATTATGCATTTTCTCCACCTCCCATGAAAGCTTAGACGGTTTTCTCTATTCTTGACTTTTACTCTCCCAAAAATCAACATGTATTGTTTTATTTTCTGTCTTTGCAATGCTTTTATGAAAAACAAAACCCCAAATAGACGAGTGATCGATGTGTGATTAATTTCGTGATTTCATTTTCTTTTTATGGAGTTTGCCTCCTACTAGACAGATTCCTGAATCCAGCTCCTAGAAGGGAAACATAAGATGTTCAAAAGTGACTAATGATCTAGGGAGTCTGGAATATTGCCTGTCAAACTTTATTTTGCCAGGTTCCTGTATTTATTTGGTGTCTCTCAAACCAAGTATTCACTGCTCAAGTTTCTGGTCAAATGGGCAAAATATATCCCTATCTGTAGATCAGTGTTGAACAGGAGCCTTGCCTTTGATTTCATACAAACAGGCAACAAAAAAAAAAATCACTCATAAAGGACACAAGACTTCAAGCTGCAGAAATTCCTTACTTCAATTTACTGCAGCTTTTCCTGGGATCCATACTGATACTATTACAGCTGTCAGCAGCACAGGATATGAGCCTGGAGTTGGTCACAGCCTCAGAAGTGTCCAATGGTTTAATATCAAAGCATTAAATGATAGGATTTTGTTCCTTATTTTTCTCCTTAAAAGCGATGAGGGGAATAATGGTGAAACAATGGGCAAAAAAGAAAATTAAAGTTATCCCCTTGTCTTTCTCGCGTAGCAATGGACAGTGTTGAAAAATAGGTGTCTGTTTAATGACTTTCTCTGAATATGGTGCTTTTTGTGCCTGAGAATTCCCGTGCTAATGACAGCGAGATGGAATAGCCATAAGGAAATAAGCACATTTATCTTCATCTCAACTTTATCTCCTCTTGTGTATTCCTAAAGCTCAGTGTCTCAAATCATGACAGATAGACTCTGCAACTGTTCACCGCTGTTGTCAACCCCATCACTACGGTGAGATCAAAGCGGTCTTTTAGTTCCATATAAACACTTACTGTTCTAACATATTTTACAGAGAGAGAAAAGAGACTCCACCACCGGCCTTACTAGGCTGTGCCAGTGCCTTCCCTCTCAAAGTCATAACTGGTGTTGCCTGGAGGAATTTTGGAATTTTTTTTTTCCAGCAAGCGCCTTTTTGATTCCCGCAGCTACCTTGTCACACCTCTCCTTTTGTTCTTACCACATTGTCCAGCTCCTCCCAGAACATGACATTAAATTTAAGGACTTGGTGAACTAACTGGTAAATATTTTGTCCCAGTTTTGAAAATAGGTGGTCTCAAATAGCAGCAGCTGAAAAAGAAAAGCTGAAGACAATTTTTTACTACACTGCAACTACATTTTCCTAAACAATTCCACGATTTCCATGGGACCTAATTTATAGCTCCTCAATATTTAGAGCCGACTATAGTAAACAGCCAGCAATAAAAAATTCATTAATCACATACACTGGTAATTTGCATTAAAGGTGAAGGATCCCTTACTGACTCATTGCAAATTAACTGCAAGATTATCAAAAAATTTTCTGGGTCTAAATTAATGCATAAACCCAGGTGGGGATGAGATGGAAGAGGAAACAGAGGATGGCAAAAATATTTTTTTTCTTGAATAAATACCTATTATTATTACTATTATTATTACTTCATACTTTCACACTCAGATTTTCAAGACTTCAGCCTAGTCACTACCATTATATCTCTTCTGTAGATATAGACATGCATGCAGACATTTTCATGCGTCCATAGAGTTGTTGAGTGTTTTTAAAACTGGGGGCTTCATGAAAGATTTGAGTTCTACCTGTTCAGACACAATTTTAATTGAATAGCTTGACTTTCAGAATCATCCTGTAGGCGTCAGTCATAAGTGTAGGCTTCTGAAGGTTAAGGCTGTTCGCTCTGAACTCTTGTTTACTGAAGGCAAAAATGGACTGAACATGGTGCAAATAAAAGTTTGGTCCTAGCTTGCCAGCAGGCAACAGTTTTAGACCACAATTATCTTTCAAGAAATTGTCTGAGATTAAAAAACAGGTTAACTTGATAGAAGACTGAAAAGTTAACAGTAAATAAAAGCAAAATTAAAATTTTGTAATTAAGTTGATTTCTCCCTTACCACTTGGAATAATTTTACATTTCTCCTGCCCATATTGAATTCAAATTAATATTAATATCTACTTCTTTGAAAGTTTTACAAAATTACTTTAATACACATTAGGTGTCAAGTGCATATATTTTTTTTCTTTTGATCTAATAACCATCGAAGACTAAAGCAGCGACAGCAAATGCTAACATAGGTGTTAATTTATTTCTGGAGTGTGTGTGAGGGTATGTACACACATATGAAATGTAGCTTGTAATCTAAACCTGGCAGGGGGAGCTATTACACTTCAGTAACATTACTAAGCCCAACTTGCTGAGAATTCAAGCCAGATAGTTTCCCACTCCTTTGAAAAACTAAAAGAGCTGGTATAATCAAGGCAGACAATACCTAAATATACTTTTCTTACCTCATACATCTTCCCTTCATGTGCTTAAAGGAAGCCTGCTCTCTCTGAATGGAAATTCGCATTTAATTTCTAGTCTTGTGGTTCAGCAAAATTAGAAATGTGCTTTCCCAGTGTTGGTTATATTCGCATCTAGCCTCAGAGCAGCAGGTAAAATCTCCTCTGTAATCTACCCTCTACACTGCCTGGTATGTTTCATTATTTCATTTGGAAAAAACAGCTATAAAAAGCATAAAGTATTTGGAATATTTCTTTATGTGCCAGGATATGATAATTAGAAATTTAAACGTATTGCTAAATAGTATGGTTCTTCTTTCTTATGGGAAAGTTGGAATTTGAACTTTGGGAGCTGGGACTGTGCTGATAGTCCCTTGAACAGTAATATCTCAGAGGAAAGGTTTGCAGAGTTCACATTTAATGCACTTTATTCTTTCGCGCAGGAATTGGTGCTGAACTTACAAAGATGGACTCCCAGCACAATTCCACTGGTGTCACCTTTTTTTGTGAGAGTAAGTGAAAGCCACAAATGGCAATATCAAACAATATTTAGAATTTGTATCCTTGACTTCTGTTTCTCATATTTTAAACCTTTTGTTTTAAGGAGGGATTCAAACAGCAACAGAAACAAGAAGAGTTGGCTGGGTAAGGGGAAGTCCTGTTCATACACACCAAATAGGAAAATTCACACTTCTTCACTCTAGATGCATAACAATCAATACTATTCTGATTCAGATGGGCCCTTCCAGGAAAAAATTCCGTGCAAAACAGAAAATATGTGAAGGTGTTGTTTGTTCCTCTTCCCACTGGCCATCTCCAGTGTTTGATTTCTGTAATTTTTTTTTTACTAGCCAATCCTCGCAAAATTAGTGGTAATAGCAAATTTTGCCTGTGTGACTGCTCACAGAGAATGTTCTTTTCATGTCTACAATTCATATGGCTTATAAACAGCACCTGATCAGAGCTCCTATCAAATGACAGCCAAAATCTTCTTCTTCCTCTTCCCAACACCTACTTAGCTTTAGAAGGGTGACTATTTCAGTCCCTCTAGAGGTGTGAGTGGATTGAAATTGCAAGACCAAAAACTGAACCATGTCCTGTACTGTGTTTGTACAGTCCTCTTGGAGCAGGAAATGGAAAGGACAGCACTGGAAAGCTTTCTCGTATGCAAGTGTGTTTTCACAACCTCTTAGGCTATAGGAGCATCCTGCATCCCACATACAACTCACCTGGCAAGAAAATCATGATATTGGAGCAGACCCTGAGGAGAACATGGGGTTGAGGTATTTTCGTTCACTTTATCTTTCTGTCTGAAGAGGCAAACATGAATTTGCTCTGCCTATTCTTTACACCAGCAGAGCACAAGCAAACAGCTTTCCAAAAACCTTAATAGTAGACAGCTCGAGCCCATACACCTCCACAGGAGTTACTAACAGCACTCTCACTGTGTGCTTTCTGCTTCAGAGCTGCTTTGGGTCTCGCTGCTCTGGAGCACAGGAAGAGCTAGTCCATAGCCTGCCATGCACAGGCAATACTTAGAAACATTTCCTCAAACTTGAAAAAGTTACTTTTATTTTAGAAGAAAGCAGAGATCAACACCTAATCCCCTGACCACAGGTGCCAGGACTTTAAGAAGAACAACAAATATCACAACAGTCCCAAAGAAAACAGTGAGAGCTGGCATTGCTGCTGTTGGCAATTTGAATTTGTGAACAAAGTTCAGGCTAACTATTGGTTTCAGTCTCATTTTGCATTCAGGGCAGTGTTGATTTTTGAGTACTTCTGTGGTGTGACCTAAATCGTTTTTATTCCACTAGTCAGGATGATTATACCTTTGATGCAGCCTTTGTGCTTCTGTACTCAGTTCAGTTTGATTCCCGAAGACTCAGGCAAGAGATTGGCACTTCCCAGTTATCAAAATTATCACTTGTATAGAGCAAACACAGAAAATCTGTATGGTGCTATATGATGGCTATACAAAGCCAAAAATCTGACTGCAAATTTGCATTCAGATGAGACACACACATTTTAGACTCGGTGCTGCTCTGTTTTCCAGCAACTTTCATTTAAAATAAAGTTGGGTCTGTATTAATAACGCTAGACCAGGGATCAGAATTTGATGTTACTCCCAGTTCCAATATTGGCCCAAGAAGGAAATCTGTAGAAGTCATTTTATTCCTTGGTATCCTCTTTCTAGTCCAATTTTACTAGTTTAAAATGTAAATTGAAGATTATTGCTGACTCTAAGACAAGGATGTGCCTGTGTAGCTAAACCTAATAAACCCAGTAACAGTAAATTAAGATGTGGGTGTGCAAGTGAAGCATTTGTACAACTGCCTACCAAATATCTCTGCACAGATGCCTATTTGAATTTGGGAATTCTGAGCCTAATTGACAGATATATATTTTACTGTAAGTCTATTAACCATTTTGCTTCTTGTAAACAAGGAGAATAGTGGCCTGTTGCTGTTGTTTGGGTGTATTGGTTTGAAAACAAACCAGTGGGAGATCACAAGTCAGGATTAAAATTCATAGGAAAAAAAATTAGAAATACGTGAAATAATACAAGGAAAACACTGACAAAATCAGATATAACCTGACACCCTGTTAGGGTGGTGGCAGCAGTCCAAATGAAGTAGTTCAGTTGAAGCAATGACCCATGGAAGGTCTAGTCTCCAGGTGAAGGTCCAGTGGTAGCTCTTGTCCTCTGGTAACCCAGCAGACAGGGCTAAGTTAGGCAGTTCCAAGGGCAGGTTATATCCAGGTGGGAATGCTTGGCTCCTCCCTCCTGGGTGGAGCATCTCACAATAGGATGAGATAAGTCCACGAGTTATGTGGTGGTTTCTTGATGGCCCATTGTCTGTTATCAGGGGTGGGTCATTAGCAGGTGATAACAGCTAATGGCCCACAGCTGGTGGTAATAGAATACTTAAATACATCTATATTGTAACCTAGGACATTGGGTAAAGTTTCCTGTGTGTTGGGGATCCTTTGAATAAAATGCTGGCTCGAAAAACACGCTCAATATTGATTCCTCTTGAAAATATCGAGGGTTTGGATATGGGTGTTTCTACACAGGATCCGTGTTGTGCATGTTACCACGAAACATGAAACGTTGACTGGGAAATTATATAAAACAAAGCGCAAGACTGTCAATAGAAGAGCTCAACAGTTTCTGTCATTTCATGCAGAGAAGTAACAGCTTCTTAAAAAGGCATTTTTTTAAGTCTGAGTATTTCCTCGACCCCATCCCGCTTTCAGGCTAAGCCTTAAATTTTGATCAGGGGGGCAACTGTAGCTTAAATAGCTCCTTAGCAGATGGGCTGTTGGTTCCTGTGCTCTTTTCACTCTTGTGAGTTCTCCATATTTTTTTGTATTTCAGCTACTTTATATCTAATGGGGAATATATTCTCTCAAAAGGGAAAAGATATGAAGTCAAATTTTCAAGAACGGTAGTGATTTTGAAGTGCAAGGCCCCTTGAAAGGCATTTCTGGGAGAGGAAAAAAGTTCCCTTTTGTGATGTTCATGTTGGAATGAAAAGTTATGGATGAGGTTACATGGGACAACTGCTAAGACTGAGAGTCAGTTGAAACTAAGAAATGAGGAAATAATGAGCAAAAAGTGGCATGAGCTCAAATCAGGACAATTGTTTGTTTGCTGGGGAGGAGGGTGATGGTGTCACACTGAATTAACTCAAGCCAGGTTTCTAAGGAAAGCAAATCTGTGCTGCTGAGAGTAGAGTCCCTTCCCAAGGCAGAACATAATTTATGTTCAGTACCTCCAACACCTCAAGTCTGAAGAGTTGGGATTTAGTAAAACAGTAAAGGAAGCAACTGTAATGTTCAAAAGTGATTAAGATGGCACAGGATTGCAGGAGAGAAAAACTTAAGGGAGAGACAGGTACAGACAGCTTTCTGGAGGTACCAATAGGCTTTTGCATACAGAAGCACCACCTTTTTTCTTTCTTTTTTGATTTTGTTGGCAGCTTCTTTGTTAATTTATCCTCTCACTTGAGCCCTCTGCGCTAATAGCATAAAAACCAAAGTTTCTTGGGAAAGAGTGTCAGCAGCTCAATAAGTTTAGCTAATTCTTGTCCTAAGCTGTTACGTGCTGTTGCAAAGTGCCCTACAACATGTACCACAGTCCCCTGAGAAACGACTGCATTGCAGTGATGGCTGCACTGATGATTAGCCACATACCTGGGAGATCTGGGTCTTGTGTTTAGATTTATGTGGCAAAATAAATCTTCCTACATCTTTACTACTTTGTCAAAAGTACCTCTAACCAATCTTCTGAGCAATCATGACAAACCTTTAGGTATCCTATTTTTAATTTTTTTGTTGTTGTTGTTTCAGCGAGGCCCCAAATTTAAAATTGATTCCCTTTAATAGGGAGCCTTCTTACCTTGCAGGAAGGTTAATGATTAGACTGGGATAACCACGGTGTTTGAGAATCAATAGTAGCTAATTTACTATTATTAGCAATAAGGAACTGGCTGTTCCAGAAAAAGAGATGCTCAGCTGCACATTTTACCATCACTGCCTCATGCATGGAGGCCCCAAAGTATGGGACGTGAAAGCAGAGCATGTTTGATTAATGATGGCTGGGTCAAGTTCATCTGATGGCTCTCAAAGCTACAATCTCACTATTATCTCCTGATTAATGTCAGGCATCAAATTCACAGTTGCTAACTATGACTGTTCGTGCCAGACTTTATCTGTTCTCTGAGACGTCGGTCCCATTTAGGTCGTATCAGCCTGCAGTGAGAATTATTGTACCAGCATGGGATCATTTTAGCAGCTCTGGTGGATATTCTGCGTGGGATGTCTAAAAGTTATGCACCCAAGTTTGAGCCACTCACCTCAGGCTCCCTTAATGCTCCCAGAAATACAATAGATATCTCCAGAGTGTGGTTTTTCTGACCTATTTTAGACACCACCACCACAGGATAAGATAAATTGCTCTCTGGAGACACCGGTTTCTCTCTATTGACAATAAAGGGAACTGAGGGTACCTGCCTCAAACCCTGGGCAGATGGTGACTAAATTAGAGCAAATGAATCACACCTCTGCTATCATTCATGACGAGTAAAACAGGATTAGCCTCTTCATTTCTGTGGCAGGAGGGAAGGAAGGGAAGTAAGAATGGGTAATTAACGCACCTCCATGTACAGTGAAAGAGCTTCAATGCTGTCAGATAAAAAGCTGAGTGGTTTATTTCACTTAAGAGTATGGTCAAGATTTCCAAATCAGCACTAGCCTAATCAGAAGATGAAAAGTAATAATTAAAGGCAGAAAAGGTAACAAAAGGTAGAATTATGCCCAAACACTTCATTTTCCTCCCAAAGCACCCATCAGTCGTGTATGAACGGAGCCCCTAAAGTTCTCTGATAACCAAAACTGATGATTATAACTATTTATACTTATCTGGTGTTCTTTGCACAAAACTTTTAAACCTCTCCAGAAATGGGGGTCAGTATGGTTGTCCTCAATATACAGAGGGTAAAACTAAGGCATAGTGTGGCCATAACGTGTCAGAGATCATATGATTGATCAGAACTGAAGCTGAAATGGCAGTTCAAATATTTTAATCCCTGTCATTAGACCTAAGCACCAACTCACGCTGCTTTTATCTTTCCTTTCTCTGCATTATCAGATGCATAATATGAACTTGCTCCCGTGGCTTTTTAAAGAGTATTTTGGAATGCATTCCAAACTTTTTAGAGGCTCGAGTTTGTTTGGGTTTCTTTTTTTGCGAAGGCCATGAAATAAATTCAGCTTTAATTGTCATGGGAGCTGCTAGGGAAGACAATCTAAGTATTGTCAATTTTATACTGAGAAAGCAGTGCAGAACTGCTCTGAAGTGCAGCTACATTGTGTACAGGGAGAAAAAGTTACAGAAAAAATATATTTGGGTTATTTTATCTGCTGTTTCCTTTAAAAATTAAATCTAGTCACATTTTATAAATATGAGTTCCAAGATGCATGTTGGTAGCCTTTTCTGTTTTTATTGCAAACAGGACAGCTTAATAAGTGTGATTCCTGGAGCTGATGGAAGACCCCAGGAAGACAAAGTGCATAACCACCAGATTTTGTTGTGCAGCTTGTTCTAACACTTGTGTTGTGTTGGGCCTGTAGGAAAGCACTTGGAGGTACATCCCCCCATAGCTCAAAATTCAGTGATGAAATGTGTTAGAAACCCGAAATCAGGCTAGAAATATTGACTCTTAATTGAAATATAAATGTAATTAGAAGGGCGAGAACTTTTTAAAATTAAATTCAAGAACTGCAAGCACTGCTCTCTCAAAAAAAATCATTTCATTTCAAGCCCTAACTATGAAATTTGGTAGATCTATCCGAAATTTTGAAGGGAGCCCTGTATAAAGTGACGCCTGATGACTGTTTCAGGGAAGCAGGAATTTTCTGTGGTAGTTAGTGCTACAGAAACAAAAATGAATGAAATAAAATCCACTTGCAGTCCAAATTTTAAAATGCCATGAAATGTGACAGACACAGGTCCTGAACAGGGCCTGGGCAGCGATGCTCCACTAAGGGCTATGAAATGACTCTTGCAGAGCACCAGTGACTTTAATTGCTTGTGCTACAGGCTTTGGTGTCTGTCAATGAACAATCACACTGCAACATGGCAAGGGCACCAGGACTCCAGGTCATCACGGGACAAACCCTCATGCTCTGTGGTAATATGGGGACAGTCTGTGGTCTTGCTGCGATGTTTTGAAGGAACAGATGCCAATCCAAAGAGGGTTTTCTTTGAATCAGGGATATTTCCATTTTTCACAGCTCTTGAAGTCCCTGTTGAGTTGCTTTCTAAGCCAATGAACTGATTATCCCCAAATATATTAGTAGAAACAGCATTTTGTGTTCTGATTCCATGAGATCCTGACTTCATTTGCAGTCCTGTTGAAATCATTAAATATGTTCAACGTTTTCTGGAAAAGGACTAAGCCCTTTATTTTATTATTTTCTGTTTTATTTTTAGTAGGCATTATCTTCATAGAGAGAATTCTTAAAAACAGCATAGTTTCCCTTGTGATAGTGAGGAAAACTTTTTTAAAGACTTAGATTTTCATTCTAAATTAAACATCAAAATGAGGGAAAAAAAGGATCATGTTTTTGTTTTTTTAAATAGACAGATGAAAGATTTTGTTATTAATAATTGACATGAAAGCCTTTCGTCTTGAACACTGGTGTATGTAAACCTCAATAAAATCCTAAAAGTGCTTTTGTAGAACAAGAACAGTCACAAAAATCTGAATAAAGCCACCTTTTCAAAGAACATGATGAGAAAGGGGAAAACTCTTAGATGTGCGGAGCAACACATTTTACATTCATGCCCTAGTTATTAGGAAGCTTTGAAGTATTCACTGTTATTGAATACAGTATATACTGTAATTCATTTGGTGCCTTCATGTGGAGCTGAAAAGTTCTAGCCAAAATGCTTTGGCTATTTTGTGAGCATGAGAATTTGGATGCGGGGAGGAAAAAAATGGTGTTCCAGTCTAAATCTCATGTAGTCCTGAAGGTCTGACCTTGGGAATTATCATAGCAAAGCTTACATGAAATTAAAATAATAAACCCTTGAAGAGGGGTGGGTCAGGGAAAAGAGATTTTTTTTAATCTTTGGGTTAAGTTCTACGTTCTTTAATGCAAAGGATAACATGAAAACAGTTTACAGTGTTAAACTGACTTTCAGAAGATGATATAAATTGAAGACTGACTGTCTACAGAATAAACCAAAATGGTCTTCTAATCCAGCAAAATTCCTCTGGAACAAAACAAGTTACCTACACTTGGAGCAATTTTAGGGGTAGATTCCAGACTATACCCAGACCATAAACCAGGACAGCCTTCCACTCAGTAAGACACGAAAGAGGTGGTATCTCTGAACTTCTCAATTAGTTGTTCCCATCTCCTTGGGAAGTGGGGGTGCTGCATTATCATATTTGAGAAAGCAACAGTAAGAAACTCATTACTGACCCAATCCTGCTGGTTTTTTCAGGTTCATCTGTGAAACTATCCACTGGAACCTGGACACCACTGCGTAGCTGTCCGTCAGTCGAACATTACTTGGAGTTGGGGTCTCTCCTTAGCTGATAGCTTGTTTCCTCAAACCTGTTTCCATACTAAGCTCTAAAGCATCCCAGATATGATCTGCCTTAAGAACTGACAACAGCATTTACTGCTCTGCCTCTCTTCGTCTCTATCTCTGCAGAAGCCCTCTCCCCACCTGGTGTTCCAGTGCTTGCCAATACAGGATTGATGTGCTCATGTGTTTGTGTGGACGCACTTTCTGATGGGCTGAGATTATTGCATTTATTTTTTTCACTGAGTAAATGTCATGCTGTTGATTCTTGCTCGGCTCCAACTGGTGCCCCCAAGTAGAAATGTGTGCAGGCCATAACAGGCCCTGCGGATCTTCTGGTCAGTAGGGTGTCTGTTTTACTGAATTTCTTTCCCCCAGATTGCTTATTATTTATTTAATATCAGCGTCTATGCAATGCTCTGTAAGCAGTGTCTGTGGAAGTGAGTCTAACGGAGCAACCATTCCTCCTGAGGAGACCTGCAAGTAGCAGTAGTTTAACCTGCAATGGGAACAGTTATCCTAAACATAAGGTGGTCATTCTGTAGACTTGTGCTGTTTCTAACCTTTCCAAACACCATCTCCCATTTCCTCTCATTCGTCAGAGAGAGCACAAAAGTCCCTTTCCCCCAGATACTTTGTCTCAAACAGTGTAGAAAAAAAGCAGCATTTTCATTCCACTGTGTCTCTACCTTTGGACAAGATGGGAGGATTGGCTCACTCTCACCAGAATTCACTGCGGCCAAGTTCGAGCCCCTGTTGCACAAATGGCAACACGTTGTTCCTTCGCTCTAGGATTGCCCTAATTCATTCAAAAAGAGAGAACAGACAGCTCAGTTTAAGGGTGCAGGAACAGATTATTTCTTTTGGTAATCGGTTTATAACTGGATTCTCGTAGACATAATAAAATAGCTTCTTAGTCATTTCCTAGTTATTTCCCTAGTTATCCATAGCCATTTCTTAAGCAATGCCTTTGATTTGTTGCAAGCCTGGAGGGGAAGAAACTGACCCTTCAGCTTTGGCAATTATTTTTCCTGGGAAACTGGGATATATTTTTTTTCCCCCTTCACTGTGGTCTTAAACATATTAAGCAACATGAAGCATGTATTTCTAAAGCTGTTTGAATGATTGTGATAAGTAACTGAAACAACCATATTTCTTTCTAAGAGCTCTGTGATTTCTAAACTGTTTGGCAGACTATAAGCATAGGGAGTGACTGAACGGTCCCACAATATTGTTATAAAGGCATTTTATCAGAAAAGAAAAAAAAAACTTCTTTAGTATACCTCGCTCTACCTTTGGAAGCTGGAGTTTGCTACAAAGGCCCTCAGTTCTCAGGTGGCACTAAAGTGGGAAGAAATTTAAGAGAAAGAGATTGTTAGTAGAACTTCAGTCAAGTTTTTTATTTAGATGTTGCGTGCACGTGGACATAACGCAATGTTTTATTGGTGAACTTATTTTGACGCTTCAACGGGCTGGTCCTGCTGTGCTGACACAAGAGCTGGGAACGCCTGTATCCTTCTGACTTTTTTTTTTCTTAACTATTTATTTTTATTTTATTTTTAAGGGCTTTTCTAGCCAGCTCGATCCCTTCACAGCAGTATATCAGGGCCAATCAAATACCTGTATGTGCACACTTGAGCACGTAAGGAGTGACAGCACTGGACGACCAAAATTTCAGATGGGGTGGTGTCTGTGCCTTTCCTTAGAACGAACTCCCAAGCAACCAAATTATTTATTTCAAGTACAAGTCGAACAAAACAGCTCTTTCCCTTTTAATAAAGATAAATCAGCTAGGTGACATTTCAGCAAAAAAATGCGGGTCAACACTCATTAGATCATTGTCAAACACAGTTTTAACTTGTGGGAGAGTGTGACATAAGAAGAAAACTTGAGTGGATAGCTTTTTTATATCTAGAAGAGGTAATCAATTCTAATGAGTAGGTGGCTACTTTGCATGTTGTTGTTTTTTTTTCTTTTGTAGACTATATGTGCCTTCCAGATGGTAAATATTTTTAGTTCCTACTTTTGTCCTTATTTCAAAAGAGATTTGGAGATCTCAGAGGAAGCATGTTCATTTTCCATTATGCCAGTTTAAAGCCTCTAATGAAGTTTGAGAGCAGGATTTGGCCCATAAAACATATTTCTGTCTATGATACATATTGCACAACCCCCCAAGGAACTGCAATAAATGCACTTATTGAACTACTGTAACATTAAAATATGCTGCTGGGCCCTTTGGTTTTTTTCTATACTAGGAGGTTTCTGAGAATTGTTGTTTACATCAGCACTTGTACAAATGGGAAACCAAATCATTAATTTATAAAATGGCATCTGGAAGTCTTAATTTCTGATTGATCTAGCTCCCTCTGGATTTTCCATGTCATCCAGCACCATAGCTTTTGAGCATAATGTGGCTTAAGTAGGTTAATATTCCATGAATCAGGGAGGATTTCAGCGAGGTTTCTGTCCTGACAAATTCTTCACTGAAGAATCAAAATTATTCCTTCTTAAATAGCTTTCAAGCATACCTAAAAAACCAAAAAATTTACCAGGTGAATTTGAATAGTTCATAATGCTGGCTCTGGATGGATCTCCTTTTGCAGACTGACTCCAGGGACTCCAGATAAACACAAGCTCCTCCTGCCAATGGACTAGGACCACTAGCTCAGAGACAAAGGCTGGGGAGGGGGGCTGGGGAGGCTGCCTATGCCGACCCCTTTTAATTCTGCCTTTTACCTGCCTTCCACTTCTTGTCTGCTCAGGCCTTTGATGGGGTAAGGCCACAGCAGCATTTTTTCAGTTTGTCACTACTTCTAACGCTGCATTTTTTATGTTGGCAGGATGAGTGTGTGTTTCAACCCAGACTCTGTTCCCGAGCTTTAGTGTGGGCTGTTGGCTGCTCCCAGATGCCCAGACTGGGTCTCAGGTGGAAGACAGCAGGTGTCAGCCTCTCTGAACCGAGAAATTTAACTAGCATCTCCCCACTGAGGGGTAGAGGCAGTCCTGGACCCCTCTTCTTAAGGAAAATAATCTGCAAACAGAGTGTTTTCCCTCCTCAGCAGCACTTCAAGCAGATGCCAGGAGGATAACCAGCCGTGGAGTGAAGTGAGGGGCAACCCACACGTGTGCCATGCTCCTCAGCAGCCCTGGGAGATTCCCCCTGTGTGTGAAGCAGAGCTGCCAAGCTCTGCACGTGGGCAGTCAGTGGGAAAAGCTGAGCCTCCTGCACCTCTGGCATCTGGCCCAGGAGGCCGGAGCAGCCAGCACTGCACCACAGCAGTGGCAGTGTCCCTCTCCTCCCTCTTCCAAGAGGGCAAGTACTGGTCCCTGTTGGGCTGGGGCTGCTGGGTACATCCTGCCAGGAACTGAGCTGCTGTTCGCATTTCATTTCGTCCTGCTTGGGAGAGGTGGCTGAGAGTTGCAGTGGGACAGAGACAATCTGAAACAGAGGATGTGGTAGCCCAAATATAGGAGATAAATTCAGGCAAGCCAAGGTGCAGGCCTCTGGGCTAGTCTGCTCTGGTGTTCCCTCTCCTCACAGGCACACCTAATGTATTACATTTTTGTTTCAAAATCATCTTCTGATGAAGCAGTAACCTCTTTTCCCCTCTGGCATTTCCAAATATGAAGGGTTTTTTTCTTAATCTTAGATGTATGACCTGGAACTGTGTACATTACATATCTTTTCTGTGACTGAAGTCCTCAAGGATACCAGTGCATCAGCAAATAGCACAAGCTGTTCCACCCAGCAAATCTGCTCCTGTCTCACTGTGCTGAGGGCCCCTGTGTTCCAAGCTTTTGGGCAATGAGAGCAGAGAGGAACTCATTCTAGCCCTAGCCCAGTCCTGAGTAGCAAAGACCTCACCAACAACTGGACTGGCTCTTTCAAATGTTTGCTGACAGCGAGAGTAACTGCTCAAAATGAAAACACTAAAGCAGATGTAGCCCTGCAGTGTTTGGATCCTCCTGTAAATGGACAATATTTTCTGAAACACCTGATTCTTGGGAAATTTCACCAGGCCTCTTTACTGTGTGTCAGGGAGTGAAATGAAAATGAAGGTTGTTGCAGGGTCAGCCATTGAGAAAGTGTTTTCAGACATCCCTCCGGCTCGGCACTTAGGCCTGCCAGCCCTGCTAACCCTTGTATCCATGTAGGACTAGCTGTACAGCTACTAACTATGCGATTCTAATCCTCATCCCCTCCCTTTTAACTAGAAATGCCGTGTGTAGCACAAAATCCAGTGCTTTTCTCAATACCAAATAGATCTGCTGTGTTGCCCTTGTCTGGAAAATTGTATCAAAGGAGGATGTCAAGTTTGTCAACTCCTACCTTTAGCAAACCTGTGTTGCATTTTATCTTACTCTCTACTTATGTCACTGTTTCCTTATTTTGCAATTCTCTTGTCAACATTTTCCACTGCGGATTTCTTTCCTGAAGCTTTCTGTACTAGTCAGGGCAGGTGATTCACTGAGGGAAAAGGGTTGCTCTCTTCTTCCCCGGTCTTTAAATGCAGGTATGATGCTAGAGTTGCTAATGGTGTACCATGCTGCCTGAACTTAGATATTCCTTTGAAGCATCAAGAAATAATTTGTGACTTCCTGTCCTTGTTTCTTATATAACACTTGGGCAGACATTAGCTGGGGTTTTAACATGAGTGCATCTAGCTCCTTTGTTTTTCTCCTGCTTCAGCTCCATCAAAGTTTACCACTTTTTTCTTTTTTAGCTATCCCACCTTTGACACCAGGTTTGCCAACACGACTCTTTTTGAAAAACAAAGTTTAGCTTATGCAAAGTCCCTACAGGTTTTTTTTCAGTTTCTGCTCCTCCTTCTTTACATAGTAGCATCTTTTCCTTTTGATTTCCTAAGAGTGAAGAATCATTTACGATTTATTTTCATTACTTTGCAGTCTGTTGGACTCTGGTTGTTCTCACTTAATCCCTATTGTCAGCTATGAACATAGATTTCTTTCCAATAAACACCTTCTTCCTCTCTGTGAAAGCTTTCTGTTTCCTTCTGGTACTCTTTAAAACACTGCTACTAATCCTGTTGTGCTTGGAGCCCTTCCCCATAATTCTTCCCTTGTGCAAAATATAAATTCTACCTCATTTGTGTGCTTTTGGGGCTACGAGTACAGAAAGCTTAGGCTCTCTGCAATTTCTTACCTTTTCAGTCCAGATTTGGTTTACTACTTCAACCTTCTCAATCTTTTGAAACCAGAAATCTTAATTATGGATCAGGGAGGGAGGGGCGTTTCCTTCTTCCATTCAATTTTTGTTTAATCAGTTTATTATCCCTCAAGACACACTTATTTTCTAAATCATTTTGTAATTTATAAAAACAAAGTATAAATAGCATCACCTGCTGTTAGTTTTGGGGAATTTCTGGCTCTCCAAGGTCTTCTGGAACTTTCTGTAATTAGCCCAGCTTATTAAGTTAATCAGCACTATAATTTTGTATCTTTTAAGGAAAACTAGGAGGCGCAGCAGACCCTCAGAACCAACTGTTTTTTCTATCCCCCTGCTCAGTGTTTTTGTGACCTGAAATAATTTGTTGTTACTGGAGCAAATTTGCATAGATGTATCCGCAGGAAACAAAAATAGAACTCAAGTTGTTCTGCCATTAGGAACAAATTATATTTAAAGCTTTCGTATGTTTGAGACCTGCAAAGTGGACTTAACAGGGGAAAAATATGCCAACCTGTTGAAAAGCTGAAAACCTATTTTCAGTTCAGTTGTCACCTGATAAGGAAAACAAAAGCTAGTTGAACTCTTTGATATTTGCAGCAGTCTACACAATAAGACGGGAAAAAAAAGACCTCTGAAAAATTATACATGCACATAATAAACTATATTTCACCAGATCTATGAGGGGTTCAGGACATACGCTTGTTGAGCGGGATAATTTGTTGTGCTTTAAACAACATATGCCAAGTAATTATTAAAAACAAAACAGCTGAGTTTCTCAAAGAAGCCCAGAAAGAAGTGAAATGCAAACCCCAAGTGCCTAAGCCTCCTAGCTGTGTTCTAGAATCAGAGCTTTAGCAGATATATGTTCTCCCTGGCCGTTGATTTTCATTTGCACCTCAAAGATGCACTAACACTCCTCTGTGAAAGAGAGTGACCATTCAGCTCAGAGTCATGCAATCAGCGGTTTTTTTTTTCTCTTGAATTGTTGAAGAGGGTGTATTTCAAAACCTATATTTCAACCACAAGCTGTCTACAAAGAAACCAAAAAGGAGTGGTTTGGAAAAATGCAAACAAGCAAAGGTTATTGTTATTTATACTGACTTTTTTTTTTTCTATCTCCTTTTTCCTTTTTTTGTTGCATAAAGACAGAGCAAGTTAAAAATATGGTGGGGAGTTATTGCGTTGGCAGTGGTATGTGTATTTTCTAAAACAAACAATTTAAAGGCCCATTAAACAAACATCTCTCACTCTTGACATAAGATCACAGTGCTCCTATCTGCTTTTTAAAGCCTGATTTACAACAGAAGGTGCAGGGTGGAATGAAAATGTGTGAGAAGCTTCTGATTAGGGCAGTTGTAAACATCTCCCCTGCCAAAGAGGTTTTTTATCTAGAGATAATGGGCAGAGCCATATTGTCTGGATGCTCTTTCAACGGCGTTATTCTGTTCTGACCAGGCTCAAGTTAGAAATCTAGATTTGTTCCATGGTTTTACGGTGATCACTGTGTGAATAAGCCTTGATACAGGTTTGCTCTCACAGATAATATTGGCAATGATCTTATTGATGATGCAGGACGACAGAAATGGTATATATACACACATTTATGCTCCCTATTTATCTGTGACCCAGCTGATTGGTGATAGCAACACTGTAGTAGCTGAAGACTGGCAGGCATTTTTTTAAGAGTCTGGAATAAACTAATATTCCGTGATCCTGAATTTGTTCCTAGGGAAAAGGAATAAAAAATATCATTAGAACAGGCTTTTATCAACTGTTCTGCTGATAGTCTCTGATAAAAGGTATCAAGCACTGAAAGTTTTCACTGGCGGAGTACCTGCAGGACAGGTCCTTGGGGTGTGGGACCAGATGATTTGAAGGGTATGAAAAATGGGTAGCTACAAACATCCCCCCAGTATCTTTCCTTTCACACCTGGGCAGCCACAGTGCCCTGCAGGAAGGCAGGGCATCCTCGGGGGGTCTTTCTGGCTTGAGGGGAAGCCAAAAGGAGCTCAGCACTGCAGAAGTTCAAGGATAAAAAGCAGGCATGGTGTAAGGGCTGCTTGCCTCACCCACCCAAAGGTCAGGCAGCTGGGTTCTCCAGACTCCTCTCTGGCCAAGGGAGGGCATGTTTACGCTGAAGGTGAAGCCCAGACATTGCTGGGTTTGAGGCCTGAACTCGCCTGACTGTTGACTTTGTTAAAACCAGATTTGAGAGCTCCTTTGCTCTGAGATGCTCTGAAAATTGCTGTGCCCTGCAGGGTCAGCACAGTGAGGTGCCTATATGCAATGTAAATATACTTGGAAGGCTAGGCTTAGCCCTGCTCAGCCTGGGAGAGCTGGAACCTGGGGTCATTACTGCTTTTGAGTTTTCCAACCCCCTGGTGCTGCTGTGAGGATCCCGGCCTCGGCAGGAGCCAGCTCCCACTCCCCCGTGGTCAGACGACTGCTCAAGCACTAGAAAAACACAAAGCCCCTGTGGGGTTTTATTTGTGGAGAGCAGGTAGCTATGCAAAGCACAGCGAGACATTAAGACAATTAATTGCTTTTTTAAAAAGGTGGGGAAGAGAGGCTGGCCACAGCCGCTGGGAGCTGTCATTAGTCATTAACTGAGAAAGGCAGCTCAACAGCGAAATTCCCTCACCCTGCTGCAGCCATGCAGCTTCAACAAATTCGTCTTGGTGCTCTCCTGTTTCAGGAAGCCACCCCGGCAGCAGAGCCCTGGCAGAGGCAAGGAGATACCCACATATTAATTCCCAGGGATCCACGTTGGCTTTGCTACGTGGCATCTAATTGAATGCAGCCATTTGCTGTGTTTCTTTGGGTTGGAAAATGTTTGTTTGTTCGTAGAAGCTGGTCCTGGCCAAGGTCAGCACTACAAAAGGTGGAGGGGATTTCTGAGGTAATTTGGAGGGTGCAGTTAAACTCCTGCCACAAGACTTCTTCCCTTTTTTTTCCTCTCTTTGCTTACTGCAGAGGGGCTGGCAGGTGCCAGCTGATCAGTAAATAATGTCATTTTTAGCATTCCTTACCTTGTGGGGCAATGCCAGCATGTGGAGGAGTCCTGACCTGCTCATCACAGTACTGGGTGCTCCATCCTCCACCTCTCAGGTGGAAGTTAAAAAAATTTAACCTCCATCTTCATACAAGCAAGGGACTTTCTCTTGCAATTGTTGGGCTCTGTGTTGAAATAAATAAACTAATCTATGCCCTCTTTCCTTCAATTCAGAGAACTCCTGTACCAGGAACTATAGATGCACCCTACAAGAATATTTAAAGTTTATATCAGAGGCAGATCCTGTTCGTGATGGTCTAAATTCAACCACTGAGGTAGTCTGGATCAATTGTTAACAAATACTTGGCCTAATGTTTTTTCTTTCCTGACGTTTTTTTTTCCAGCCTCAAATTTCAGTAACACTATTCTAGTTAGGATCACACAAGATTTTAGAGCAATACTTATTTTCAGTTGCTGCAGGCTTACAGTGTAAGTTATCTAGGTTATGGTGTTCTTTCCCTCTTCACAATTCCCCTTGTGCTTTTGGCCAGTCCAGCGCTTTCTCTAGTGTTACAACTTCTGCTCTTTCTTCCCTTGCTCTAAATCAATATAATTCAAGGAAAAGAACTTCTTCCCATCTCTCATTCTAAGATGTCTTCCTGTCAGGAGTTTATATCCAATATTTATCTTCAGTGCACTTGTCTTAATGTGATCCCATTACTTACAGAGATAAGCCAAGCAGTCATTTTCAATTTATTATTATTAGGAATAGGAGAATTTCAGTGATATTAGCAATTCCAGTCCTAGTTCAGGACTTCACTCTGCTAGAAATTATGCAACCACCCTCAATCCAGTCCTCTAATATTAATGTTACTTAAAAGAGCTTGAGTCCGTATAAAGAAAATGATGTTGAATTTTGCTACTGTGGGACTAGGGGGATAGCAGAGGGAAAAAATGATTGTTCAGGTTGTTTATAAGGAATTGGTTAAAATAATCACTGTCAAAAAGGATAGCTAAGCAGCCAGGTTTGTGTTCAAATCTGTGATTTTTAGCTACCTTACTGTGTGATTTTATTATTATTGTTATGTTTTGGGCGGAAAGGGTCAGGAGACTGTCTTGCTTTTGCTTTTTTTGCTCTGAATAGGACTGCACTGATAGGCAAGAAAAGGAAGGTACATTTGCTTCTAAAGTAAAAGCAAGGGACATGTGATTTGGGGGTTTTGTTTTGTTTTTGAATGGAGAAGATTAAACTGTAGCTCTAGAGATTCGCATTGGCAGAGCTGAGTGGGTGGGAAATAAGCAGGTAGGGCTTGCTGTGGTCAGTCCAGAAGTGAGACAATGTCTTATGAAGCCCTTCAATCTGTACATTTTATTTCTCCGGCATGTAAAGCCAATCTTGTACTGATTTAAGTGTTCAGGCTTATTTTTCAGTGTACCACCACAACTTTTTTCTGGAAAAGTGCGCAGGGAAATGTGGTAATGATAATTTCTTCTAATCTCAAAGAAAAGGAAAACTTGAGAGGTATATACTTTTTTTTTTTTTT
>VZTI01003226.1:1607758-1652391 GCA_013397865.1 Struthidea cinerea
TTAGTTTTGCAGCTTTTTCCCCACTTTACAAAGAATTTCCTAAATCTGAAGAGTAGAAGTAATTCTTCACTTCAAGGGGAAGAGACCCATGGCAGTGCAGGGCAACATACAAGATCTAGGCTCTCTATGCTGATGGATCTTGCTTCCTTCCTAGCACTATATCCCCACAGGCTCTGAAAAACCAAGGTCCCTGTTTCTGAAGTGTTCATAGGTGTGGGGATATGTGTTCTCTTCTTCAAGCAAATGAAAAAATCCAAGTGGAAAGGCACAGCAGGGTCCACTCATAGCTGTTGTGATTCATCATTTTTTTAAAGCATCTTTAATTTTTTTTATTTGTTTAAGTGGAAAATTTTGCAGCGGTATCAGAGACCCTTGGCCAGCCCCTGGATTTCAGTTCTTTATCTGGTGAAATTGCCCAAAGGTCACATCTCTAATGAGGCTGCAGTGACTTTGAAACCGGCATGCCACTCATAAGGACAGCAGTAAGGAATGTCTTGAAAAGTGACTTAAACACACATTCACTTCTGATTTAAAAATCACTTCTGCCCTTTGAAGAACTGTGACTGGTGTGTCATGTTATAACACAGTGTCAACCCTTTATTCAAAGCAAGCATTACACAAGAGTGCTGTGTGATGACTTTCAGACAGCCAAATACCTTTTTTGCCTTTTACTGAGTTGGTTCAAGTTTCCAGAGCTATTAACAGGGCAAAGAGAATGGTTATATTTTTATATTGGAACATAATTATGCTACCAGCTAGCTGTCTAACTTATCTTGCTGTCCCTGGTAGCTGACTATAAGAATGATTCTTATCATTGGGAATATATTTGATTTAAACCCAGAATATATGAAGACTTCACTTAAGTTTTCTTCCTCTGCGCAGTGTTAATAGAAGTGGTGTGCTTTCAGATTTTTAATGATTATTCATCTGAACATTGCACCATTTTGAGTCACTAGATATTCCAATGTGTTTATTTAAACGTTCTTTTTAATGAAAAGTTGAACGAAAAATCTTACCTTATGAAAGTTGAGTGCTGAGCTTTGGTCTTTGTGTATATTTTAACATAATTGATGCATATAATATGAACTTAACAGTGATATAATTCACCCAAAGAGACTTTACCCATGATCTCTATCATAGCAAAAGGTGATCATCTTCTGTGCCAGTGTATCTGTATCCTGAGCTTTGCCTTGAGAGCCCAGTGATGGGTTTGAGGGATTTGAGAGTTGAGTGCCCTAACGGAGTTTGTCCTTCTGCTGCCTTTCTGACAATCTCATTTTAAATATGCTACATGTTAAGGCAAATAAATTGAATAATCTATAAAAAGTTTCTGTAATCACTAACACTTCACCTCATGAAGAACAGAACAAATAGTAAGACACGAAAATGGAAAAGAATATAAGTTATTACATTTTTTTTACTAATGTGTCTGAATTTTCTCTGACTACAGGATCAGACCTTTGCCTTCTCACATATCTCACTCCAGCTGGATCTCATTGTCAGGGAAGTTTCTTGTGAATTTGAAGTGGAAGATGCTGGGGTTGGGGGAGAGGTAGAATTATAATTTTCCCTGGCATATTGTCGCTGTGAGCGGCACTAACGGTGAGGAACGGCACGACAAGTGCCGGAGCAATAATAACCCATTTATTTAATTATAAATCAGTTTCTATAACTTGGGTTGCCAGCATGGCATAAGGTCATTGGTCACCGACCATCCGCCTCCCATACCGGTTGGCTAAAACCTTTCAGAATATTTTCCCAGACAATATCATAACAATACTACACAACAGCTGCAGGTGCAAGATAGAGGGAGTTTTGCTTACAAAACCATAGCACTGTTTTTCATAGTTTCTGTGAGAAATAGAGCTCTCACAGAGTGCTGCAGAAAGCTGGGAAATTTCTCTGCTAACACTTTTCAGTGTTCACAGCATATTTCTAACTACACACTGAAATACTTAGAGCAGAATTCCATGTGATGTTTTACAAAGATTTCTAGATATTTTTTGTGATCCAGTAGTTTGAAACTCTTCACAAGGATAACCCATTGGCCTTCTGTTAAACAAGGGCTGCACTGGACTGCAAGTGTGTAGTCCACCATATTCTGGGGCCTGTGCTGACTTCATTTCCACAGGTATGCATCTCAGTGGCATGTTTTGAAACTCAGGCTTTTTCTGGCAGGTGAATGTCAATCTCCTCGTTCTCATCACACACAACACTGCAGTGAAAATGCCAAATCTGATCCTCTTGTGCCATGGTCTTGGTAGCCCTGCATCAACAAGCACAGTCCCTGAAGAAGCTGAGCAAGGCTTTGAGTGTGTTTCAGGCATACATCTGAGTATCTCAAGGTGTGCTGTCGCTCATTACAAGATTACCTCAATACCCATCAAAAAATGGGGTGGATATCTGGATAACCGTGGCTGACAATGCAGCTGTTGTTCTGTGTGAGAACACTGGGCATCTCGTAACCCAAGCCTTTCTGTCCTGCGCTGTATTGATCACTCAACAAGCTATTCCACAAAGCAAGCTTGACTCACAAATGAAAATGTTGCCTGTGTGTTGCTGGAAGACCCAACTTTCTGGCAAGCGCTGTGAATCTGGAATTTGAGAGAGAATAATGTCTGAAAGAACCCAAACACCTCCCTGCTTGTCTTGTGCCACTCTCCTTTCCCATTTGCTACGAATGCAGATCCTTCCTTTGCTGTAACAGCAGACATCAAGCTGGCTAGGACAGGGCAGCTTGGTCTCTAATTCTTTGTCACCTTCTGAAAGCTTTTGGATACAAACAAGGCCCACTCCTTGCTCCTGGCCTCCTTGCTGTGTCACCTCAGGTAATTGAAAGCTGACCACTTTGCTTTTATTCACTATGTGTGAGGAAATGTCTTTCTAAATTCCTTTCAGCTGACGGTGAGGCTATTAAGTTCGGCAGCATCCGTGTGGACATCAGAAGTTCAAAATCCAGGTTTTGTCTCCTAGGTTGAAGATCTGATTTCTGGTTTGGGGGTTTTTTGTGTTAAAAAAAAAAGTCCCCCTGTTATGCTGAGCCCACAGACAATTACACTCAGTGTAGAGCTGCTGCTGTGTGTTCCTCCTCCCTCTGGGCATGGCTGTAAATCCTCCACTGCAGCTGGAGGACCTAATAATTTCTGAATTAGCACTTTGTAGCCTACCCTGTTGAAACAGGGGGGATAGCAAACTGCAAACCTGCCAAACTGCAGCAGTACCTTGATATTACTGCTTGCTGCAGTGACTGAGCAGACCATGCAGTGAGGCAGTTCCCATTAACACGCAGCTGTCAGGCCACACCACGCTTCAGGGTGCATGCAGCTATTTACGTGACCTGGTTATCTGCATGTGGGAGGCCAATGTTCTGTGGCAGCACTTCTTCAGAGGTCCGGGTGATCGTGTGAGACTGGGACCAAAAACTGATTAAATGATGCATCTCTTTGGTCTCCAGTTCAGTTCCTGTGCCACAGCCTCCTCTATAGATTGCCTTCTCACTGCTCATCCAGTTTTCTCTTTCCAGGCTTTGTCTTTCACCAGCACCCAGCTCCTGCCCATCCCCAGATGGTAGGTGATTGCTCTGATATTTCTCAGTCAGTTCAAGGGCAGGTGGCTTGACAAGTTGACTTACGGTCCTGGGATGATGAGCTGAGGCAGATGGTGGCCTGCAGCAAGAGACAGGCTTTTCTGAATATCTTCACTGCAGGTCTCTCTAGAAATATCTCTGTGAATGTAAGCTGAGGAACCTCTTTCCTCTTCATCCTTCAAGGTACCGAAATCTATCAAGTAAGGACAGATTCTAATGGGCATCCTGCACATTTTCCCAAAACATTTCTGGAGTGCCTTTTAGCTGAAGGACACTATTTGCCTTCTTTGGTACTGCACCAGATTTATTTCTATTCCTTTATTTATTTCAATTTCTTTCATTCTCATACCAAAATGTATCAAAACCAATAAGTGCAAAGCTGTGATCCCCCAATTCTCCCTCAATGAGGAGGAGAGCACACATTCTCCTGTTGGACCAGGTGACAGGGGGGATATGACCCTTTCAGCCTTGCCTGAAGTGTCCATGGACTTTCACATTGATCTGCTCAAATGGCAGGAGGACACCTTAGTGACTCCTTTGCAGAATGAGGAAGGGCCAGGGGCTTAACATAAATTCTTGTTGGCCACATTGCCTTTGACACAGGCTTTCAGAAAGTATTTAAGACCCTTAGAAGGAAAATTAGGAGAATGGGAGGGAACTGTTTGATCTCTTCTGCATCCCAGCATGCAGACTTCTCATTTAGTGGACTGCAGTCTTTATTGTACAGCTTTTTATTTCTTGTCCTCGTGGTGGAGGGCAAGAGGGTCTGGAGGAGAAAGGGTTGGCTGGTTGGTTTCTACTGCCCCTCAGCTGGCTTTGTAATCTATCACACACAAAATAAGAGAGGATCTTATTATAGAGAAAGCCCGGGGAGGGTGGAAAAAACCCCACCACCACAGTATTTTCTTTGTTTGAAAACTGTAGCAGATGTCTGTGGCAATAAAAAGGCAATTATACTCGTATTATCATGAGAATTTCCAGCAGGAAATCTTGACAAACTCGAAGTTTACTTAACTGAGATAAATACAGTAGATAAATAGCAAACTGAATTTAGTTTACTCTTGTACACAGGTGTAATACACATTTCCTCAAGCCATGATTCACAGCCATAACCTTTCCTAATCACAGGCACAGCGAGATATGTCAGGAGTAGGAATGGGCTGATGTTATAAAATACAGCTATAGATCCAAACTTTCTTCAAAGTTTCGTATATTTGGGGCTGATAAACAGGCTTGGATTCATATCTGTATCTCTAAAGGGGAGGGACCAGAGGGCCCAATTTGTTTTTTACCCTAGACGTTTTGTGCTGCCATGAGGATGCAAGTTTTTTGATTGAAAATATCTGCGGGGTGTCCTCCACTGGCACAGAGCCAATGGCACAGCTACGAATCGATTTCTTTCCCCTCTTATAGCAGCCTGGAAAGCAACTGCTCTCTGAGGCTGCTCTGATTTATACTGGGAGCAAGGTAGACCCTGGCAGCACTTAGAATCTGGGAGGCCCACAGATAGCAGGCAGAGCAGTAATATAAATGAGGGGTAACATTCTGGGAATTTGGAGAGTTCTGATCTTGGAGTGAGGGTGCCAAACAGTACTTCAAGTAAAATATTCTGTTTGTTATTGTTTCCGGGCAGGCAAGCAAAAATAAAACCACGTAAAAGCCAGCTGTTCTCCATTTTACAAGTCACTTCAACGAGAAAATCACTAGATGTGTCTGATAACACACCGCATTCTTCTTTGTTGAATTAGTTCTTTTCCCCCCAGTGAGATCCGTTTGCATACGAAGGGTAGCCTTAGCTGGCAAAATCAAATTTGAAGGAGTCTATTAAGGGTTTCTGATTTTATTTTAATTTTTTTAAAATCAAACAGCAGCTCAGAAATGTGTGTGTTGTTTGTCTGGTTATGCTGCTTACCTGCATATCAGATTTAGCTTCTGCCTACACTAACAGCTAAAAATCCATTGTTCTTTGTGACCGCTGCTAAATTACTGTATAGTAGTTTTATTATTATAATAACAAGCTTATTGCAGTGGTAATTAAAAATTAACAGTAGATGGATATCTGATCTTCTTGGCTTTCTTCTGATAGGTGATGAGGTATTCAAAAAGCAAAAAACTTTTGTTTACATAGAAAAAACTCCCCAATATTTGATGGTATCTTAAAAGCTGTAGCAGTTTAACTGTTGGAAGACTTGTTTTGTCAACAACTTAATCTTGTTTGAAATATAGCACACTGTATCACTTCAAAAGACTACAAATGGATTGTTACTGTCACAATATATCATATTAGAAAGGAATATTAAGACTGTCATTCAGCTTTCTTTTTTTGCTGTAGAATATATGTATCTGCAGCTCTTTCCCTAAGATCCTCAGACCTGCTGAAACTGAACAACGATTTTAAGTCTCCACAGTCTCTGCCCTCTTTTCAAGGGAATTGGCTTGGCTGCTGGAAAAAGCAAAAATCAGAGCAATTTTTCTTATGACTACTGCTATCTGCACGCTGTCCCTGTAATCAGGGGGTGCTGACCATGCAGGTCTTCCTTCCCCACCACACTTGGCATTTCTGCATGTCCTGTACCACCACCAAGATGATATTCCAGAGTGTCTTTTTATCACATTAGACTTTCACTGCATGGGGAGACACTCTAAATGTGCATCTAAGGCAGCCTTTTGCTAACAGAGAAAACAGGCCTGGAAGAAACCTTGAAGTCTGTTCAACATCCTAACCTGAGATGGGGCCAACTGAGTATTGCCTGCTTGCCACATCCTGGCCAGAAGGGGTGGTGTAACCAAACTCCTGAGACTGGATCACCCTGTTGAACACCAACCTTAATATTTAGTTCCTTTTCTTTGTTGGATATCGCTCTTTTCTCAGACTGCGGCCGTCTTTAAACTGCTGTTCACTATGGATCCTATAAAACTTCTCTCAAGGTACTCCATAATAGGCAGGATACAACAGTAAAGGGCTGAAATAAAAAAGGAAATTTCAAATTGAGCCTTGAGAGTATTTAATGCATTCAGTCTTGTTGAGCTGTACACTGAAGTGGTTGTAATAACATTTGGTGCTTACCAACTTGGAGGAAAAATAAGTTATTTGTGTAACTGCCATATATGCAAGGAAACACAGATAGCCAGAGCAGTGCAAGCAGTAATGTGTACACCACAATTTTTATTAAAACACATCAAGAGATTGAAAAGTGCATGTTAAACAAGCTCATGCAACGAACATTGTTTAGAAAACTGACGTTTATTTATTGGTGTTCTGTGTGTAATAAGGAATGTGTGTGTAACTCGTTATAGATGAGATTAGGGAGGTATATCTGCAAAAATAAAGAGCAACAAAACCCAAACAGACCTTAACAAGTGTTGCTCCCTCCCAACTTGTATATGCTTGCTCCCACTGTTTTTCTTAGTGTCACAGCAGACTGGGTAGCAAGTGCCGGTCCTGGGACTCGTGGTCACAGCTCACTTGATTTCCACAAAATGAGGAAGAAGTTGTTGAACTCATTATAAAATATGTGGAAAGGAGAGAGAGCAGAGAGACATACAGATGATGGTTTATGGTTTCCAAAGGAATGAGCAAGAAGCAAGCACTAGCCAGAAAAACAGCCAGAAACACTAAAAAAACAAATTGTGGTAAAGGCCACCATTTTACTACCAAAGCAAAATGGAAAGATCAAGGTCATTACCAATATTTCAATGGTTAACTATCGGCTCTGTATCAGGCCAAAAAATGCAAACAAAACCTAATAATAATAATAATAAAACAATGAAAAACACCAAAAAACCTTTTTACAGCACCTACTATTATGATCTGAGAAGTAAAATTCCCTGCCCAGCCTACAATTAGTGCGCTGTGATATAGGAATGGTACTTACGAGCCAGGCACCTGAGAACTCCCTCAAGCGACACCGATGTCCCCTGTAATCCCTCCTGCTGCTGTAGCAACAGGACTTCAGCTGTGTCCCCATCCATTTATGGGGTCTGCTAGTCTGTGTGACAGCAGCCAAAGGAGTGATAAAACTACATCACTTGCGCACAGCTTTAAGGGAATGATGTTGGGAACATCGGATCAACTCCTTACCTACAGGGAGACACAGAGTTTAAGTTGTTTCTCCTGCTCTCTGAGTTTGAGTCCCTGGCAGCTCCCCAAGTTCCCAGTTTAACCCAGAACAGTCTTAAAGCTGCTCCAGAGTAGTTTGGCTGCCTGTGAGATGCTACCGCTGTGCAGCCTGCAGAACAGCACGGTCCTGGCATCCCTAAGCCGGGCTTGGGAAGCGGCTGCCGCGAGTTCGGCTTTATGAGACAACCACTGAGGACTGGATTTATGGGATCTGTACTCCACGCAAACATGGCATGGACCAAAGTGCGCTGCAGAATTTATGCCTGAATTCACCCAGTGTTGCAACAATGAAGCATCTCCTCCCTGCTTTCCCAGCTCTGGAGCCCAGCGGTACTCATAAGATGGGTGCACAGGTGTATCGCCTAAAGATCAAAACATGGCCCCATATTTTTGTTGGTGTGAGGCAAAACAGAAGGAAAGGCAGGAAAATTGTCAGGGAACAGATTGTAAAAGCATGTTTAATTTTGTTTGCTAGAGAAATAATCGGTACTAGCTAAAAGCCTGCGAGTTGTAATTTCTAGTACACTGCTGCTAATTAGTCAATGTATTACAGCCTGATTTGATCTCTCAGAGAAGGCACTTTTTAGGAAGAAGATATTTCTATGAAGTGATCAAGTAGGGAGGATGCCATTATCGGGTTGGGGTTTTTTTTCTTCTTTTTGCTGCTGAAGAACAAAACTCGTATTTAATATCCATGGCATCTGTTACTGCCCTTTTCTTTAGACCTTCCAATTTCTGTACTCTTTCCGGAAAAGTTCTCTGCTCTTCATCTGCTGGTCCTACTGATGCCTTGTCCGGCCTCTTAGAAACAGAGACTAGACAGAATAAGGGAATAAAAGTAGGTATTTATTTGAAAGGCCTTCAAAGGCACACCCTGGAGAGCCAGAGGCTGTTGCCAAGATGGACCCCAAGATGGATGGCAGGTCACGAGTTCTTCACACTTTTATAGGTTTGGTTCATTTGCATATCAGGGTGAATTCTCCAATTAAAGCTTCAGTTTAATGATGTAATTTCCCCAAGCTTGCCCCCCTTTTAGAGTCTTTGGTTTGCACATTTTGGGCCTAGGATGGTCTGAGTGTCCTTGGAGAGCAGGCCTGGAGAGGCTTTGTTATGTCTGCCTGGCATGGGAGAGCAGAAATTAACAGGCTACAGGAAACCTCAGAGCAACACACTAAGTAGTACAGAACTTGAAAAATACAAAAGTTAAAACTTAAGGCATCACTACCACTGTGAAAACAGCACATGCTCTCTACTGAGAGTGCAATGGACAGCACACCAGGGAGAGGAGGAAGTTTGAGCCACAGTGGAAGCGTATATTGCCAGTTTTATTGCACAGTACCGGCCATGAATTTTCCCACACGGTTTGTAGGACTTTGCTGGATGAAGGTGGCCAAGTTGGTGTTTGTAGCTGTCTTTTTCCCATGCTGGTTTCCCCCTACAGCTGCCTCAGGGAAGTCACCCTCCACACAAGTCACACACTTGTGTATCTTAATTTATATCCCCACAAAATTCATGCTGTACAATCCAGTGCTGTTAACGTGGTTTCACTGAGTGACTACTTGAAAGTTTTTCGAGCCTCTTTTCTCCTGAATTGTGTAAGTAAAAGGCTTCTAAGGGAGACAGATTGCTTTGGTGTTTTAGAAATGATGGTTTTGATCAGGCAGCTGTTAAAGATGTTTTCCAGAGGCTCCATTTTTTGTGCTGCCTTTTGGTGGAGACAAACCCCTATCAGTAAGTGCTTTTTATGCTTTAAAAAGCATGTTTTTCCTTGTTTCTCCCTTGAGTGATTCTATCTGCACTTAAAACATACAAATGCATGCATGTTGGGACACAAACAGCCCCAAGAAAAGCAAGAACCAAGAGCAGTACAGAAACTATTATTGCATATCTATTTTGTTAGGAGTAGATATTGGATAACCTCTTATTTGTGGTTCAAATAATTTTATTTCAATTGGGTTACTCACAAATGTGATGGAAGCTTTTGTGGGTTTGGATCTCTAGATCTGCTTTAATTCAGTTTTTCCTGTGTAGAATACTACTTAATTTTTTGAAGTATGCTGCAAACTAACATATAATAAAAAATAATTCTGCCTAATAGCACCATTCTTAATTAGTCTCTTCTTTATTTTGTTTGTGTTTTTTAGTGCTATTGATTTATCTGCTAAAAGACTTCCTCTGATTTTAGACACAACTGAAATCAAATCCCTCAGGCTTTAACTGTGAAGCTGGAGAAGCTTATTAGGATTTTTAACATTCCAAGTTGCTTTCTGAACAGATTGCACCAGCTAGTTGATGAAACTTGAGCTAATTACTCTAATGTTGACAAATGCACTAACATAAAAAAAAAGTCACATATGAAAAAAATTAAAAATTGCACCTCTTCAGGAAATGCTAAATAGATTCAGTGATTTGTGGGTGTAAGACAGAGATGTTTGCAGAGGTTTCTTTAGGAAGAGAAGAAAGAAAAGAACAAGAAACAACAAAAAATACTATGTATAAACAAAATGAAAAATGCTTTTGCTTTTAGAAAATTGAAATAAATCAGTTTGATAGTTGGTAGGGTGAGAAACTGCTTTCACAGTCTCGCTGTGTTAGGGGGTGCAGAGAATCTCTACAGAGGCTCTTCATCTATAGCATCACAGCCAGGGGAACTGGGTCACAGTTGCTGAGGGTAGCCAGTACCTCTACAGGACTCTCCTCTGGGCCGAGTTAAAGCCAGACTAAAAAAAAATATATTAAAATCTAGAGGGGTCCACAACCCTGAAATAAGAATGTATTTGATTTGTACCCATCTTTTTTTTTATTTTTTGTAATTTGTTCTTGTCTATGTAGATGCACACATAAATTAAGGGAAAGAAATTAATAAGGCTGTCATAGTATGATCATGAATATTATCACAGAGAGGCTTGGGTTGAAATAGACCTTAAAGGTCTCTTAAAATTCCAACCCCCTGTCATGGGCAGCGACACCTTCCACTATCCCAGGTTGCTCAGAGCCCCATCCAACCTGGCTTTGAACCCTTCCAGGGATGGGGCAGCCACAGCTTCTCTGGGCAACCTGTGCAGGTGCCTCATCACCCTCAGTAAAGAATTTAATTAAAACATCCAATCTAAATCTCTCCTGTTTTAGTTTAACAATATTCCTCCTTGTCTTATCACTATCAGTCCATGCAAATATGCATTCGAGGAAATCCAAACAATCTTAACCCTGCTCAAATTTTCCTTGTCAAAGAACATGCAAAAATGCTTAAGTAATTGCTGATATTTCAGTTCTGTACTCTTTAAGCTTAAATTGAAGCTGTGTGACTATGACATGAAGGTTTCCTGCCATTTAAACTTACTATGCCTCAGAGAGAAATATACTGTCTTGTCTTTCTTTTTTTTTTTTTACTATTTACTTAATAGTTTTGACCTTTCAGCCAATTGTCCTTATCCGTCATTACAGTGTATGATCAATCATTTCATGCCTTGTCATCTATAAAATACCAGCAGGAGGGAAATGTTTTACGTTATATTGCTTTTCTTGAGTTTTGGGTTTTTTTTATCATAGTGTCTTCCTGTTTATTGCAAAGAAAGAAAAAAAAGTGCTTCAAGTCACACTGTTTTAACCAACTTCATGGATTTCATGGATTTAAATAAGTAGATGGAGGGAGGGTAGTGAGGTACAGGATGCCCAGAGAAGCTGTGGATGCCCCATCCCTGGGAGTGTTCAAGGCCAGGCTCTGAGCAACCTGGTGTAGTGGAAGGTGTCGCTGCCCATGGCAGGGGGTTGGAGCAAGGTGAGCTTCAAGGTCCCTTCCAACCCAAACCATTCTAGGATTCTGAAACTCACTGCAAGCTTCTTATTTTAATTTTGGTGTTTAATAATGGTCAGTGCTTTAAAATGCACCAAACAAGCCATTTCTTTTTGTCTCTGACTTCCTTCTGAATTTTTGAGCTATAAGCAGGGGCAGAAGTATCCAGTGCCATTAAATACCTGTGCAAAGCTAAACGTGTGCACACTCAGGCATGAACATGGTCTGTCTGAGGATGGTCCTTCAGTTAGGACAGGGTTTCAGGTTACTGGAGATTCAGGTACCCTTCATTGCAAAAAAAAACCTCGTGCAAAGGTAAAATGTTCAGGAATACTCCCGTTGCAGGAGCCTAAATGACATTTACAAACTAAGAGCATTGCTTAACAGGGCTTATCTGAAGCAGAAAGCTGGGGAGGTGCAAGGATCATGAGCTACTAGGAAAGCTGTGACACTGTGCAAACATCTCAAATCGAGTCCTGAAAACAGCCTGCTGTTCTCAAAAAGGTCTCTCTGGTTTAGGTGCAGTGACAAGCAAACATGTCTAATGATTCCTTCTCCAAAAGCAGCATGTAGGCTGCTCCCAGAGGAGCGCTGTGCCGTGTTCCAGGGAGCAGCACAGAAAAGGCTGCTGGCTTAGCCACACTCTTCCCAGAGCACAGCACAATACAGCTCCTAATGAGGGTTAAGTGATTTAGGATCTGAAGTACTTTTGGAAACCGTGCTTTTTGCTTCTCTTGTCTTCATTTTCCTAATTATAAACCAGAGATAATAGCACTTCTTGTCTTTCCATGGGGTATTAGGAAGAGGAATACATGAAAGATTGAGAGAGCTGTAGCTACTACACGGTGACCCAGTAATGGGGGCACCTAAAGTGCCTTTGGGTAAACAACTTCAGCGTAAACATCCAGTTCCATCCCTAAACTCAAAAATGTCAAGTGCACGTTTAAAAACTTCACGAGTGGTTTGCATGATGTTGTTTCTTTCAGGGTGGGGAGTCCTTTTGTGTCATTATTTCAGGGAGGCAGAGTAGTCATGCAAATGGTTTGGAGAGAATTAGAAAACTTGGGGGAATACAGATCAGACCGAGTAAAAAGGAAGGAGACCAAGCATGTAACAAACTTCAAGCATGTATTATTTGTGCAATTATTTGGCATTCCTTCTTAGCTGAAAGAAGTTAGTCTCCCCTGTGCCTGTGAGACACCAAGGACATAATTTATTATCTGAACCTTTAAAGTATCTTGGTTTTATTTGGGATAATTGGAGTTGTTCTATCAACAGATTTTCTGTGATCCTAACACTGAGCTTGGAAAGGATAATATAAAGAAAGGTGAAGATACAAACATGCTACTAAGGTTTGGGTCTTGTAAGACAAGTTCTGCACAGCTCTAGCTGCAATTCTTTAAAATATACATATGTCCCTTTGATGTTGTATGGAATTAGAAGTCAAATATAATACTCCCAACCTAGTTGCTGTTCACTGCTGAAGCCAATGAGCAGTAGAGAAACAGGCGAGTGTGCTTTGAAGTGCTTGGTATCACACAAAAAAATAAGCACTTGAATGAGAATGTACCACATGCAAGAGGCTGCCACTGAGATGCGCTTTAAAGTCAAAATAAGGAGAGAATCCAGAAAGTTCACCTTCAGGTTAGTATCTGAACCTTGTTGTGGGGGTATTTATACCCTCAGCCAGTGTAACGAATAGAAAGGAGCAAAACTTGAATTTGAGGTCCCAATCAAAACTTTCATGGGTGGTGGATCTGCATTTGCAGTTCTAGTCTGGTTTTGATCTCTAATACCTTGCTCATCAGTGGCTTTTCAGCAGTACAGTTCAAAGGGCTCTGTGAAAACAGAGGCGAGAGCTGTATAATTAACTGGATTTTGCAGAACAGGATCCAAGGCAGAAAGCAATGGCCCCGGGAGGCTGCTTGTGCATACTGCTGCATCTCTGTAGCGGCACAGGTAGGTCCGCATCCCTCCTGTTCTACCCAGAGTATTTCTGAAGCCATTGTCTCTTGGTGGGGTTAGTTCTCTGCAGCAGGTTATAGAGTTCATAGGATTTATCTTAACGAGCCAAAAGTATCTATTAAGCACAGCAAAGAATCACCATAATTAATGCAGGATGCCCATTGCGCAGTGACCCAAAAATCAAACACGTTTTTATTTTCTTAATATTGTATTATTCCTCCTTCAAGGAGGGACACCCTTTGTAGCATTGTTCTAGCCTTTTATTAATATTTCTGATCTCAAATGTCAGATTCTCTCTCTTGTAATTGCACTTTCTACAGTTTTTAATTACCTAATAAGAGCATCTTTCAGAAGGTGGGACAAGAGGCTTTTGTGTGATTTTCACATGGCATTTCCTACAACTTTGTGCTGAGGAAGGTCTGAAAAACTTGTCCTTCTGTTCGGGAGGGAGGGATTCCATTCAAGAGTCTGTGTGTTATTAAACAAACCCGGCTCTTGAAGATGCTTTCTCACTCCTTCTCCCCCCCCAGCCACAAGCAGTATGACTTCATCGTGTCTGGGAGCTGGACACAGCCTTGCTAACGTGTGCCTGTTTTCTTACAGTCCACCTATGTGACACCAGGAACTGTACATGAGTGTTTGGGAATCTCATTATTAGTGAAAATGGAGGCTCTCTCTGGCCCTTGCCGCTGTGTCCCCCGTTTTGCCCTCCCAGCTGATTTCAGTCTTTGGGAGACTGAGGTTGGGCAGCTTTCTTTTCATAACCCTGAGTGATAATGACAAAAAAAGTTTAGAAAGGTTACATAAATTAAGGTAAGGTGAAGAGGGAAAAAAGAACCAAGCAAACCACAACCCAAATTCTTTGCCTTCTCTCTGCCACTCTTCCTTTATGAAGAATCCCCTTGAATGGAAGCTATGCAACCTTAGCTATGCCTCATTGCCTTCCTGCCCCGATTTTTTTCTAATTCTGTTATACAGTATCATGACAATATTTTCTGGCTTACTTACTGTTCCTCTCCTACTCATTCTTAACATTGTCTGCTTGTTTGATCACTCTGGCGTATTTACAGAACTGGCTACAATAACTCCAAGATCCTGTTCCTTAATGATAATAACTGGTATATAATCACACAGTCAGCTGAGGGGAAGGCTTATTTTTACCATGTGCACTGGATTTAATTTATTTTATTATATTTAAATGTTACTATTATGAAATTCTTCCACAAATATTTTCGACTAAATTTGGCTTTGCTACCTCCCTATGCATCAAATGCATGACTTGCTGGCAGTGCCTAACACTCTTTGCCATCCCTGTTTACCCCCACATTCAATTCTCTCCTGCACATGGCAAACAGCCAGACCTGCCATGTCTGTGGTGAGCTCCCTACTCATCCTCTCTCTGTCTGTGGCTGAACTGAAACTGCGGCACAGGGTTAAAAATCCTAAAAATACAATTCAGCTGGACTCTGAATCACAGAAACTTGAAGCAAATGAGTTTATGCCGCTACGTTTTAATGGAAGTGATTGAAAAGGGAAAAGAGTAACGTGAGGAGTTCATTCCACCATCCTTTTGTGCAATTAATCTTTGGTCATACTAGAATGTTCTGAAACAATATACCTGTGCAGAAGCACAGCAGGACTTGTGCTTTGTCTCTATTCCCTTAAAGACCTTTTGAACCTCTATCCTCAGTCTGAGACTTCCAGTAATATGAGTTTTCCAGGAGTGGTGGTGTTTGGGGGTGGATGGTTATTTTTGTTGTTGGTTAGTGGGTTCATTGGTTGTTTTCTATCTGGTGTTTGGTTTTTTTGAAGTGAGTTCAAAATGACTTCAGCTGCCTGAAAACCTAACTCTTCACTGGGATTTAATTTTAGTATAAAGCTACTGATACAGTGCAGAGACAAGCCTGAGTGGAAAAAGGAAAATAATCTGGTCATGCAGATGAGCAATTTGTAAGAGGGAAAAATAAATAAAAAAATCAGTGACAGAAGATTTGAATGGCACACCTGAATTATTCCTTCTTGGCACAGGGGAAGGAGTTGAAAATAATTCCTTTCCCTGATTAGCAATAGCAGAGTTCGCTGTTACAAGAGGAAAACTTTAACTCCTTAGAGGTACAAACTGTGCTCTTGGGGTTCCTCCTGATTTTCCCCACCCACTGAGCTAGAATTTGAACCACCCAACCAACTTTCACAGAAATCTGGTCCAGCTCTTTGATACAATTACAGACTTTCTGGCCTTTGCTCACTCCTGTTTTCATTGAGAACACCTATTCCTGCTCACTCACTCTGAATAGTCATCAGAGAGTTAATTTACATTTTAGCACAAATGAAAGGATGAAAATTTCTAATAGGAGAATGGGAAAAAATAAAGATTTTATTTTTCTGATCAGTTACTACTTGTGCTTAGAAAGCACAATACACATCTCTAGTTAGGAAGGATTAGTTCTTTCTTTCCTTGTTGTTTTGTTTTCATGCACCAGCAAAATGTTGTAATGCTTGGTTTGCAAAACCTTATGGAGAAAAGTATTTCTGAATATATACAGTGCAGGCACTTCTTTTGAGGAAGGAAAAATAATAATAATAAAGGCAAACAGCAGATCTTGAGTTTCAAAGGGTTTCTTCTGGGACTAATTTACAATTCTATTTCTTAATCTGTTTAAGTAATACACACAGATGGTGGGAAAGCCATACAAAGACAAACTATCAAGGGGGGCTGTTTTAAAAGAAAAGCCAACCTTACCATTTCTATCTAATCGATATTGAAGTTATAAGTCAGCTAAGCCTTGTGTCCCTAACCAAATGACTGAGCATAAGTGTATTTTTAGATGGCTCTTTAATGTTAAGTGACAAGGAAAGGCAGCCACTTAAAAGTATTTGACATTCATAAGCATCCAAAAGACTTTCTGTCACCTTCTATTTATTCATTCACTAGACTAGAAAAAGCTATATTGCTTTGTTTTTCCCCTTCCTTTCAGGGCAGCAGTCAATGCATCTGTGTCAAACCTCAGCTCTTCTCATCTGTGCTTCATGGTGTCCATATCCCCGGCTTCTCTTTCTCTTTACTGTCACTGAACAGCTTTTGAGTGCCCATTAGCAGCGAGGAGTGCCGCCTCTGGAATTTCTGACTCCAGCCTGAAAGGATTAGAGCGACACCGAGTGTATTTCGGCCCCTCCCAAAGCCAGCAGCCTCTTCCAGCAGCAGCAGAATTGGTCTGAGTGCTAACTGAAAACTGCCTGGAAAAAAATACCCAACTCATTTTGAGTGCCTTCCTTTTAAGAGTATTTTGGGTGCTTTTCTCACATAGCACAGAGAGCTTTTAGTTCAAAAAATATTGGTACTGTTCTTTGACACCTTGTATTTTAGCTGGTGTGCACTCGCTTTGTATATTCAGCTTTGCATGTAGAATATTCACTCATTAAGAGTATTTCTTTTTAAATAAAGGAAAAGGTCCTCTTTCTTAAAACTGTGTCACGTAATCACTTCTGATGTTTAATTAAATTTGTCCAAGAGTATTTAGGCCACTAAATTCCTAAGATAATTGCATTGGGAAGATTGGAAGATCTTGCCACAAGGAAATAAATATATATTTTGAAAAGTAGAGTTAAAAAAAAATGCTGTCAGGGAAAACCACAGAAAACTTTCTGAGGTGTTCTAAGCATCGTAACAGGCAAACTAAACCCAAAAACACTTGTGCCAAATACAGATGTTTCTGCAAGTTGATATATCCTTATGCTGTTTTAAGTTTACCTTCTGAAAAACTTGAGCTTTTGAATTCCCATTTGTCTGTCTGACCCTGTTAACAACAATCGAATACATTGCCTAATTTTAACCATGTTGCAAAGGAATGGTTTTACGAATATTTTTTTATCCTAAAAAGTAGACAGAGTCCCACAAGTGTCCCTCCCATGAAAAGCCCACAGTGGGGACTTGAGGTTTATTAGTCCCTGGAGAATTAATACCTGAAAGTGTTGGAGGAAGGAGTCAACCACAGGAGAAAGACAAAACCACCTCTGTGCCTTACTGGAGGAGGGAACCCAAACACAGCACACAAAACCACAGAAGATGGAGCTATGCAAGGTCTGCCTTGTGTTGCTGCATTTGTGAGGGGTGTTTTAGGATTTGGGGAATATTTTTATTGTGAAAGGTACAAATATATCAGCAGTTGGCTAGCTGGCACTAGAGAAAGCAAGGTCAAATGTCGTGTGTTCTCTAGTGCAGGATATTTCTCTTTTCTGTCAGAAGAAGAGAAAATGGAAGTTGTGTGGCATGCAGGATACCTTTGTCTGTGTCTGTGGAAAACTGTGATGATGTCCCACTCTTCTTGGTGTTACTTACAAGGTATTGTAACAGCAATCTCCTGTTTTTCTTGGGAAAAAAAAAGAAGGCACAGTGAGGGCTATGGAATTTCAGGTTTGCACAAGCAGGCAAATACAGGGGATGCTGATCAGGGATGCAGGGTGCAGGGATATTCAGGTAATCAGTGTGCCCATCCTGTCATAACAAAAATTTCAGAGTCTTGGGAACCGCTGTGCAATAATGCCTCTGAGTGCCTCTCTCACGAGATGGACAGCAGCTGATGCTTTGAGAGAAAGAAAAGGAAAAACAAATAGATGATCTTCCTAAAAAGAAGGAAAAAGAAGTGGGAAAAATTCCTAAGTATAATGATGGAATGACTCAGATTAATGTTTTGGCTTTGAGGCTGAGTTGATACTACAACCTACGAGCAGCCAGAGTCATGCTTTCTTACCAACCTCTGCATTCCAGTGTTTTCTGTGGGTGACCCCCCATTTGTAGCACACAAAGCATGATTTAGAAACCTGCAGCAGCTTGGTTAAGACCCACACAACAAAATGGTGTGAGCAGACAGAGTTTGTTTATCTGGCAAACACTCTGCATGCTTGCAGCTACATTCTTCCTTGTATATTTAATTTCAGCCTCAGTCTAAACACGCTGCTTTGGACCTGGGGAAAACAGGAGCCTAACAATGGAAGTGCTACCGATGACACTGCTGCAAGTTGCAAATGATGCCATTTTAGTGCTTAGCTAGCATTCAGGAGCTTTCAGTCTTGGGTTGAAGAGATCTGATTGAAAATCAGACACAGGCATATATGGAGAATTCCAGGTTCCCTAGTTGCCTTGAAGTTAAGTGGAGTGGGCACTTGATTATTATGAAGGCTAGAATTGGATTGAAGAATCATACTTAAAGGTGTAATAGAGCTCAGAAAGTGTCAGACCTTGGAAGTACCTAGCCCTTGATTGTAGCAGCTGGAAGTGATTTAACAAGTACTTGAGGTGACAGAATCAAATGCTTTATGTGATGAATGGGCTGTTTCAATATAGCAAATGATTTTGCTCTTTAAAAATCAGAATTAAACAGTTTGTTTTTTGTGAGGCGTGAGATCGCGGAGCAATGAAGTATATGTGTGCACGTGCCCAGAGACATAGAATTTCATGTTAATCTTGTCCTTATTATAATGTGTTCATTTATTTTGGAATTTACTGCTGTGCACTGGCCCTTCTGGGGGAGGGGAGGAGTCAGTGTGTATTTTATGCATGAGGGTGTCCTAAGAAGCTGAAATAGCACGACCAAAGTAGAACCAGTTCTTCACCTTAGTGACTTACAAGGTGAAAAATATATTCACTAAATAATGTTATCAGTCAAACTCAAGAGGCAAATAACTTCAAATTTCTGTCACATTTGTCATACTTGGCAGCCGGGCATTCAGATGTGTATATATACAGGGCTGGCTGCAGAGCCGGGAGCAGATTCCTCAGATTCATAAAGTGGAGGTTCTGTCCAAGTAGTGCCCCATCTCAGATTCAGTGAGATGGCCTGCTGAACACCTATCATTCAGGCATCCTGCCTTGAAGTTTCCCTCCACCTGACACCCTCACAAGATGGCAGAAATACATTTTTTAAATTTTATTTTACCCCTTTCACTGTGGCCAAGACTTCAGTCCTTGCCTTCCTTATTACTGAAAAAGAAAACCCCTCACAACCAAGCCACCCTTAAAAATTAAGTCAAACTTGAACCTGATCCTACAGCTCTTGGGTGAGCAGAATAGTTAATTGTGTTCAGTTCTCTTGCCTTTTTGTATAGAAAAGGAAAAGTGCAGAAATGAAAGGTAATGTTGACTTTTTTCATCTTTGCACTAATCAGAATTACTTGGGCTGCTCCTGTGGTTCAGTTTTGAATGTGCTGAGCGATGGACACAGCCAGTCTCAAGTGACAAACAGAATAGAAATTTTATTTTAAGGATCAATGCTTTAGCATAACTCCAGGAACACCTTTGGAGGCCAAGGTTGACTGTGTGTTGAAATGGTGCATGATTTGTTCACTGGCCCTTATGATTTGTGATCTAATGTGGGATCTAAGGGGGTTGCAGAAGGCTGGGGGTTCCCAGAGGGAAAATTAGTGTGATTGCTTTAGTGAAAACAGGTTAGAAGCAAAGGATCTTAAGGACTCCTTTTTCTTCTCCTCACTAACACGATAATGTCGCTGTCACACCGGGGACGGCAAGAAACGACATAGGCTCGATCTGGAAGAAATGGAATTATTTATTAATTTACAGACTCGTTTATATATCTTAGTTCGCTTGAATGGCATAAGGTTATTGGTCCTTGACCATCCACCTCCCAGAGTGATTGGCTAAACCCTGAAACACCCATTTCAAAATATTTCTCCAGTCAGTATCACAACAGTACTGCATAATCTTGCACCTGCAAGATAAAGGGATTGGTTTACAAAAACCTCTAACTGTTTTCGGCCAGCATCTGTGTGAAAGCAAGGACTTTCATACGGAATGCTGGCAGAAGGCTGGAAAATCTCCCCACGACCAAGCCTTCAGCATCCACAGCGATAGACCCTGACCTTTGTGCAGACTCTGAGCTCCAGAATTTGGATGGATCCAGCCTGCGCTCACAAAGGCTTGATGTTGTCCCTCTCACTTGCATCTCTTGCATTGTGTGTTGACTGCTGCCCTGAGCATCACAATGCAGAGACAGCAAATCTTTGCAGATTCAAGGTTTTCAGAGTTGGAACTGAAATGCCTCTGATTAGACTAACCCTCAAACCAAGTGTGTGGAGACACAACATTTGTCTTTACATCCCGCAGTACCTCTTGATCCCATGTGTGCCATGCTCAGAACCCTCCAGTGCTTTTTTCTCTTGCACATGACTCGACACCACATCTGTGCACAGAGCAGGAGGAGTCTGGCACATCAGACCTTCCTCTTTCTCCAAAAGAAGATGACACCTCTGCTTCTCTTTTTTATTTGACTGCACATCCCTAATATGCCTGGCACCTGCAGAAAGACAGGTAAAGACATGTAAAGACATGTAAATGTAAAGACATTTATAAGCTGTATTTATAAGCAATACAGCTCCCCAAACTGAAGATTCAAACACAGCAGAGTGTCTCCTAGGCCATGAGATATCACAGAATAACCATGGATAGAAGGAATTTCACCAGATTCAACCCCACCTCAGGAGAGAGTGACCTCCTGCATTAGGCTGAAGTCATATTCAGCTACACAAAAAGATTGGGCCAGGCTGCTGGGAGGAAGCTGTGCAGTTTAAGTTAATGACATGTTGTTAGTTGTGGAACCACCACTCAGCATCTGAAAAACATATGTTGTTACACTTCCCCCAGAGCTAAAAAACAGATTTGAAAAGAACTTTTTTTTTTCCTTCAGAGATATTTGCATAATTACACAGAGTGTGAGTGTTAATGAAGAGCTAGTAATAAAACTGGATGAATTAGCATGACTGAGTGACTTAACGCAATCCTGTTGATCATACAGTTAGGGGTGGCTTGCGTTTTGCCAGACTTTTTTTTTTTTTTTTTAAGCTATCTCTCGCAATTGCACATTTGAATATGAACTTTCATTAATTATAGCTTTATTTCATGAACACGAAATTTCATTGACTTAAGTGTTTACATCAGTAGAACACCTATTCTAAAATATGTGCACATGACAAAATTCTTAATGAGCACCTCGCCAGCACCCCCCACACTGAGTACATTTTTGAGTCATTCCAGTGAAGGATTTGTTCTTTTTCAAAATATTACGATGCTTTTACCTTGCAGGCTAAATTCTTGGGGTTTTTTCTTTCAAAGTTAAAAATGTGCGTAGTGGCATGAAGATAAAAACAGATGTAGAAGCAGGATATTCCTTCAATAACATCATGATCCCTCTTAACAGCACTATGCCTCTTCCACCTCCTTGTTTCCTTGTCCTGCTTGCTACTGGCGTGCAGTTGAGTTGGTCACCTCACCTCTGATACATCGAGGAAGGTGAGGGGCACAAGGACATGTAAGAAGGATGAATCATAGCTAAAGCAAATCACTCTGCATTGAAGAGGAGCAGTTGTGGGGTTTGTGCTTCTGTCTCTGTCGGGAGGGGTAATCACTAGAAGGCAGTAAATTCCAGATTTAGGGAGAAGTGATGTCTTAATCTCAACAGGAGTATAGCTTTGAAATCGATTTGGTTCTTACGCACTCTTCAGCCCCGTTGTTGCCAGTGAAGCTTGATCACAGGGCCCATAATGTCACCAAAAGTCAACGTTGTGTCCCTTTGCCTGCTTAAACATCCCTAAAAATATAACAAAGCGTCAGTATGTATCATTAGATGATGAAAAAATTTAGGTTTCTGTCCCCTCCCCTTCGGGCACTCTCTAAAAATTTACCCTTAAGCTAACAATGGCAACGGAGACAGGGAAAAAAGATCCTGTTTTATGTTTGAAATTTCTGCTGTCATCATCTTTTTTTGGCAGGGAATTGTTAAAAGCTTCAATATCAAGTTTGCATAAGGGACATCTTTGCTCAGAAACTTTGCACGTTATTTCAGTCAGAAATGGGAGGTTTGGATAAATTGTCTCACTCTACATTTTTGAGATTCCTCATATTGTCCCAGTTACAGGACTGGAATACTGAGATCATCAGTCCCTGAAGCTAAATATTACAGCACAAAGAAAAATGCTGAAATTCACCAGTGAAAGCACTCCTTCCCTGTTCCAGTTCTGCCTCCAAAGGTGGAACAGGCAGGCAGATATAAGTGAGCTTTGGCTTTCATTAAATTAAGTGTCAGTGATAGTTTAAGACTGAAAATACTTATAAAATGACTAATATCCTATGATACAAAGTAACTGCATACAAATATATACTTAGTTATTTAGTGGAACAAAAGATAGAGATTTTGGTAAACAATTTGATTCAACATAAGATTTCAATATAAGATGAGCTTATAGCTCATGGTTGATCCGAAGTGAAAACCATCACAGGTGTATAGGAAGAAAATTGGAATTGCATTCAGGAGTCGAACAACCAGAAATATGTATGTTACAGTACATACAGCCTGTGAGATTAATACTGCCAGAAAGTCACATGCAAGGGTGAAGTAAGTTGAAATAAGGTTGGCAGGTCATTTTTTTTTTTTTTAACAGAAAAAATAAATAAAACATTTTGTATGGTTAATGCACTGTAAAATAGCCGAGCCCATACTGAACACCATGAACTAAGAGATTCCCTTCTACCTTGTCAAAGGTGTCTGAGCACTCATGAGGTGTTATTTGTAGAAACAGATGAGCCAAGCTGGTTTAGGAATACCCTGGTCTCTAAGGAAATGGGTGAAGTGCATCCTAGTTCAAAGCAGGGCATGCTCAGCTACAGCTCTGCTAATCAACGACGCAGGCAGGATTCTGCCCCAAAGAAGACACGGGGCTCTCTACATTAAACCCCAGGATTTTTCCTGTATTTTCTTCTGGGTTTTTGAGCCAAACTGCATCTCTTTGCTCATGAGTTTTAAATATATGCCAATAAATTAACAAAATATTGCAATTCTTGAAGATGCTTGTGTCAAAACCGGAAAGAAGAGCTTTCTTCTTTCCATATTTGACAGAATAGGGAGAGAAGAGAGAGAGAGAGATGGGATTTCAGTTAAGGAATTTATCCAGGGAACATATGTCTGTATTAGTGTCTCCAAGGTTTACCATTTCTCTTTTCCCCCTGTAAATCTGTGCCTATCTTGAGTTTATAACTTATTTCTCCAAAATAATTTTTGATAGTTAACACTTAGATATATCCACCTCAGACCAGGTCAGCTTGTAAAGCATTGTTGATATATATGAGAAAAAAAAACACAAAAACACTGAAAAGGAGGTCATTTGGTGTGGGAGTATGATAGGCCATAATTGGCAACATTTGAAAATGCTAAATTTTTGAAGATGAACAGGCCCTGTGCACTGAACAGATTTGGCAGAGAGGTTCACATATGGATTTCATCACAGCTTCATGAAATTCAGTCTGAGAGTTTCAGTTCAGGCACATCTACGGAGAAGCGCTCATCTGAAAGCAGTACATTGCAGGTCCCCTAATTTCTTCTGTGCATGGAAAAACTCTTTTACTACTTAGAGCTTTGGCCTAAAAGCGTTTCAATCTCTTAACCTTTGACTCCAGTCTTTCCAATTGTCTTCCATGGGCCAAGCTCTGGCCTTTCTGCTGGTGGCTGGAAAGGATGCTACAGAGCAGTCAGCTGTCTCCCGCAGGTAGGTAGGTGTATGCAGTGTGGCAGTAGCACAGAGGGAAATGGATGTCTGAAGCCTGGTGCCCCCAGGGATGTTGAGAGAGATGAGTTAAGAGCAGCTGTGATTATCTGTGCAAAAATGGTGTGCTCTTTTCTCTCACACTTGCAGCTTTGATCTTGCTTATGGGCCTGCGAACGAAGCTCCTCCAATGCTCTCCTCTCCTGTTGTGTTCCCTGGTATCTGCCTTAAAGTAGTTGCCTCGTGCTGATTTGAAAATTCCCTGTCTCTCTTTGACATATCCGGGGACAGCCCTGTTTTATCGCATCCCGACTTCTGCTTTTCCATTTGAGAATTTGGCAGCCGTCACCTTTGGTTTTCCCCCTCTAACAAACCCAACATTGATCTTGCAGATCATGCACGCTGCACTTTCAGACAAGATAGATAATGACTTGAACTGCAGCAAATGGGACTATATGACATCACACTTTTGTGAGCAGACAAATCTGTAATCTTATTTAGCTTGACAGGTATAAAGGGCATTTCAAAAACTGATTATATCTGCTGTGATTTTAAGGAGGTCTGGGATATGACTGGAAAATCTTCACCCAAACTATTCCCCAGGGAACAAACTCTTCAAAAGAATAATGCAATGCTACTTATTCGGGGCATTAAAACACACTTTAATCATTTTTTCCACCTTGTGGAAAATACATAATATTACCCCTGTGAAGACTCCAAGGGTGCAAGCAAGGTGCTTCTGCTGAATCTCCATCAAGTCTGGAGGGTTGGGTCTGCAATCAAGCTCTGCAGATTAATGTGAAAGAAAAAGCTGAATGTGGAGAACGTCTGAATTGTTTAATGAAAATGCGGATCTGTGCTGATTTTGCAGATCCATTTCTTATTGTGAAAGCCCCATCACCAGCTGGGGATAAGATTCATAAGCAATTCTTGAAGTTTCCATTTATAGTTCTGTTATAACCATCTGTGACACACTTGTGGTGCAGCATCAGTCAAGATCAATATGTGTAACAGAACCTGTTTGTTGGGTCCCACCTTTAGGAATGGGGTGCACAGACCTCTCTTAGGTGAATCCTAATCTTGTAGCGGAAGGTTTTTTGGTAGCACCTGTTTTGCCATGACTGCCCACTTGCACCAGGGGAAAGGCTGGTGAGAGGAAACACTGAAATCCAAATTTATTCTCCTGAAGATTGGACGCCTCTGTAGAGCCCAGGGTTAGCAGCTGTGGGGCTGGGATTCTCAAAGCCAGTTCTGCAATTAGATGTCAAAACAGCCTCTTCATATGTGGATATCACATTCATTTTTAATTCTTTTAAAGCATAGCTGGCATAGGTGCCCATCACTGACACAGGGACCACTGCCCTTGTCCCACAAAGTGCCCTGATTAACCAGCCTTGGGCACCTCTGCTCCTCTCTCTGGAGCTGTGCCACTGGGAAGGAGACTGAAGTAAAGGTAGGCAAGTAGAAGGAATGGCCCTGGAGGGACTTTTCTTTTGTAGGGATGTTCAAAGGGTGAGGGATGCATAGGGATGGTCCTCAGACACTCAGAAATTTTACAGTTTGGGCAGGAATTGAGGCTGATCTCAATCTTGCTCCTTACTCCTGTCGCTGAGGCACCAAAGCAGTTTTCTTTTTGCCCAGCCCAAAGTGCTAGGAGAAGGTCCTCTGTTGGAAACTGAAAGTCTTATTTCTCCATAAGCACCATAACTTATTTTTCTGAAGAGTAAAACTGAGACAAACTCTTGATGACCTAAGCATGGCTTTGCATGTTTCACCCTAGCTCTGTGAGGCTTTGGTCATAGGTAGATGATTTACTCTCCACATCATCTCTGATGCCAAAGGAGAGTATTTCTGCATAATCTGTAGAAAATGCATTAAAAAATGTTTTTACTAAGTCATAGACCTTTAGAAACTGTCGCAAACCTGATAATTTTCCATTTGTGTCTCTGTGGCTGAAATTACAATCTTTTAATCTCTGGTTTCTAGTCTCATCTTTACAAAGGCAATTCTGTGGTAAATATTTCTATCAATTCTTCCCTCCTGGCATTTGATATTAACTATGTGCCCAGTTCTGCTTTCACTGAGGTTGATGGAAATATTTCACTGATGATCTCGGTGAGGACAGACCTGTGGGGGGATCTGGCTTCCTCTTATGTTCTGTTGGGCATAATTCTGTGGAGTGTGAATATTAGTGAAATGATAAACTACCTGTAGAAGAGATTTTTCTTGTCTGTCTAATAAACACACCTTGAGGCAGTCAGGCAGGTTGAAATGAGGCTTGGTTTCACAGCGATTTGGGTTGTGTTCCACAGGGCTCTTTCTTCTACTTCTCCTCTTGGTTTGTGCAGCAGGGAGGTTCCTAAGGTGGGTCAGGCCCATATCTTTAAACATATTGCACTGAAAATCACTGTCACTTAGCAGCCACTCGTCATCTGAACAGCCTGGAAGCAAAGCAAAAGCAGAGCGAGTGTCACCTCTCTGCTGCAAAAGAACAGTCCTGAGTCCTGATGCAAGATGTCTCCAACAGAAGGGGGAGATTCAGCTGCTGACAGCAACAATCTTCACAAGCAAGCTCTTAAGTCTGCCTGAATGTATGACAGGGATTGAAATGTCAGCTCTCAAAGAGATGGGCACACATTTCACTGGCCCACTGCTTATTGGTGCATGTTAAAATTGCTTTTAGCTGAGGAGAAGGTATAAAAAAAAAAAAAACCACAACCAAACAAAATCCACCAAAAAACCCCCCACAAAATACCATGAAGATTATGTATCTTCAAGAAACCTCTACTGTGAAAAAAACCCCTATTTATTACTGAAAACCATTACCTGCAGCTTCACTCTTATCCTCATTATTTTGTAAGCTCAGAACAAGGGCCAGCTTTGAATGCAAAATCATAACACACTTGCTAGATATCTTGAAATATTCTCCATCACCTGGTAACTGTCAGAGGACAAAGAACAGATTGGAAGTAGAAAATCCCATTTCACTACTACCAGGTACTTTTAGTGACTGCATTCATTCTGGATATGAAAGATATTATGCAGCTAAAAAATAAGAATCTTTTTTCTTTCCTCTAAGAAAATAAAAATCTCAAATTAAAAAAAAAAAAAAAAAAAAAATATAACATTGTGTGTTATTCCAAAAGAGAATCTTTAAAATGGCCACTGAAAATCAAATCCACAAAATAATCTTGAACATTTCTAATGTCCCTTCTTGTGGGGAAAATAACCTATTGTGTGATTACTACCAATTAATAATTAGGTTAGCATCCATATTAATTCACATTCTCATTGACCTTATTCTGGCAAAAGCCACTTGATTACAGTAAAAAATTTTATTTGAAAGGCAATTTAAGCACAATCAATTATTTTATATTATCAAATCATAGGTATCACAGATAGGCAGAAGAAGAGAGAAAAAATTGCCTTGTGTCTGGGTATGAATGAAACTAAATAATGTTTTCTAGCACTCATACATTATGTGCAATTTATTTCAGACAGTGAAATAAAGACATTTGAACCAGACAGTACAAGTTCTTTAAAACTTTATCTTCAAATTCCACAAAAAACTTAGTAAATAATTTCTTCATTTCTTTTTAAATTAACAAAGGCCTGAATAATTCCTCTTCTTTCCTTTTTTGTTCTCTCATGGGTTATTTTTATTAACTGTTATCATTTTTAAGCAAATCTGATCTACTACATAAAATTTCAAGTCAAAATATTCTGGTTTTCACTTAGATATCCAGCGGCTTCCTAGCCAAAGTTCATGGCCAGTGGCTAAATCCTGACCAGCAGCCACAATTTTAGTCTTTGTAGATAAGAGGTTAATGCATTAACTGATTGTTTATGCTGTAGCAGGGTAGTTCTTGTGCTGTTCAAGTGTGTAACTGATGGGCTCAGCTTTTAAAAGAACTTTCTGACCCCTCTTTGGGGTGGGGTTTTTTGGTTGTTGTTTTCTTTTGTTTTGTCTTTTAAGAAAAATACCAACCCAAACGTTATGTGTACCACATGCATGCCTTGGACAACCTCTCAGCCCAGCTTATTTTACCTTTTAACAAAATTACCTTGGTTTTCCAGAGCATTCCTGCAAGGGACTGAACTTCTGCCGAGGACTGTTAAATTCTCTCGCAGCCTGTCAAGCGGCACACGGTGACAACAGTACTTTTTGCTTCTGTGCTTCTTCTTTCCAAGTGTTAATGAAGTACTTCCCCTGAGAAAGTCTTAGTTAACAGGCTCACAATGAGAAGATTTTAACGTAAGTCTGTAGTCAAGCACAATTTTTTTTTAAGTGTACAAACATTTTGATGTAAAATAAGACAAACAACTGCCTTACTTGTCTCATTTTCCCCATCACTTCCTTAGTTCAGAAAATGTAAATTGATTGCTTTTCAGATTTACAAGTTGCTTTGCAAGACAACAGGCCTAGTAACTGCCTAATTCTACAGAAGAGTGGCTGTTTCTGGTTCTAGGGAGGTGTCACTGTTACGTCTGAGGCACATAAAGAAAACGACACAGAGTCCAGGCTCATGAACAGTGGCAGCCGAAGCTTCTTCTTTAATAATTTTCTGACTACTATATAGGTTAGATCACAAAAAGTGTGTTGAGTGGCAATAGGTAATTGGTTCCTCGGCCATCCACCCCGAGAGAGGATTGGCCAAGTCTCTCAAGTCAAATAGGTATCCTATTGACTATTTCAAAATATTTTCAAAGTCGAAGCCATAACAATCTTGCAAAACAGCTTGCGAGTGCAAGAAGTTTATGAGACTGTGACCTTGTTTAAAATAGTTTACATAGGAAAGACAGTCTGCTCACAGAATATTGAGAAAAGACTGAAGAATTTCTCTGCTTCTAGCTTTTTAGCACCTACAGGGAGGGAGTAACACAGTAGAAGTGTGTAAATGTCTAATATAATGGGTTTAAACTCTTTTTCCTCTGAAGCCCTTAATGCAGAACCACGGCCAGCTTCTGATTTGCGCTCTCTGAATGACACCAGACCCTTGCAATCAGTCTCCATGTTTGAGAAGAAAGCCACATGGCAATCAACCAACATGTGCTTAATCTTGCGCCACGTACAGAGTTATGGCAACCACTTGCCCAAACCTGCACAAAAACTGGGCCACAAAAGGAAAGATTCCTTAAAAAATTAAGGGTGAGGGAAAAAAAGCAGAATGCTAGGGAAAGAAAAGAACAGATAGGTTTGAATTAAGCTCCCCAGAAGTTTGGTCTGATACTCCTCACTTGGTTGAAAAGAAAGGAAAACAAAAGTTCTGTCTTTCATTGAAGGTGATGAGGACAGTGAAAGTTACTTCACAGAACACTTTCCAACTTGTCTTCTGCACAAGTCATTTAAAGTCTCTTTGGAGCACCTGTCTGTTGTGAAAATAATTCATTTTGTCATGCCCAGTAGCACACTGGTAGTCGTTTTATGAGAGCTTATGTAGCAGTTTCACCTCTAGCTTTACCCTCTGTTATACTACATCACAAACTCATTTAAATAGTAATATTAATGTTTTTAGAGATCACTACAAATGGTTGGCAGCATCATTGCAGTTAATGTCTCATGGGAGCTATACAAGGGAATTTTATCAGCTTGAGGCTGAGGTATTTGATGAAGTAATAACAAACTAGCTTTGAATTGTCTTTCATTACCCTTTATCTCTCCTAGAGAGAATATAATCTTATTCAAATTATAATGGCCTCTGTTATCAATGTGGTTTACTATTTATTTACCTGCACATGGACATGCAAATGTACATGCATTCTCCTCTTTTTACCGTGCCTGTAATGAAATTCCTTCACTATCAGAATCATGCATGCTCACAAATTACAAACTAGTTACTTGGAAGTGTAATTTCCTTAACATTAAAAGCATTAAAAAGAAAATTAAAATCCAACTTTTTTTTTAGGAAAAATAAAAGTACCTTGATAAGGAGTAAAATCCAATCATTAGACTTTAAATACACCTCCATTTATCTTTAAGAAAAACATGATATTCTACCTCAGGAATAGATAGGCTCCCTCCTGTCTGGGCAGAGAAAGAGATGGGAAGAAATGTTTAAGTAGTTCTGTAGGGGGAGGAAATTCCTGGGGCTGAAGTAAAGAAAGAGATCCAAATGGCAGAGCTTTGGCTCTCCCTGATCAGATCACCTCAACATTTCTGAGGCCAGGCTTTTGTCAGTCAAACCAAAATGTGAGAGATGCATGACATCTGTTCTGTTATTTCTTGTTAATTACTTGGTGGTTGTCAAAGACTCATTAGAGAAAAGGAACATGTAAATGCAGAGGTAGGGCATGACTGTGGAGACAGAAACAGGGAAAATATATATCTGTTAAATGACCAGGCAGCAAGACAATTGACTGTGTGCTGCCACATATCTGCCCTGTTCAGGAGATCATACTGAAAAACCCCAAATCCTGCAAGCTTGCTCCAGTGGCTCTACAGCTGCAAATCAGACAGTTGATAGCAAAATATTTGGTTACTTGTTCTTCTTTCGAAAGGCTTCTAAGGTAGAAACAGAAGAGTGGAGCGTTAAGATTGCCTTTTACTCTGTTATCAGTTTGTGTCATTCCCATGCTGAATCAGGGGCTTTTTCCCTTTTTTTCGAGTGTTACAGGACCCAAATTGCTCCCTTGCAGAACCAGACCTGGCTCTTTGGGCTGATCTAGGCCGACACACTGGATTTTTCTCTGCCAGTTCGCCACAAGGCCATTGATTCTCATCGATTTCTAGTCAGTGTTTGCTTACTGTCACTTTAATTAAAACCAGGCAAGGGGAAGTGATTATTTAAGCCTGCCTTATCAGAGCAGCGCTCAGACTGAGGACAAACACTCTTCTGCAAATGACAGATATTTTTTACCACGTAGTCTTCAGGCTTATGTCATGGCCAAGTGTTAAATATGATTTCTATTCATTCTTTTCAACAGAACTAGATAGAAACCAGGCAAGTAACTATAAACAACACCCAATAATATTTATAGTAGTATCTATTTTGAGGGGGTTTTTTATAACATGAATAATTTGTTGCTGCAATGTATCTGAAACCACCAGATATCCATAAATACTGCATAGACAATGGGGATATTCAATCCTGAACAGATAAAAGGCTAACAGAGCAAAGTGGAACCAGAATTTAAGAACAATACACATACATTTAAGTAGGTTTCAAATAAGAAATGGAGTTCAAAGTTTGATGAATGACAGACAAGCGAAGATGATCAGCAAAAAGTATAGAAACATCAAATATGTAAAAGCTGGTCAAACCAGTTTTTACTTAAACTGGTACAAAAACAACTCAAAGCGTTCCCTTTAGTACATTAAACAAAAACCTGAAGTCTCTCCTTTCACTTCTGCTTTATAAATTTTCTTTAATATTTGCAGAGTAAGGATTTTAGCATTTCCAAAACAATGCTGTGCAATTCTGTTTAATCACCACTCTGCTCTAAATTAGATCTGACGTCACAATTTCTGTCCTGTGCTAAGCTGTTGGGAACTGTTTCTGTGTGTGCTAAAGTATCCTCCTCGGTATTATACTTGCCACTGAAATGATAAGTCTTGTGCAAAGACTATAAAACGGCTTAGTAAATTTGTTAAATACTATCCTCAAAAAGCAACTTGGAATTACTTTCTCTCTTGAGTTACTTAAAGTTTGGATCCCCAGCCAAATGTTTTGGCTTGAGTCTTTCCTGTAACCATTTAAAGTTTGTAAGAAGCACTGCTCACATTGTAGATATAAAGGACTTAAACTTTTGCTTAACAGGAATAATATTCCTAATTTGATATTCATGTTTGTAGTTTCAGCATTTTCAAACTGCAGGCAGTGGGCAAGAAGCAGACAAACCTACCCCCTGGAACTTATATTCCCTTCAGGCATTAAAAATCTGTGTCTGTTGACCTTTCAAGATTACATAGAGGCTTAGGAATAAACTCAGGACTTTCGATGGTTAAAGAATATAGGATTTTGTCTTTTAGCCTCTCCTGGCATTTGTGAATTCTGAATATTGAGTGTACTCTTTTACAAAATGTTTACCTACTTACACATTTAACTAGAAATGTCTCTCATAAATCAAGAGAGGGAGCAAATAAATTCTTAAGGATATGTGGGGACAACAAGGGCATTGGAGTCATGGTGTGTCATCTGCCCTGCCAAAAGGCATTAATGGACAGACTCTACCTAGGTGGATAGCCACCCTTAACCTGGTAAAAGAGCATGTGTAATTTTACATATGCTCAGTAAATAGCCATAACATGAATGAATTCCAGGCCTTGTGTCCCTAAGACCAGTGTTTTTCCAAAAAAGAAAAAAAATAAATAAAGTCTCCTAGTTCATCCTTCTAAATCACCAAAGGCATTTTTATATTTGTTTCTAAATGTCAGTTTTTGTTCTCCAGGGGAAAAGGAGGACTTTTTTCCCTGGCTGTAACAGATTTGGAGGATGGTTCATAATATATACCCAGTCTTTAACTGGACTGCTCTCTCCAGTGGGAGTCACCAGTCCTCTCTTGGCTCTGTCAGTACACCTCTCAATGACAGATAGATTTCACAGATACTACCAATGTTCCTGATGATTGTGGCAATGTTGGTATTGTCAAACAATCCAATGCAGAAATACATCCGGATGTAGATCAAATGTAGGCCTAAGATATAAAGCTCAAAAATGAATTCAGATACATAATTTTCTGGAGCGTGCAGGATATATAGGCAAGAATTTAGGTTGGATTTTAGCAGAGATAACATCCAGTCAGAAAGTTTTCTGTTTATAAGGACATAAAATTTCCAGGTTTTGTGATGGACAGTAAGAAAGGATTTTATCTGGCATAGGTGCATAGTCTGTTTCCAGTGAGGAGGCACTGGCCACTTCTTCCCCAATAAATTAGGGAGAACTCTTTAGCTGGTTAGGGACTGGCAAAAATCTCTCGATTCAATAGGCACCATGGTGTGAAAAATGAAAAATAACTGATCAATAACTGGTCATGTAAAGTTTCAGTTCTTTGCTTTCAGTCATAATTGCCTCCCAAAACGCCTCCTTGTGGACTTTTGTCTTTAAATAATTTTTTTTAAAGAACTGTCCCTATGTGTGTAACACGGTCAGTGAGCTCTTGCTCAAAATAACACACAGGGCACTGGGATTCAGCACTGAACTCCAGAGAAGGGTCTCAGCAAAAGTAGGTCAGTATTGTTTCATTTTCTCCTGCATCTGCTCATCTGATAGCACTGGGCCTCCTCTGCTCCCCAGTTTTTAGATCTTTGGAAAACCTAGCCTGTGGCAGCTCAATGATGTTATCTCCTGAAAAAGCAGTTCAATTCCAGCTCATCTTATGAAGAACGCAAGGAAAATTGGTTTGGCCTCAGCTAATCTGCAATCTTCATGGCCAGTGTGTGTGCTCTGCTTCCCCTTCGTGTGAAGTTGGATCTCTGTGACCAGCCTCGTTAGGGGAAGGTTATGGGAACTCCACTTCTTTTTCCACATATCTGGGCCAAAACCTTTCCACAAGTCCCAGTGTGTGCAAAGACTGTAACCCTTCTCACCAGGTCATCTTAACTGAGGTCTTTGGAAGGAGGAAACAACCCACTGGGGATGGCTGCTGTCCTCATATCTCCTCTGGCATCATTAAAATCCCCCACCTGAATGGCAGGAGCAGCTTTCACTTTGAGCCTTCCAACAATAACGCCTCGCAGTCCCAGATATTTTTTATAGCAGGTTATTGTACATGACATTGCAGAATTCAGCAGTGATGCAGCATGAGCCAGATACCTTCTGGCAGATGCTTCCTATCAAAGCCTGAATATTCTGGCATTTTCTGTGCCCACCTAACTCCAGTAAGTCACTCCTGTGGGATGTTTGCTAGGAAAGGTGTGATGTCTGTGCAGTGTCTGCAGGAGTAACTCGTGAAACTTCCCATGTTGACAATGTGGTTTAATTGTGTGACAAAGGCAGGCACCACATCTCTGCTCAACCTGTTCAGAAGAGGAATTACTATTATTTTTAAATTCTTCCAGTGTCTGAGCCCAGTTTCTGCTGTAAGTTGGACTTTTTCCTTCTTTTTTTTGCTCAAAGGGAAGAGAGTTGGGAGCGTGTGTCTGTTTTGCCATCTACCTCACACCATTCCTAGGGAGGAGGAACACTTCAGAGTACTTCTGTGCAGTGCCTTGAAGGGTCAGCGAAGCAATAGACTTGAATTTTTAATGCAACACTGCAAATCTTCTAGTCGTCCCCACTAGAGTTTCTGGGATATTTGAATGTGTCCTGGAATACATCAGAATTGCACCAATACGATCAGAAATCAATAGCTTCCATTTTAGACCTCACAGATGGGGAAAAGAAAAAATGGAGGTTCTATGTGGATTGGGACAATATGACAGTCTAATCCTAAAGTGAGTAAAGAGCAATTTGGTTCCATTGTGAGAAAAATTGTATCACTTTCAAAAAATCCTTTTCTTTTCAACTCTTTTAAAAAAGCCTGAAAGTTGCCCATACAATTCTAAGCAACACAAAACCCCACTCTACAAAGCTGATCTATATTTCATCTTTGTAAAGAAACCACAAACATAGAACACAGCTCTTCCTCTGTGTGTCTGGGGACACTCTTGCTTATTTTAATGACATTAAAAAAATATTTCATGCTATTTTCCCATCAGAATCTGTTTACCTAGGGAGACAGCATGAGGTAGCATTGTTTCTTTTTCCTCTTCGTCAGCAACAAAATTGATTATTAATTTTCAACCAATTGTCACCTGGAAAACTGGTCTGCTTGTGGTAATATATTTAAAAAATTGATACACAAAACATTTTGTCAGCAGAACTTTTACTATTTGTGTTGCTAGTTGTCACTATTAATATTGAGGAATAGTAAGCCCTAATATTTAAGAATTTACTTTATATATTAAGTAGGAATATTTATGTGCTCCAGACAAACTGCTTCATTAAAGGACAAACGTGCATGCTAAACACAAAGTTATTCTACGCTGACCTCAGTTGTGAGAGGTATTTGGCAAACTCTATTTCCAGTGATGCTTTTTATAGGCAGTATTTATAACTTCCCCCATTTCAGAACAGGAGGGTCATTGTATTATCCAACCTGACCAGCAGCACAGCACAGGTACAGAGCCTCCATCAGGAATTCCTTCATCAAACCCATAATTGCTGTGTATCAGCATAAAGTCAGTATTTCTCACATCCGGGGAGAACACTGCAGTGAAATACAAAAAGTTTGAGAAATACTGTACAATACGGTTCCATAAATATTTCATGGTGACAAATCAAGTGCTCAGCGACAGCAGATAGGGCTCGTGTTACTGAGTAGTTCGGTGTTCACAGCCCTAAAAAAAAATCACTTTCTTCTTCTCAACAGGAAGAAAAAGAACAGAGTGCAGCCTCCTGGGTGCACAAAGTCAACAGGATTTCACTTGTGATGCTAAATGAAACAGATCCCTTCTTGCCCTTGACCAGCACTAGTAAATATGTCTCTATTGCTAGTGCAAAAAGGTGCTGGAAACACTGATTATCACTGGGCAATCTGATGTTTAAAAACCCTGAAAAAGCAGCATCAGTAGAGTGTGAAATACCTTGAATCTGTCAGTTATTAAAAAAGCCAACTATTCCGCTCCTTACTTATTTTAATACTCGCTTCAATACACACTTCACTGGAATCCTTGGGTTTCCACTGCTCCTGCAGAGTGCCAGTGCATGACAGTGCTTAGTTTTGAACTCTTTAGGACCCTCGAGGCTTAAAGCGTGAATGTGTCCAGACTGTTCTGTGTTTCCTCATCCAGGATCCCACCAAAACACCAAGGCAAGAATTCCTGTGGACAGAGCTGTCTTCAGGATCGAGGCTTTTCCCGTTAATCTTTCCAAAGGTCTGGAGGATGCTTGTAAGACAGGGTGGAGTGCTGAAAGAAGGTTTTTTTGCTGTTGTTACTGATATTATTAGATAAAACACAACCAGCCACAGGCTTTATTGATCACCCCCCATCCTGTAGCAAGCTATCAGCCCAGCAATCGGATAATGGAGATGGTCTTGCATGCAGATGAAAATCGTTTAATGACACAGAGGAAAACAATGAGAACCATTGTTTCCTGATAATTTATACAGCTATTGAAGCATTCTTTTTCTTTTTTTGTGAATTGAATTCACAGGAGATTTGTGAAAGTTGCCTGTTAGGTCAAAGGCTAGTGCTTTATCCACTTAATCATTCATCCCAGCTTGATTAATAGACTTTTTAAACAGAATCATATATTAATAATGTAGGCTTTAACTGGGCATCTCGATCAAAGAGCAGATTTTAGAAGTTGATTGGTTTGTATCCTCTAGGCCTGTGATAAATGTCTAGAGATTTCTTGTAGTCGTTTTTTCTTGTCATTTTTTCATTCTGATATTCATTTCTCTCTTCAACATTGTCACATGAATATTTAAAACAAGAAATATAATCAGTTCAGTGCTTTTTCTTCAGTGCTGAGATCATAAAGAGAAAAACTGTCATTCTGTACAAAATCTCTTTATTACAATATTTAAGCACTGTCTGTTTTACCTTGCTTGGTGGGAAGCATGATCTGAAAATCTTATATACATCAATCAGATTATGAATGGAAAGTTATTCTTCAGATTTGGGGTTAAATGGGATTAAGCATAAGAAAACTCCTCAAAGATAAAAAGACTGTGGAGTTAATAATTAGAGGTGGTTAGAAAAAATTCATCAAAACAGTTAGTTGGAAAATGCTGTCTCACCCTCTGGTGAGACTGAAATGTTTTCTGAGAATAGGAGAGTGTTTAGAAAATTCAGATATATTCAGTTAAATTTAACAAAAACACAGTCTTCTTTGTTTTGAGATTACTTTCCATTTCCAAATCTTATTTTCTTCAAAAATCGTAATCTGAGGTGGGATGACCTCAGTTGGAAGGAAATACTGTTACTGAGATAAATCATAGAATCTTGTTCTGATTTGGGTTGGAAGGGACCAATTTCCACCACCCTGCTGTAGGCAGGGACACTTTCCACTGGACCAGGCTGCTCCAAGGCCTGTCCAACCCAGACTTGAACACTTCCAGCGATGGAGCATCCACAGCCCCTCTGGGCAACTGTTCCAGTGTTTTACCACCTTAGAGTGAAGAATTTCTTCCGTGTATCTAACCTAGATTTCCCCTCTTTCAGTTTGTACCCATTACTCCTTTTCCTGTTGCTACAGCTCCTGGTGAAGGGTCCCTCTCCAGCTGCCCTGCAGGCCTCCTTCAGGTACTGGAACGCTACTATGAGGTCTCCTCCAGGCTGAACCCCCTCCCTTTTCAGCCTGTTTTTGCAAGTGTTTAATGAACATTTTCATTCCTTTTAATTTTTGTTACAGCTTGTAGGTGCTAAAAAACTAGAATCAGAGAAATTCTTCAGCCTTTTCTCAATATTCTGTGAGCAGACTGTCTTTCCCATGTAAACTATTTTAAACAAGGTCACAGTTCCATAAACTTCTTGCACCCACAAGCTGTTTTGCAAGATTGTTATGGCTTTGACTTTGGAAATATTTTGGAATAGGTATCTTAGGACTTGGCCAATCCTCTCCAGGGGTGGATGGCCGAGGAACCAATTACCTATTGCCATTCAACACACTTTTTGCGATCTATCCTATAAAGTAGTCAGAAAATTATTAAAGAAAAGCTTCGGCTTCCACTGTTCATGAGCCTGGACTCTGTGTCGTTTTCTTTATGCGCCTCGGACGTAACAGCGACAACAGCTTGGAACAAAATCGGTTCTCTGAGTGAAAGAGTAATCCCTGTTTCAAGCTCCCTGTAACATTCCTCTTAGCAACAGCAACACTCTTACCTAGGATGTAAAAATCCATACCTTGAGAAAGACCTAAACAGAAGAGGTCACTTTCCTGAGGCCCTTATGTTCAAAGATCAGGGAAAGCTTCCACTGTGGAGCAAAGCTCTGGCTCACCTGGCGTTAGACCCACGTGAATAATCTCCTCTCATTTCTGATTCATGCTGTGTGTCTCTGCCTCCAGTTCTGTACTTGTCACATCCATAAGAGTTCCAATGATTCCAGAAACATTTCCAAACAATTCTCTCCCACACAGACATGGATTTAGAGAGCTCGCTCTACCTTGCTTCGCACACTGCTTTTTCCAGTCCAGCAATGCATCCATGCCCACCAGGTGCTGCTGATGGCCCAGATGTCCAGCTTCAGCCTCCAGGATAAAATGGGATCTTGCTTCTTTCTGGACTGTTCCACAGTGTGAGAGACATATGATGCAGAAAGGATCCTCAAATTTAACATAGTGAAACTGGGAGGTTTTGATGCACATACAAAATACTGTGGCAGGTGTCATGGTGTCACTGATTTCAGCAGGGGGGAGATGCTGCAATCAGCCTGAACAACCTCTTTTCCTCACTCACTCTTTGCTGGCTGGCCAGTGTGGGTTCTGAGGTGTGTGGCTCCCTGATGGGCCATGGTATCTGAGGCTTTTGGTGCAAAAATGTGTGGCTCTAAGTGTTGTAAAAAAGGTCTGCACAGCTGAGAAGCAGGAGAGTCCCTCTCAGGAGTGCAGCACTCTGCAGAGTGGGATAAGAGCCCCTTCAAGTACACCTCAACTGTGACACATTGCAGATGGGAATAAGGTACTCCAGAGTGAAACAGCACCACGGAGTGCACCCTAGAAGTGCTAAAAGCCTCGTCTAAATATTGTCAGTCTCTATTCCTGCAGTATGGTGCTTCTCTCCTGTGCAGAAATGGGAGAAAGAGAACAGTCCTGTTCTTCAAAGCATTCATGTGGGGATGGTAAATAAGGGCTGCTGGTAGCTGAGCCAAACCTCCTGCGGATAAGCTGTGCCACCTGAATTGTTCCAGTCTTGTCATACTGGATTCTGCTGTTCATGTGGTGTTGGTGGGGAGATCAGAAGAAAAACTGATCCTCAGTGTCATTGACTCAAGTGGGCAAAATTTAAGACCTGTGTGATTTGCTGTTTTAGAAGGCCTCTTCACAGGCTAGAAATGCTCAGAGTATGTGGGTATAGATATATAAAAATACTGTGTAGTGATGCTGTGATTTGCAACTCTTCAGGAAGGGTAGGCCCAAGTTTACTGTGGCTTAATTTGGGCCTGGGTATCTACACACTGATATTAATGACAGCTTACTTCTACTATCAAAGTGTAAGCACCACGAATACAGATTGACTACATTGCTTCCTGGCTTCTTTTTCAATTTTAATTCATCAAACATAGTGTTGCAGGGTTGCAGTTGTCTCACTTAATATCAGTAGCTTGTAAACATCATTATGTCCACACAGTTATCCATTCCTTTTCTGTGTACCCCCACAGATTTCTGGTATGATCCTTCATCTGGATGCTGCAGGGTTCTGTTTGTTTAACTGCTTCTGAGGGTTTAGTTATTTTAATGAGGTGGTTTGTACGTAATGAAAATGAAATTTGTGGGATTAAACAAACAGCTCTCGTTCTACTCTTTTCCTTATTTAACAGTCATAATCACAATAGCAAGGTAACATATTTTACAATTCCATTACTTTTGTGATTAACAGATTTCCAAATAGAGAAGTAATTTTCACTTGTCCTTCAGGTTTTCTTTTCTCCTCTTCTTCATTTCCCTTTCTTTTGGCTGCTGGAAAATAGATTTTTCACCTCTCCTTACACAAATAAATGTTTTTCCTTTTAGCCTCCAATGTTTTCTCCAGTCTTATGTCACATCAAGGACTGCCCTTTCTGTCCCATGCTGAGAAGATCTTGGGGAGCACTGCACTGCCCGTCTGTTTCATGAGATCTGTTATGTCCCATTAAAATAACCTTCCCCTAAGCTAGCCCTGACTGGCAACTGTGCTGTGAGAAACACATAAGCCATTAAGATGGATGGTATTGACATGTTCTGCTTTCTTTGGGGATTGCAGCCAACCTACCTTTCAATGATCCATACCCAGCTTTGGTTTGTCTCCCAACGCAACCCTGCATGGCTGAGAGCGCCACAGGCACAGACTGTGGAGAGCTGAGCTTTGAAAGCCAAGGGGGCCAAAACAGAGCTTATCCCTGCTGCAGTGTGTGCTTCTGCCAGAGGAAAAACCAAGGAAAATACTAACTGGAGTCCCACGAGTCCTATTGAGTCTACAAAGTCTGCAGTTATGGTGGGAAGGGAGCCTGGGGTGAGGTGAGAACACAAAACACTGGCCACTGCCCATTTGGGCTTCTTGGCTACCAGTGCTGCTGAAGTTGCTGCTGATGTGGCATCAGAATTTCTTTCAGATTCTGCTGGAAGCAAGAGAGTTGACTTGTTAACTTTCTCGGTGGAACCACAGTTTCTGCTGAATGATGGCAACCCACTGCACTCAAAACTTTGACAAGTAATATCCAAGGTGATACCACAGCTGAAATATTTTCTAGCTTCATTTTTTGTCACATTAAAAAACCCTCACGTGTCTGTGTGGGTGGGTGCATATGTGTGTGAAAGATAGAAAGACTTGGTTTCAATTTTGCTTCTGGTCTGACTAGATCAGAAAGAGTGGACTTAATGTGACTCTATCAAACCATTTGGGATTCCCCACGCGCCAAAAGGCAGAACAGAGTGTGAGAATGTTCTCTTTCAGAGGGAGCCTTTTGGTTGAAATTGCCTTTGTGGGTTTTTTGCAGATGATGTAATGGCAGAAACACGAGCAGATGATGTGGGTGGCAGAAAATCTTCCAATTCCCTATTAGTCATATGTGGTCCAGAGAAGGGCAAAATTGTTCCAGTCCTGGGCTTTAAAGTTAAAACCATAAAAAAATCCATGTGGAGCTCCTGAGGACCATTTTTGTACCAGGCAAATGTTTTTCAAGGCTGAGAAGTTTAAAAAACTAAATAAATTAAATGATTAAGGATCCAAATGTGGTTTTCAACTACTGTGCCTTTCAAAAAGGGCACCTTTACCCACAAAAGATTTCAGGAATGTCTCCCCATGCAATGTAAAGCAGATTTCCACCTTTTTTTTTCACTGGTACCACAAAAATTGGAGCTACTCTGTAGGCAACTTATATACTTCACCTAAATCTACCCTTTCATATTCTAAATTATGAAGATAATAATCTTCAAGTTCCTTGCATGACTTTATCCATATTTTAGCCACCATGAGGCAGCTTCTTGACCCAAGACAGAACATACAGTGGGGAAGGAAGTAGTGCCTTTGCCTTCCTGCTTCACTTCAGATTTGTTACCTTTATTTTCACTTCTAGATCGCTAAGAATATTGCATTGTCTTCCCTTTTTTAATACACTTAAAAGCCAAAACAAAGTTTGATGGCCCATGCATTCAAGAGCAGGGAACTAATCTGGGTTTGTCCAAAGTGTTTCTAAACCTCCCTTGTATTTGTTATTGTCATGGTAGCTTTACATTCACTTGGGCATTGGGGTGTATACATGGTGCCAATTTGCTTTGTAGCTTAAAAAAATAAGGAAAAAAATTATTTATGGGAAAAGCTGCCTGGTTGCATAAACAAGTTTGAAAAATTTACGTGGCTAAAAATTCGGTTAGAAGGATTTTGAAGCTTATCAGAGCTCCTTAATGGCAGTCATCATTATTTAGATGGAAAGGTATAACATGAGTTTAGTTATTAGGCATATTCCAAGGCCTTTGGAGTAGAAAGCAAAAGCTGTAATAAGAAAGTTGTCAGAGATGAAGGTGCTGCTAATAAAACTTTCCCTGTATTAAGAAAAATAAGATTTAAGAGCTGTGAATAGTCCTCACAAAAAATTGCCTGGTCCCACAGAGAAGCTTGACAGACTTCTGCTTTTCCCTGGAATTAAGAAAGGTCGGGTTCAGACCGTGTTAGGCCGTGCAGAGTCTCCAAAGTGCTGTATTCCTGTACTGCCACTATTCATAGGAAGGCCAAATTTTCAAGATTTTGTCAAGAAGAGAGGAATTCTATACCCTCTGTGAAACAATGCAGCTACGGAATTTCTCAGCTAGAACAAGTGGCTTTAATATTTTAAACAAAACGGGCGCTTGCATGAGGAATGCAATAGTGTTTTCAGAGAGCTGAGGAGATATAAAAGAGCAAGAGGTGTCTCCTCTCCCAGCTGAGCAGGAATCACCCCCAGACACAGTGCTGCAGTCTGGCAGGACTGTCGGATGCCGCTCTGCAGTTCTGTGATGGAGAGGATTTTTAGAGGCCGAATGAGAGCTGGCGTCTCACCCACAGTGAAGTCAGAAGGATGGCTCCCCTGCTCTTGAAAGATCACTGTGTTGATGAGTTGAAGAAGTAGACTGCTGGGTTTTTTTGCTAAAAACTGGCAGAAGACCAATACTTGAATGTCCTAAGTAACATGCAAGTTTTGCACAGCCTTTGCAGAGGTGTTTGTTTTTATCATTGTTACCATAGCTTGCCTAAGTAACAAACAGTGAGGACGTGGCCAAGTGAGGAAGATTTGCTTTGGATCTTTTTTTCATTAAACTTCATCAAGATTACATTTTTTTTTATTAGATGATTCATGTCTTTTGAGAGTCAGTTTATATGTCTTTAGAAGTCACAAAAGCACTGTTTCAAGGCTATTTTGCACAATATATGTTTCTTATCAAAACCAATATGTCCATCTATAAAATCGTAGTTACTGAAAGTATAATTCTGCAAGGACACATAAAAATGTGGTATCTACCACATTTTTATAACCAACCTGTATGTTGGTTATTTTACTGTTTGTTTTGGGGTGGGGTTTTTTTGGTGTTTTATTGGAAGGCCTTAGGTTTTTATTTGGTTTTGGTTTGGGTTGGTTTTTTTAATTATCATGGAATGGTTTGGGTTGGAAGGGACCCTAAAGATCACCCAGTTCCAACCTCTCGCCATGGGCAGAGACACCTTCCACTATCCCAGGTTGCTCAGAGGCCCATCCAACCTAACCTTGAACAATCCCAGGGATGGGGCATCCCCATCTTCTCTGGACAAAGTGTTCCAGTGCCTGACAACCCACACAGTAAAGACTTTTTCCCCAATATCTAAACTAAACCACACAGAAAGAATTTCAATTAATCTTAAAATTTGTTGGTATTGCTCAGAATTGCAATACTATATTTAAAATTTAAAAGAATGAAGGATTAAACTTACCCCTTACAGGAGGGAGGAGTTATTTCCTTTAGCTTATCTACAAACAGATAATTTATATATACACATTACTTGGTGTGTACACTTATGGTCTTTCTATTTCTTCCTGTTTCAGTCTATACATCAATATATCAATCAAACACTTTACCTACCATGTCTTCATTTGGAAAGTGACCTCATCATCCCTCAGAATCAGGCTGTGTACTTCTGCTCTGCTTTGTGTCTTTCACTGACAAAGAGTGAATCAAGGTCGTCAGAGGTCAGGAATTCATCAAATATTTGTGTATAATTTTGTTGGTCTTGCAGTATTTTTTACACAGAAAAATACGTTTATGTGAGTGTTTAAAATTACTTCAAGTCAATGCATCGATGATGTGGAAGAAAATTGCAATCACTATTAATGACTGAGCAATATTTTGAAAAATGGTAATTAGTCACTATGTTCACAGTGTTAGAACTGTAAAATCTGATGTCTTAGCTGCTGCAGAGTATCAGAGAACTCCCCTCATTTCCCTCAGAAGTTACCCAGAGCTCTTTGTTTCCACAATTTGATCTTTGAGGTGTCTGTTGAGCTCCTCTCTTTAACCAAATGCCTTTTTTCAACTCTTGCCTCAAGTTTCACTTTAGAATCTGCTTTACATGGCTGATAAGAGGGAAGAAAATAAAATATGACATTTCAGCTCTCAAAAGGGCATCAACCTACAAATTTAGGTGTGAATTACAGGGGATGTTGAATATGAGGCCTCATTTTTGTGGACATGAGCATAGGCTAAGAAGAGGGTCTAATAATTGTATGGATCAAGCAGTTGCACCACTGATAGATGCTTTCACCTAAATAATAGGGAACTTGTGAATAAAAAAAAGAAAATTTAATAATTTTTTATAAGCACATGAGTAGTTTTGCATCACCAGAGACAAAAAAATGGGGGTTTATCAGGAGACTACTGTGGGTGGGCAGCAAACTTTCACCTCAGAAGAGCCCGTCAGAATGGAGGCAGAAAACAGCGATGCAAAAATCTGGAAGCTGAGAAAATTGTGAGGTAGGTTACTGGAGTTTCAGCTCACTGAAATGAGAAGAGCCTGGGTAGACATCTTTTTAGCCCAAAAATTGCCTGAAAATTCTCTTTAGGATGACATTTAGGAGAAGTGGCATCATGTTAACTAAAAACAGCTGCGATAAAAACCTTGCTCACTGAAGACCATGACCTAATACAAGCATATTATCTTATCAGTGTCCTGCTTAATTTAAAATTAATACATATTAGGTGGCAGGAGAACCTAATGTGGAATATGAGTGAGATTGCAGACAATTAAGGTGAAATGGCTGTTGGAAACTCCCATCTGATGTTAAATGAATGGGTTTTGTTCATATTGTGAAAAGAGAGCATTTTTTCAGGAAGAGTTAATGAAAAATTTGTAAAAGTTAAATATATTTTCATTACGTTTCTGCCCTCTGTTGTTTGGGGTTTTTTCTTAAGGCACGGTAATTTAAGTATATGTGGTGAGTTTCTAGGCTTGATTAATTTTGTATTTTGATTTCTCCACTGCAGTTGGTTTTTTTTTTT
>VZTI01003226.1:1652468-1685849 GCA_013397865.1 Struthidea cinerea
TGCATAAAGAAGATCTGCACAGAGAAAATCAAACTGTAATCCAAAGATAAGGGTTCTACATAGCCAGTCATCAAGATATTTGGTTGTTTTGTTTCTTTATAAAAGCCCATGCTCCTTGACTCCTGTGATTACTGGCAAATGCAGATAAACCCTCCATTAAGCCTTTCTTATAAAAAAACCTGGATACCAGTCAGGCTAAAGTATTTAACTAACTCCTGAATATTGAACACTTGGCAAATGATGTAGGCCAGCTTCTGAAAATAAGGTGCTGCTGTTTGGCATTGGGAACAAAAGGAGGAGATTAAATCCGCTACAGTAGCATTTTGTTTGCTTGTTTGTCTACCTCTGGAAATTCAGGAGCTCGGGATAAATAGATGGCTGTTGCCTTTGCCATGACCTTGGAACATCCAGACATGTGCAAAGCTGAGTGTCACAGGCATTTTACGGTGCTTCCTCTTGAAAAGGGTAAATCACTGGTGCTGCAACCCTGGAGAGTGTCGCTGTTACGTCCGAGGCGCATAAAGAAAACGACACAGAGTCCAGGCTCATGAACAAGTGGAAGTGCTTTAATAATTTTCTAACTACTTTCATAGGATAGATCACAAAAGTGTGTTGAGTGGCAGTAGGTAATTGGTTCCTCGGCCACCCACCCCTTGAGAGGATTGGCCAAGTCCTAAGATACCTATTCCATAATATTTTCAAAGCCAAAGCCATAACAATCTTGCAAAACAGCTTGCAAGTGCAAGAAGTTTATGAAACTGTGACCTTGTTTAAAATAGTTTACATAGGAAAGACAGTCTGCTTACAGAATATTGAGAAAAGGCTGAAGAATTTCTCTGCTTCTAGCTTTTTAGCACCTACAGGAGAGGAAAGCACAGGTTGAACTAAAGCCACGTCCATGGTGTAAATGAGCCAAGTTGCCCTAAAATCAGTGGAGTCCAGACATTTCTCTCTCCCTGCAAATCTAAAGCCACATGGAAGGATTTAGCTCCTAGACTTTATTAAGTCCTTGCATGAAGGGTCAGGTTGATATTTTAGCTGTCTTTTTTTCTTGAGACACCAGGTTTTTCTTCCATAACGAAAATGCTTTAATTAAGAAAAGTATGTGACATTTTTGAATGTTGGGGTTTTAAGTGGAGTAGTAATACTGTTGAGTCGGTATTTACTAGGCAATTGCATGACCTTAATTCACAGAGGACCAGATTTTTACTGCAAACCCCAGAAAAACCAGTAACTTTAAGTAGAAATCAGGTTTGGGCTATGACAGGAGTGCTAAGGTTTTTCAATAAAAGGCTTTGTAGATGTCAATCACTATTAGGATATTTTTTTACTGTTTGAAGTGTTGCTCTATAAAACATGGAGAAAAATTTTGAAAAATGGCAGCTGCTGTTATAAATCTTGGGTATTCCTGTAGGAGATGCTACCATAAAAAAATAAGAAGCTCACCTTACAAAGTCATTTCATCAAGAAAAAAAAAAGATCAAAGTCAGTTCCTCGTGACATTCAATCACTGTTTCTGTTTCATATGCCAGAACAAGAAGCAGAGATGACTGATAATTTCTATAATCATTCTTAATAATTCCAAAAGGCAGAAGAACAGATAATAATATATGTGTTCTTGTGCTAAGCTGCTCTTCCTCCCTTGCTTTTTAGATTTGGCCATTGTGCTCTGTCTATTGCAGATAATCTGTCAGGTCAACAATATCAATAGTTTTTATTACAGAAAGCAGATGTTATCGGCATCCTATCTGTTCATTTAATTAGAAATGTGGTAGAGCTGTTAAGCTTCAGAACAATTTGAGGAAGGAACAAGGTAAAAAAAAGGAAAAAAACCAACCCACCATATTTCAGAGTCCTTAAAGAGGCCCAGCATCTCAAAAAGGAGAAAGGTGGTGATTTCTTTAGGCAGTCATGCACAAGTTAAGCATGTAGCTTATGGCAAACTATAATAAAAGCTTCCTGTGTGTTACATTCCAACATGAGGTGACTGCAAATTGATGTAGCTCCATTTACTTGCTGGGGGAGCAAGGTGGGAATCTGTTTCTTCTCCGAGATAACAGGTGACAGGATAAGAGAAAATGGCCTAAAGTTAGGCCAGAGGAGGTTTAGTTCGACATTAGGAAAAATTTCTTCATGAAAAGCAGTGGAACAGGCTCCCCAGGAAAGTGTTTGGGTCACCCACCCTGAAAGGATTTAGGAGACATGGAGATGTGGCGCTTGGGGACATGGTTTAGTGGTGGCTTGTCAGTGCTAGGACTCAGAGCTAGGACCCAGTGCTAGCTCAAATATAAGAACTTTGAATAAATTCACTTGAAAACAAGGGGAATGAATGAAGCTGTAGGTCAGACTTCAACTGGATGGGAGGCAGGAAAACCCAACAATAAACACTACAATAAACAAGTTAAACCTTTTCTAGCTCTCAGCTGTACCAACAGGTACAGTTATTAACCCAGGCCCTCAGCATTAGTTTGTCTCTTAGAGGCAAGAATTTCCTTTCATTTATGACCCCAGGGAAGGATTAAGCCACTTTTAGAGAGAAGTCTTTGGGGAGGAAGAGAAAAAGGAAGGCTTAGGTATTGCTTCACAAATAATCTTCCTGGAAACCTGAAGTGAGGCTTAAGGGGAACTCAAGCATGCTACCAGATGATGGCAGTCTACATTAAAGAAAAGATCACTTGTCTACACCTCACTTACGCAGGTGTTTACATCCTGAAAGTCCCACCACGCCCACATGGTTTTCTGGCATGTATTCTCAAGTACAATGTTCATTATGTAGCTTCTGCCAACATCAAATGCTCCAAAAGTATCAGAAGAAATTCTGCATTGTCTAGCAAAGCCAGGAGGCGGTATTTTCATCAATTCTGTTTTTTTTTTTAAACAAAAATAATAATACTTGAGAAGCAAGAAGAAAAAACACGTCATCTGGGAAAAAAGCTGGTTTTTTAAAAGGAAAACACAAAACCCAGGAATTGTCTTCAAAAATTTCCCTCCATGGTTTTCCTTAAAAAAAAAAAGAAAGCTGCCACAGTGTTTGACTGAACAGGGAGCTCTGCTGCCACAGATTTATTCTGTTATGGTAGATATTTGTTCTCCTCTTTTCCCAGCTTTTAATAGCTTTTAATATTTAAAATAATGTGTACCTTTTCCATGACTTCCACGTGTGCACCTCTCTCAAACTGTGTGCACACACTGTTCTGTTAAGAGTCTGCCTGAAGACTGAAAAAGCAAAGAAAACTCAGTTCAGTGAAATTGTCACTCAATCCGTAACTCATCTCATTACACTGAGGTATGGGCAGAGTTTTCAGAGCACTGTGTGACCCTACATGCCGTGTGCATTGTATTGATGCCTTTTCCTGGTCTTAAAATCAAGGGTCAAACACGGTTAGAAGGGAAAAAGGGATTTTACCTTGGTATTTATTTTAAGGATCCTTAGGTGCACCACGTCCAGGTCGAATGCACCCCAATGCACACCGCAATGCACACCCACAAAGATCTGGTATTACATTATAGGTCTTACTAATTAGCATATCTATCAAAGATTCACCAGTGGGAGGCTTGAGTGAGCCCCCTCCCCAAGGAACCTTCCCCTGGATGGTTCTACCTTAGTTTACAAAATGTGTTCTGGAGAGGACCTTGGGGTCTGAGGCAGATTGCTCCCTAACTACAAAACCTCTAAAANTGAGATCTTTTTTTTTTTTACAGTTGATGAAGAAAAGAAATGTAAAGCAAAGCAGACTGTCAGATTCTGTGTTTACTCTAGAAGAAAATATATTACAGAAACCAAATTACTTGTTGCTTGACATTTCCATGGGCAGATACCACTGCTCTGGTTTTTGTTCATAATCTTGTGGCTCTGATTCCAGCTGCCCACAGGAAACAGAAAGCCAAAGAGCATCAGCCTTTCACTTCAGTGGCTCAGAATTAACATGCTTTTTAAGTGATCATAGTAATTTTAAATGCAGCTTGATCAAAATACTGCTATTAATTTACAGTCTCCAAACCGAGCCCGAATTCATTTGGTATGTCTTTGAAGGAGGCAAACGGGGGGAAAAAAAGCTAGTGTTTTCAGTGCTAACAGCAGAAATTGGAATAATTAGTGTAATAATAACAGTAATTCTATTGTGGTGCTAAAATCTACTTCAGAATTAGTATCACAGAACAAGGGCAGAAAAACTCAAACTACACACCTCAGCAAAATATTTTTGGATGCTTGAGTGTCTGTGTGTACATATATATATATATATATATGTGCGTGAGTATTGTTACTTTCTCATTTAAATATCCTCTCCTCTGCAATACCTTTCACACAGGTACGTTCTATCTGATGTTTATCCGAATGAATTCTGGCTACAAAATGTTGGAACTGTAACCAACTTGGTCCTCAGGGGCAGCCAGAGGGCACTTAGCACTCCTTGTGCAGAGGCAGGGTTCTGGTAAGAGTCCAGCAGGTTTCCATCCCCTTTGCTGACCCTACAATCACCCTTCTCTGGTGTCAGCTCTCCACCAGGCATGGGAGCAGACAGACTTCAGGCTGCTCAGGTCTGCCCTAGCAGCTGGTGGCCATAAGGGACTCTCCTGGTAGCAAACATACGAGGACTGCTTTATTACACTTCCCAACAGCCAGAAGAGCTAGAACAACCCCACATTAAAAATCACAAGTTGTGACTGGTGGGGTTGATGTGGGGTTTGCTTGGTTCTTTTTTGGAATGTCACATTTCAATCAGTATATTTCATATATAACTAAATTCCTTCTTGTGAGGGACTCATCGAAGGCTCTGTGAAAGCAGAATTGATTATTTCAGTGCATTATTTCACTGCCATCGTGCTGATATGTTCATTTGGAAAGATTTGAGGGACAGGACTTTCTTCTACAGGGTTGTACAGAACACCGGTAGTCAATCTTAATATCTTTTCCAGCGGTTTTACTTTGCAACTCTCTCTCGTTGTTTCATCCAGTTTGGCTGATGCTAAAAGTAGTGACTGACTATTTGTTGTTCTTAAATTCTCACTTAAACCAACTTTATGTACTGGAAATGAAAATATTGAATTCCCAAGTCTAAGAAGATTATTGGAAATACTTAGCTATACACTTGTGAAGCTGTCGAAAATAAAAGATGCAGAGCTAGTAAGGTAAATGAAATATGGCTGAATCAACTACTTTTTTTCTGTTCTGAGCTTGTCATCTTGCTAACATCGTGTGTTTTCAATGCTGTTGGGACTCTATAAGGTAGTTCTGTAAAATTTAGGAAATTACAGCATTTCTCTTTCTGAAACATATTTTGCACTTCTTTCATGAAAATGGCTGTGTAATTGTTAATTCATGTCTGCATTAGTGTCCTCCAATAAATACATGCATCAAAATTTTGCTGACTGAATATGATTTCCCAGAATATTTAACATTGGAAAAGATGTTGATGTCTAACTACCAAACGAAAAGGAGTCAGACAGTCCTTAGCTTAAATACATCTTTGTAGTAGAAGAAAAAAAGGGTCAGATACAAGATGACCTTTTGTGAATGAGGTTTAGGCAAGGAAAATGGAAGCCAGCATTAGTGCCCAGACAGGGAACTCTGGGGTTCTGGAGCCAGGGTCCAACAAATCACACACGTGACCACTGACTGGGATGGAAGGGGGCCTTGGATGCACGACACCGGGGGAGTGGGCCCACCCGTCGATGGAGTGTGTTGGTGTCTTGGGGTGACTTTATGATGTGTATCCCATATCACTACTCTATTGCCCAGAAATTAACTTTATGCCTTTAAACTGAGCCTGAGAGGGGAGAGAGAAAAGAACTGAATGAACTTTTCAAAGCAGTTGTTTCAAGGACAGAGACACACACTCCTCTGCTTCTGCAGCAGCAAGAGCCAGGGGGAAACACCCTTGGTGCTTTTCAGCCAGCTTTTTGGCTCTTATTTTTTTTCTGGCAGGAGACGGAGAGTTGAACTTTGTTTTCCTGAAACTTTGGTTTTTCTTCTTCTCTTCTGGACTGTTCCAAAAACATCTGAACACATCGGGAGAATTTTTCCCAGAGGCCCGGGGCTGGGCCCACGCCCTCGCTGACCCATCTCCAAGGAGGAGAGAGACCACACCTACAGAAGGACTCTGAAATCTTCCCAGGTTTCTCTCCACAGCAAGAGATTTCATTATTTAGCATTATTATTCCTTTCCTGTGTGTTTGTTAAATAAATAGCTTTTGTCTCTTTCACTTTCCTTGAGGAAAATTTTTTCCCGAACCTGGTGGAGGGAAAGGTGGTTGTAACCTGACTTCCATCAGAGGATATTTTCCTCCAAATTTGTCCAAACCGGGACAGTTGGTTTCTTTGCCATCACACTTTGAAAATAGCCAGGGGGCATTTGGAGCATCCAAGGTACTCTCAGGAATGCAAAGGAAAAGTCCTTGTATCAAACCACAGCATGGATTTCGCTCTCCCGATTCATTCTCCTTCTCATGCAAAATTCAGTCACTTTAGCTTCATGCAGTTCAAATTAATTTTCTTCCATCAGTATAAATAATGTCAAGGAGGTATTACACCATACATCTGTGTCTTTGCAGCCTGGGGATATTGTAGGGTGGCAGTTCTCACAGCATCTGAATGTATTCTGCAAGGGATTTCTTTATATGGTTACCCCAAACTGTCCTTCAAGGCACCTCCAGGATCAACTTCAGATGAACCAGGACTGGGCTGAATAGTCAGTGTGGGCGGACAGAAAGAGGAAGCAAGAGATAAAGGAAATACTGGGATAGATCTGCCAAAGAATAAAGGTCCAAAGTGCCCTGCCACCAAGGAATTGTAAAAGCTTGTAGAGCTCCTCTGTTTTAAAGCATAATGACATGCCTGCTCTTTCACTCCTTGCTATAATTCACACCAGAAGCTACTGCAGCACCTCTTTGAGAGGCGCTGAGTTGACAGGGCCAGTCATCTTAAGACATTTCAAGTTACAAGCACAGGACATAAAAGTATTTCTTGGCAGAATGACTCTTTTATGGATCTGCTGTTCTGAAGTTAAACCCACTCACTTGCAATCCATGGATAAAATTTTAGGAACCCCCGTCCTTTGGCTTAATCTTTCTTATTACTCATTCCTTTACAAATTTTAATTATCAAGCCCAACTTTTGATTCTACTTCAAGATTCGTGTTCAAAATAATCTTTTATATACTGATAGAATATTTCTATTAGCTTCATTTAATACAGTTTTCATGACTTGTAAAATAATTTATTGTTTGCTATCACAAGTCTTAAGCATAGCATGCTCTGAAAGTTCTCAGATAAATAAATACTTAGAGACATAGATTGTCTGGTGCAAGGGGCCTAATTTTCTGATCTCGCAAATTATTTCCCATTTTCATCTTATAAAGCACAGTTCTAATTGGGATTGGGAAGGGGAGGGGGAGAGTATGGGTGAGTGACTTTCATGAACTGTGGGCAGTTTGGTAGCCACAGCTGAACCTAACTTCCCCACATCTCATGTGCTTTAGATTTGAATTCTATATTAGCAAAGCAAATCCAGGTCTGAAATTCTGAACATTGCAAATGTTCTCTTTCACTCTGCTGTCTGGGTTTGCATTAAAACTTATGTCTAGAATAAATAAGAACTGAAGAAAGGTCAATACCAGAGGATATAAAGACTTGAAATATGATTAGATTAAGGTCTGGATACTGTCTCAGTCTCTTGGAATCAGGTAGTATAAGGGATCCAGAACAGAACCTAAGTCTACTTTGGGCTTGTGACTTTTGTAAATCATTACTTGAAGCCATCAACTCTCTTTGAACTCAGCACAGTCAGGAATTCATCTCAGTTTGTCTTACTGCTCTTGGGAGTTGTGGAGAAATTCTGAACTGGTGCTGGGGATAACCAATACAGTCTTGTCAATCTGAGTCTTCTCACACAATAGTGATAAACATTATAAAGGAGTGGTGACTTTATGACTGAGAAATCCAAGCAACGTTACTCCCACCAGTGCTTCCGGCTGTGGCAACAGGAATATCACAGCCAGGCCTGGTGTAGGACCACAGCATAAAGGGAACACCTATGTCATTATGTGCCTCGACATTTTAATTGCTTTCCTCCACTTTCTGATGAAACAGAAATGTTTCTCAAGAAATTAATAGAGTTGGACCAAGATGACTTTGCTCTGAAACATTTAAAAGAAATACTTGTGTGCTGAGTACTATAGTTTGTATCTCAACCAGCCATGCACTGAATTTAGAGAAGGCAGTGCACGGCCCCATCCAACAAGGTGTTGGAAGGTGCAAAGCTCTTAGGTCTTCTTTATGTTACCATTCAGGGCCCTTGTTACTGTAGCCACAAGATATTTGTCATAAATTAGAATACCAATTACATTCATGTGTTCTTCATATCTGAGAAGATAGATTGGTTTCAATATATTCATTATTCTATATAAGCTGTGCTAGAACATAACAATTCTCTGCTATACTTCCAGAGTGCTTACTCACCAGACATTGAGCTGTAGAGGTTACTGAAAACATTGTTGAAACATAAATCAGACATGAGCAGAGAGATTTTTGATGGCCTTGGGACAAAAAGTTTAGAGGAAAAATAATATTTTCATAGGTGTGGCCCTTTGATGTTCTCGGCGTTGCAGGATGAAAGAGTTGGAATTTGTTCTCAGGTTTAATTTCTCACTCCATAAGTTTTCCAGATGAATATGTGCAATTTCCCCCTCAAGATAAATAACATAAGGATTTAAAAAAGGAGATTTAGATTCACGATGCAAAAGAACTTGGATGGTTTTGGTCTAAACCAATTAGTTAGTTACAAAGTAGTTAGTGATTTCTGTGTGTATTCTTTCTGTGGGGATTTATTTGATGGAAACATGACTGAAAGGCATCAAAGAAGTTTTTGGCAATTCCTTATCTGTGGCATATCAGTGCACATTATACCTTAATGTGGCATCAGATAAAAGTTGCAATACCCTCTTAGGTGAATGGAAAAGGGAAATGAATGCATGTATTCCCTTAGATCACATTGCTGTATATATCCATAAAATCTATCTAGACAGTTTTCAAAAGGCATGATGATTCCATGGTTACATCTCCAGTTATTCACTCATGGTTACGGTCAGATCAATTAATTTTAATAGTTTTGTACTGTTGCATAGTCAAGTTTCGCTTTTCCTAAATCAAGTTTCAGCTAAGCCTCATGAATAAAGAGCATGAAATATGAAACACCAAGTCTCGTGGCAGGGAAGTAAAGCTTCCTTTGAAATTTTTAAAAGCAGGCAGGTGGCAAAGGATCTTTGAGTATATTTACACCACACTATATATATATAAATATAAAATTAGAAATTCCAAGGTAGCTCAGAATGGTCTGCCTGTATGAGGAAATGCATTACTGCACGAAGATCAGGTCCTGAAAGGACAATCAAGAGTGATCTTACAAGGGGACGAACTAAGAGGGTTGTGCTTTCCTTGACCCTTATCACCATGGTATGCTCTTTGTGTGATACTGTGATGATGATGATGTTGATGTTGATGATGATGATGATAACGATTTTATTTCTAACTATTTTCCCTCAAATCAAAATTTCTGGATAAGTCAGTGATCAGTCCCACCCTCCTCCTTCTTGATGTTTTATTCAAAAAGGTTTCCTTCTCTTTTTTTCTTATATTTTTTTATATTTCTGATAATATAAAAAACACTGTCAGTCTAACAGATCTTAATGAATTTGGACAAGTTACAGGAAGACACAAAAATTTTCTTTTAGCTCTTGACCACCGTGGGGGCAGGATAGCTGGAATCCTAGCTACTAGTTCCTGGGAAAGCCAGAGAAAGCTCAGAGAAGTTTAGGCTGGAGTTGACAAAGTAAATCTATGAAGTTTGATTTTAAATCCCACAATGACCAACTCTCTTGAGAGCTGAAAAGATTTTTGTAGATAATGAGAGAAAGCAGCTTCAATACATTTATTTTTTGAATTATGTTGAAAAATAGAGGCCATGTTTCAAACATGAGATTTGTTTTTAATAATTCTTATTTTTACTCCATCAGTATAATTCCCTTACAATTTGTTTCTTCTTGCATTCTCTCATCCACAATTGTAACATTTAAATAAAATGAAAGAGTGCAGAAGGACAGATCTGAGCCCAGCTCGGTTTCAGAATTTAAAAAGGTCTACATTGCCCAGCTATTATCAGGCTTCATGACAGACAAACCATATCATCATACTTGACATATTTGGGAATGTGGGGAAGTCTGGATTTATGGGTTGTAAGCTTGTGTTGACATGGAAGGCTTGCACATGGCTTCTTCTTCTGCCTATTCCATCCATTGTATAAAACACCAAACAATATTTTTAAAACCCTTTTCTACTGAGCTCTGTTTTTGATTTCCTCTGCAAATTCATGAAGGAGAGTTGAGTGAGATCGCTTGCAATGTCTGAAAATAACGGCTCACCCAAAATACAAATATTTATAGGATATTCTATACATCACAAATTAATTAATCTGGGAACTATATCTGAAATAAAAACCCTGCACAGCTCAGAAAAATGTTGTGCTCTTGCAAGACTTCTTGTGAGTTCTTTGCAGCCATATGAACCATACAGCAAAATCTAAGTGCGAAGCAGTCAGTATAACTTTAGAAACAAACTAATTCAAAGTGTAGTGAAACTTTATTGAATTCAGTTATTTAGAGGCCGAAATGAGTGGTCTGTGTGTGTGTCCAAAGGACAGCCATGGCTATTAGCAATCCCAGCACATCTCCATGGAAAACATCAGGCAAAGCTCAGTGAGCAAGCTGCTCTCACTTTGGATGAGAAATAGCCTTAGTCTGCTAAGATTCCCAGGCACATTCCAGAGGAGCAAAATTGTGTGTTGTGGGTCCCATCCCTATTCCTGCTTCAGTCAGTGCACTCTAATGTCTGGAATCCAGGAGCAGTTCATCCCCTCTCCCATGCTTACTAAATGTGTTTTATTACATTGCTGTGTTTTCGAGGCTCTTTTGCCCCACTTTCATTCACCCAGCTGAAATTATACTGGTTTTGCAAGTGGATTTATAAAGTTTTCCAAATGTAGTGGGTCCAGAGCATAAAAGATGTTTCAATAATGGGACAATAAAGATTAACAAAGAAATATTGTTAGAATGGCTGTACAAGTTAATGATTTTAGCAGCTTTACTGACTGGGAGTTAAGTGCTCGGAGTTGAGCACTGAGGTTTCTTCTCCATGCACATCAGCCCCCAGGAACAGAGACTTGCAGCATTTATTTTCAGCTTCTGTGTGGTGGTTAACTGGAGTGCCGAGTTCTGCGTGTCCTCCTGTGATAGCAGGGGCTAATGAAGCTGCTCTATTTTAAAGAGCTTCTTAATCTATGTTAATACAGTGAAGATTATTATAGAAGCAATAATAATCATAGAGAAATTGATAATGACTAGAAATCAATGTCTGGCTTGTTAATTATAAAGCTTTTACTATAAAAAGAAATCATTTAACAACTCCAATTAACCAGTTAGGGAGAATTTTTATTAGAAACTCCATTTAATGGGTCTTGTGGTTTATAATGTACTGGCTGAATCATTGCTATTTTTACTCTAAATCCCTTCTCTATTTTGACAGAGGCTGGGATTGCAAAACCAGGTGAAGATTAAAACTTCCATGTTTTTACCTTAACAGAACAAAATATCTTTGCTTTCATGTGCAGCCATTCACCAAGGCATGTGGGTTGCACCCTTTCTGCTTTGCAATAGTAAATCCACAGAGCTCAAATACAACGCCTGAGTTTTTCCTTCCCCAGCAGGGAGGATCTCATGCCACAGAAGCTGAGAGTTGGGGCTGCTCAACCTGGAGAAGGCTTTGGGGAGACCTTAGAGCCCCTTCCAGTACCTGAAGGATACTACAAGAGAGCTTAAGAGGGACTTTTTAGGGCAAGGGAGAATGGCTTCAAAACTGAGAGGAGGTAGGTTTGGATCAGATGTTAGGAAAAAAATTCTTTACTGTGAGGGTGGTGAGGCCCTGGCACAGGTTGCCCAGAGAAGCTGTGGCTGCCCCAGCCCTGGAAGTGTTCAAGGCCAAGTTGGATTTGAGCAACCTGGTCTAGTGGAAGAGGTCCTTACCCATGGCAGGCGGTGTGGAATTATGTGATCTTTAACCTTTCAACCCAAACCATTTGGTGAAGACTCAATAGAATGGGTTCAAGGAGCAGCCAAGGTCTCAAGCCTCCCTGAAAATAATACAAAAAAGGGAAATGGAGGCTGTTGCAGGACCAGTTTATGTAAAGGGGTTTGAAAGAATCTCTGAAACAATTTTTTCCTCCTTTTTTGGTAAAGCAAGAATAAGCTGTTTTTATGTCTCAGTTCCAAATAGGGCCAAGTGCCCAAAAGTTGATCTAGTTTTTTCCACCTATGCTATTTGCTCTAATAAAATATATTATCTGTCTTTAAGTTTTTTCTTCAGAGTTTTCTTGTTTTGTGTGTATAGTTCTGCTATAAGCACAAAACTCAGATCAGATTTACTTGATTTCTGTAATAGAGCATATTATTTTAATCCTATCTAAGTTCCTTTCCCAAACTTCTCTGAGTCTGCTTATAGATTTTTATCCTAGAAATCCTCTCTTTTGACATGGCCTTTAAGCAAAACGATGATGAAACACAGAACTGTTGCTTTTGTTTTGGTTCTCCAGGTTTATTAAAATATCCAAGCTAACAAAACTGGAATGGTGGTAGACTTGTTGTGTTGAAAATGTCTAGATGGGTGTCAAGGAAACTCTCCTGCTCTGGCATTGGTTACATCACTTTGAATTATTACTGTGCTTTCTCCCCCGACTACACACCTTGGGTTAGTTGGGAGCTGGATCCAAGTTCTCCTAAAGTTTTAATCATTTCCAGAATAATCTGTGAGAAGTTTATGGGGACTGGAGCTCCACGTGGAGTGACTGACATGCAAGGCTTGGAAGCCTAGTCTCTCTAAGCAACAGCAGCGTGCACAAACAGAGGCTCAGCGCATTGTACCGTACACATTGCAGAACTGGACACCATCCTTGACAGACAGAATGCTCACAAAACACTCAGATTGTGTTAGAGCTGCACAGTTTTAGACCTCAAAGGCTTCACTTGAACTTCTGACTGCATTTCCTTCATGGTGGCAATAAAGGAAGCTTCTGCTCTGCTCCTGTGGATTTGCGATGGGCTACAACCTGTTTTGTGCTTCAGCTGAAACAATTCGCACACCACTGTTGTCTCTGTAACTAAAGATTCCATGTAACTGCACATCTCTGAGTTGTTCTTGGTGCGTAGCCTACTTCCCTATCTAACTGCAAGGTTTAGAAATACCCTGGCTGTGCTCATATTAACTACTGGTTTTCTACTGTGTCCCTCCTGGGGATAGAAATTCCACGTGAAAGTGTAAAAGACACGTTGCAGCACCTAAAAACAAAGACAACGCACAACACTGAGCAAAGCTCTATTCATAAAAGCCCCTGTGTTTCATCTAAAATATGCGGGTGCTTCATGACTCATTTATTTTTAATTTTATTTTCTGGAACACTTAGTCAATTTTATTTATCCAGGGGGCTCATGTAAGGTATTGGTGTAAGTGTCAAAACTTAGTTTACTCACAGAGAAATAGATGAGAGAATAGATGAGATTCCTGCAGAAACCCAAATTGCAACATGCATGTAGGAGTCTGATGAAGAACACCAATACTAAAGGGGTTTTTACTTACCTGCTGGTGCTATGAGAAATGCTTGTGATTAAATAAGAAGCTACATGAAACATTTCTGCATTTTCTTTTTTGTCCACAATGAAAATTACATCAAGTCTGACAAAAGGTTCATGAAACTCTCAAGAAAATCTGGTGTCCAGTGGCTTGGGATTTTTTTATTACTGACACTTATTTAAGGAAAAAAAAATATAAAATTCCATAAGAAAGACATCTAAGCAAGAGTAACAAATATTCTTTTGGACTCTTAGCCTTTGATGACTTGTTGTTTCATTTTTTTAATAAATAAGGATTGGCTATAAAGGTATTTTCCTTGGATTATATACCATATAATCTGTACCACTATGGATGGTGTGTATATATATATATATATATATATACACCTTACCATTAATACTTATTAATATAAGCCTATTTCATTTGTGTTCCTCAAGCTACAGCACATTTCTAAGTAAAAATATCTTTTCCTACCTGCATCAGATATTTAGAATAAGTAGTTGAATTAAATATTGGTAACATCAACAAGGTAAGTGCTCATACATTTGTTTAGGAAAAAGATATTTTACTTTCAGAAAATGGGGCTCTGACGAAATCCTATCTACTGAAAAATATTAGAAAGTACTGAGCCAAGAGTTTAAGTGAGGGTGCTTGTAGCAACCCCAAGATGAATTTTAATTCTGTGTCAGATTTCTGCTTCAGGTGGTGATAATCTGCCATTCAACCCGTCTCAATTTTATTCCAAATGTTTTTAAATTTGAAAAGGGAGCCAACACAGAACCAAATCTTGTGATCATGAGTGATGATAATGACGACATTCCTAGCTTAGTCTTTTGAGTAACAGAAAAGCTTAAAGTCCATGTCTTTTTTTTTTCTCAGACACTGATTCAAAGAAAGCATTCAGAAAGCCTTGTGTTTCTGATTAATTTGGAGCTGTAATTGTTTATATAATCTATATGATGGTGTGCTTAATCCGATGCTTGCCAGCAAAATATTTTGCAGGACCCTGCCCGGGAAAATTGGTAGGAAATGATTAAAATTGCTTCAAATCAGACATCTTTCAGAAAACCCAAAAGCTTCTCTGTCTTGGTCCTAAAATTTTAATAAATAATTTGTAGCAGTTTTCAGGGAGGATATTGCTACAAGTATGGAGTCAAAAGCAAAATAAGTGCAAATTCACCTGGGCTGGAAAAAGATAATATCAGGTTAGCAGGACTAGATAATCTCTGTCCCAAAATTGTCCAGGAAATGGTGCATGACCAAGCAGGTCCAGTGGAAAATAGTTTTAATAAACCATTTGAGCCAGCAGTGGTACCATCTGACTGGAAAACAGCAAATGTAATATTCATACTGGGAAGGATTATGAAGGGCTAATGCCAGCAGTATTAGCTTTGAAGATTTTCCCCATCTCTGGCCAAAGCAAAAATCTGGTTTGGACCAGAGAAGGAGAATATCTGCCAGCAAAGATCAGTAGACCCTAATGGGCCTAAAGGGACCATCCTTCAAAAGAGGAGGAGTTGTCTCAGACCTGGGTCCTCTTCAGGGTGTAGGAATCTGTAGATGTTAGGGCCATCAGTCATCAAGATATGACAGGGCTTTGTAAAACAGGATTTTTTGAAAACTCCCTTTTTTTTTTGCTCTAAGTATTTTTTCCCACTATCATATTATTTTTTTGTCTGAAAAAAACCCCAACCAAATAGCCACCCTTCACATTTTGGAGGAAGACTTTGCCACTGCATCTGGGTATGTGACTACATTGAGGAATTTTCCAATATCCTTAACACTGATATAATCCTCTCTGTGGATATCCTTACTCTGCTGAAGCGGACTCCACCTGGAACCTCACCTGCCAATAAAACTCCTAGACAAGAACAGAGTCTGTAATGTGCCCCAGTTACCCATCTATGAAATGAAAATTATGGCACCTCCATCCCTCACAGAGATGTCATTAGGATTAAATGCATTATGGACTGTGAGGCACTCAGGTATTGTAATGTAGTCCTGGAAGTACGATAAGGGACAGGGAAGGAAAAATGTGTGCCTCTGTAAATCACGGCTCCAGCATGGCACGTCAAACTCATGGGATGCAAGCAGCTGAGCTCAGATTGAGTCTTGGTTGGTACTGGCCCAGTTTTCATGAGACTTTTCCCAGCTTTGAATCCTTCTCCAGAGTTTGGAGAGTGGGGCAGTGTTGCTGTGACGTACCGAGAAACGACACGATCCAAGTTCAGGAAGAAAGTAGTCATTTAATTAATTATGATTGGGTTTATATAACTTGGCTCCCAAAGATGACAGGAGGTTATTGGGTCTTGGACCAGCCACCCCCTGTCCCATTGGCTAAAGCTCAGAACACCTACTTCAAAATATTATTTCACTGTGTACCATAACAACTCTGAGAAACAGATCCCAGGTGCACAGATAAAGACCCAGTTTACAAAAAACCCATAGCAGTGTTTTTTATAGCTTTCATGAGAACCACAGAGCTCTCACAGAATGCTGCAGAAAGCTGAAAAATTTCTCTAGCAAAGCCTTTCAGTGTCTATAGGGCAGAAAGAAAGTTGGGATTGGCTTCCACTTGTATCTGATGCTTTGATTTTAATTCTTAGAGGGTGAGGGAGAGAGTAGGACTCCTGATTGATGCATGAGCTGGGTGAAGGAAGTATAAAAAGCAGAGGGATATTCTAAGGACAAATGTAAGTCTTAGCCACTGAAAGGTTTTCCAGCCCTTTGGATACTAATGTGAAAAGCTTCCCTACTCCAGTAATGCAAGATGCGTAAATTCAGAACAGATACAGAGACCACAGAGATAACAGTGTGTACCCCTGGGGGCCTTGCCTGAGCAAGCCACTAACAAACAGATCCAAAAGATACGGAATGCCACCATTCTGTCAGTAGCAACATTGAAAAAAGAGGGAAAGATTTCCTCTTCTTTTGATGAGGTGAGACTCATCAAAACAACTCAGGACCTCAGGAGGTGAGGGGCCAGATAAAGAATGGAGGGAAAGTTGGAAGGCAGAAGAAATTTGACTTTGGAATAGACAGAGTGGCTTAGATGATTAACCTTTTCATAGCGTTAACCAAAAGAAAAAGAGGGTTTGTTGCTACATGAAAATCCCCCACTATGACATGCAACTCATTTGCCCCTAATTTTCTCCCCCTTCAGAGACCTGACTTGATAACTCAGTTAGATGAGGATGTTGGCTGCTGGCACTTCTCTTTGGGAAGCTGTTCTACTCTGCCTTGGTGCTGCAGAATGAAGCACTGTGTGCCAGATGTATAACTGGGATTATTAGAAGCAGATGAGAAAGCAGAAGCACATAAACTCTAATGTAGTTTATTCTTCTCCACTGGTGTCACTCCATGAGACTTCATCTAGGTTTGGGACTTCCCCTAGTTTTAAGGCTTTGGAGTGGCTAAGGATTTGCTGGTTGAATTTAGTTTGAAATATTTTAAAATTAATGAACAACGACTATTACAGAAAGGAGAAATCTGTGAGACACTGATGAAACAGGAGAATGTAAATAAGCTGTCCTTTGCACCATTCAGTGGTCTTAGTGGAGCAAAAGATGCAAAAGGTGTAAACTCATACTGTAGAGGAGGCCTAACCCTTTACAATCTTCTCATCTGTCCTTATTTTCTTCTTATTTTCTTATAGAAAATACAGCTGCCTATTCTTATTTAGATAACTTCACATCTAGATCTGATCTGTGTAAATAAAATTTCTGTCTCTGCCTTCTCTTTATGGTTTGCATCAAAACGGAAAGTCTGCTTAAGTACGCTGCTATTCTGGCTCTCCCCCCCTGCTGGGGCAGCTGAGTGCTGGGGCTCAGCTCTCCTGCCTGTCTCCAGCTCTGAGGATAATCCTTTTAAGTGGAGGTTTGAAGAGGCAGACTTACTTCTAAAGTGTTTGCAAGGGAGGGAGGGGGAAAGGATTTCAAGTCACAAACAAAGGCACCTGCTTGTTGTGAGCAGCAGAGGGGTTTAGTGCTGCTCTCCATCCCCCCGCAGCAGCAGCAGCAGCGTAAAGCCTGGCAACCCTCACTCTGTTTTATCACAGAATCGGGGAAGGGCTTGGGTTGGCAGGGGCATCAAAGATCACCTGGTTCCAACCCCCCTGCCATGGGCATCTCTCACTAGACTGGGTTGCTTAAAGCAGATTTCGGCCAAAAAGCTTTTGCCCAGATGGGAAGTTCAAGCAGAAAGATTCATTCTGAATGACTGCAGGGGAAAATAGTTCCCATACTGGCACTTTGGGAAGACTTTGGGAGTGTTCAGTGAGAGCCCACCAAGACCCTTTGCAGCGCAGGTGGCCAGAGCTTGTGCCCTCTCTTACTGTTCCTAAGCTTGCGTGGAAATGGGAACTTGTTGGGGTGCACTATGTGCTGAAAGAGAGATGGGCCCTGAGGATCAGAGAGAGGGGCTCTGTCCTGGGCCCGGAGGTGACCCTGGGAGTGCATCCAGGTCACTGGGGATGGACTGAGAGAGGATTGTGTGTTTATGGACAGACTGGGCCTGTGAGAAGGGTTCATTGGAGTTTGTGGCCTTATAGGGCATTGTTTGCCTGTTACCATAGTAGGTAAAAACTGTGCAATGCCCCAGGTGATTGGGGGACNGTTTATGGACAGACTGGGCCTGTGAGAAGTGTTCATTGCAGTTTGTGGCCTTATAGGGCATTGTTTGCCTGTTACCATAATAGGTAAAATCTGTGCAATGCCCCAGGTGATTGGGGGACACTGTGGGGAACATCTTTCCTGTTTATATGATGTGATATCCTGTTGGGTGCTGGGATTTAAGGAATTCTAACTTCGCAATAAACGGCTTTGCATTTTCCATCTGATGAGCAAGGTCCTTGCCCATGCGTCAGTACTGCAGGAACTGACACTCCAAGCAGTTTTTTTCTGCATGTCAGGAGTGGCTTCATTTCATTATATTGTGAAAAGATTTCAATAGTTACATCAATACTCTTGAGTTACAAGTAGTGTGTTGTTTTCTATGCATATTATAAATGCAAGTAAGAGGCTGTTCAGAAAGATGTTCACCTCTGTGTGTGTGTGCTTGCTTGGGTACCTGGACACCACCGTGTGCTGAAAACAGAAATATAGTAGAACACAAGATGTTTTAGCCTCTGCAGTTTTGATGCAATAGTTTTAAGCTTCCTTTACAGGGCTCTGTTTGCAAGTAAGCTGAAAAATGAATTTTCACCCTGAGAAAACATTCTCTCCGCAACTCTAAATTAGAAGACCAGACAGATTAACAAAGGAGATGTGTACAGCTCACTTCCACCTGAAGCACTTGCTGAGGTTCCTCAACAGCATCACGAAACACTTCCCCTGGGCAGAGTTTGACACCACCAGGCCTTTCACCAGTGATTTTTACATCTTGCTTCTCCAAATGTTCAGGGTGCAATTTTGTTGGTGTCCATGGGGTTGTTCCAGCACACAGTGAGGAGTGAGAGACAAATCAGCCCTCTGGACTTGTGAATTGTTTGTTTATGTTTGGAATTCACCATAGTTAGAAAAGCCAAAGTAGTAGTGAGCATTTGCATGGTGAAAAGTGTTAGGTAAGATGTCTCAGTGTGCACCAGATACTCTCATTTTATTTATGTCACAGAGTCACCGAAAATGTCATTGACGTGATGTATGTAATGCGGGTAGTCAGGACATCTAGGGAATAACATCTTTTATTAAAGATGTGCATTTTTTCAGTTAATCAACCAGCAAGATGCGGATATACCTCATTTTTATTAGCTCACCTTCTCTTTAATACCTTTTTTTTTCTGTTACAATACAGGACAGCTTCAATATACTTATGCCTTACATGCAGGCAAATGTACATACAGCAGAGAGACTATCACAAAAGTGATCAATTCTTAAGTGCTTATATTTAAGAAGAAGGAAGAATTTCCTCATCAGTTTTACCAATGACATCCCCTCTCTTAAAATGAAAAGTACAGATTAAGAGGTTTTCAAAGTAGCCTGCTAATGTTGCACACACAGGTCCTGGAGGGCAATTCCTCCTGTAAGTTCAGGGAGCCTTCCAGCTGCTGATCTTGCTTTCACTTTTGAAGTTTGCAAACCAAATCACGTGTCTTGCCCAATACTTTTGTGTGCTTGGAGTGAAGCACACCAAGTGTTTGTGTGCTGTTGGCTTTTTTGTCTCTACAGTTTGGCCCAAAGTTTCGCTGAATTGGGAATGTGTGGCTCCATTCGACTGTTGTTGCTGAAGGACGTGGTGATCTGTTTTGGGGGTTTTGAAAATAACAGTCTGAAGGACACTCTTTTTGTGTTTTGGTGATTTTAAGTCATAAACTGTCTGTAGTCATGTCAATTCTGAAGAATAACCGTGTTTTTTCTTTACAATGAGGAAGTGCAGATCTTGGAATTATTTTTAAAAATGCAGTAAGTTACTAAAAAGACTGAAAGGTGAAATATTAGAGAGTATAAATATACGAAAGATATTTACCCAAATATTTGTATTAGTGTTCTAAGAGCCTGATAACTCCCATGAACCGCACCAAGAATACAAATTGTATAACTAGCATATTCCAACCTCCAAATGCCTTTCATGTCAATATGAGAGATACCATCAGGCACTTTGAAAGCACCAACCTATTTATAAAGATACCATCAAAAAACTGCCTGATGCAGCTGACTTATGAATCAATTATCTGGACTTCACCAATGATATATCTGTTCTGAATTTTAGAGCCATATGTTTAGAGCAACACCCTACACAGGTAGGCTATTCAACATCCCAACACGGTTCTTGTCTTCCTGTATAGGCCTGTCAAAAAAGAGAGAGAAAAATGTCCTAACTGTAGGACCTGTTTCACAGAAACACTTTGTTAAAAGGGAAAAAAAAAAAAAAATTGTGGATATCAAGTTATACACAACCAGAGGTAGAAGAAAAAGATTGATCAGTAGTGTGTGTGGGGTTGTTGCTGACAGCAGACAATAAATTTAATTTATTTGAAAACTATTGAAGATGATCAGTCAGATTTGTATTTAAAAACAAGTTTGTCTGAAGCGGTCGAATGACTTAACAGAGAGACAAGGTTTTTTAGCACAGAGTTTAAGCTGCTGTGGGAAAGTACGAACAATCCAGCTTGGACACTGAAGTGAATAATTCTGCAGATATTTCTGTGGGCATTTAGGCCCAATGAAGAATTTCACCATCTCAACAACCACCTCAACTGATATGTCTTGGCTCTTTACAGTTCAGGCACCTTCATTTCCTTGGTCCCAAGTCCTCTTTCCCTTTCTAGATACACTTGTAAATTTGGTGACTTTATATTGCTGTGCTTGTGCTCTGTTAGAGATTTGCTGATAAAGTTGCATTGAAATTGTAGAGAAAGGGTGTTAATAAAATTCTTTATGCGCTGGACCTTACATCACTTTTTACTCCTTGCACTGTCCCTACAGCCAAAGGCCCCAGGTTCCAGCTGAAGGCTCCAAGTTAATCCTGTACAGAGCTGAGCACCCAGCCCTGGGCTGCCAGAAAAAGAACAGGCAAAGCAGCTGACATTGAGAGTGCAAAGTGGCACAGGTTGCTGAAGAGACTTATCCAAGGTCACTCTCTCTCTGTTTCAGTTTAATTTGTTTACTTCTCTGAGGAGATTACGGTGTTGAGCTGTCGGACCGAGTATTAACATTTTCTGAGTTCTCCTGGGAAGTCTGAGTTGTTACACACCAACAGCTAGAAGTGACAAAGCTGGCACGTCGTACCAGCCCACAGGAGTCTGCTCACCTCGCCTCCTGCAAGAGTCATGCCTGCCCTTTATCAGTCAGGAGAATATCCTGCCGTGGTACCCAACACGACTGGTGGTGCTCGCTGGAGAAGGGAATAACTCAGAAGGAAATTCAGGATTGTGGATAGCTGGCAAGTGAATGCATGAAAACATGACAAGTTTTAGACTGGACTTTCATGCATGACACTGAGCTTGTTTTTCTCAAGTTACTGGAGACAATGATTATGCAGTTTGAGACAGATATTTAAAGCACAGGTGTTTGGTACTTGGGCAAATCAAGCCTCTTGAAAAGTGTATCAAATTGTAAACCAGCTTACTTCCCCTGCCAAAAAAGTAGACACGTGGAAGTCGTATCCCCAGCTCTTTCCAAGATCTGAGTTACTACCTAGGCATGACTTTTTGTGTATTTTTATTATTGACAGCTGTATTTGGGATGGGAGAAGAAAACTACCAAAAAAAACCCCTGTAAATCTGAATTTCTTTTGCTAATATAACAGATTATAAAAGGGACATGGCCTCATTCTTGTAAATACGTATGTACTGATAATTTGAGGCAATTGATGTTTGGGTATGAACTGGAAAATGTGGCTTGAGAAAAACTTGATCTTTTTTATCAAACTAAGTGATCTTAGTTTCCTGGAAGTTTTATTAATTCGATACTAATACTCCCTAACCCCACAAAACATCCTAAAAGGCTAGATGCCACATAATCCTATCCAGATAACACAGTCCCAGTTTCTATTTCAATTGCACGTAACTTTCTACAAGTGGGAATTTTAAAGATAATCTCTCATTAAAAAAAATCAAAAGCAAACAAAAAACTCCCACCAACTATAAATGTTCTCATCTAATGACCTTATCAGTATATATGCAATTCATGATTTATTTTGAAGATTCCTCCCTGTGGATGGAGCTTGTGCACCACAGAATCTATTGTGACTATAAGTAAATCCCCTAAAGAGATCAGGAATGGTCCCCAGGTCATGCCTTCAGCCCTTCCACATAAATATTGTGAATTATAATAATAATTCTTAAATATTATAATATATATTATAATAATATTTATTATGTATTATAAATTACTTTTAGTTTATAAAGGCATGCCTATTGTATGAGACAACAATGAATCCTTTTGCTGGGTGCTCTGTACCTGAGCTCCATCCAAATTCAGCAGGAAGCTGCAAGGGCTTTAGAGCACCCCTGCATTCTGGCCACTTAAGCATTAATGGATTTGAGGAATTAAACAGCATCAAGCATAGCAAATATTGACCTCTCCTCAGAAAATATTTACCATCTCATTTATTGCTGTATGTCCCCTGCACTAGGATGACATGTTAACATTAGCAGCTATGATTTGCTAGGTGAACTAATGTTCTAAATTGACAAACTCAGCTATTTGTTCAAAGGCCCCTCAGATTGATTTCTAGATGCTTTGCTCATCGCCGAGGCATCTGTTCCATGTTAAAATGTCACTTTGGTTTTAGGTACTTCTGGCTTTATAGAATAATTCTGAGCCTCATTTATTTTATATGAACAACTTGCCAATTCTGTGAGTAATAATATGGCAAGTGTTTGTGTATATGAGGTATGTTGTGAGCTGAATATTTCCAAGACTTGTTTAAAGAAACATTTTAATTAGCACACAAATTTTGCAGACTGGGAAACAGAGGCATAACATTGTAAGGGATTCACTGTAACAGGCTTTCACAGCAGCTAATCCTCCTTTTCATAAAGGACTTAGTCACTTTCAAAGTGGGTGTTGGGCTCCCATGTAGTCAGGATTCCTGAAACACTTCTTTTCTATATGGAATATGTGTTCCCTGATTTCCAGAACCTGTGTTGGAATCCAGAATGCAGAAAATATCTCTCTGCCTGTTTTGAAGGATTCTACCCCCCTGGACAACACTGTCTTTGACCTTCACCCATGGAGAAAGTTCCCGACCCTTAGGGAGGAGTTGGAATCTACACTGGTATGAACGAGGTGATAGAATGTTATGTGAGATTGTCACAAGGTGAAAATTTAGGGTCTTTGGGTTTGTTAATGTAGTAAATAGATAAAAAGCAAAAAACTTCAAAATGGAGGATTGTTGTTCTCCAGGCCTTTTGTTCCTTCTTCTATTACTCCATATTCTGCAGTAGAAGTAGTTTAAGGTGATTGGATAAAGAATTCCGCAGTTCCTGCCTACGTGACAAAGTGAGTAATGGAACATTGGTGGAAAAATGAAAATATCTTTCGTTTTATGTTTTCATTGGATGATTTACTAATACCGTAATTTTGCACGGTTCCGTGGGTCCCGCAAGCCCACAGAACCTTGGGCATTTCGGTATTACAGTCAGGTGGCAAAGAGGCAGGAAGGAGATCCGCTTTTCATCCTGCTGGATTGTTTATTGCATTCTCACAGCCGAACTCCAAAGCAAATCTGAAACACGATCCCACGGGCCCCCAGTTTACCCAGGGGGGGCCAGGGGGAAAGGTGGGATTAGGGAATGGGGACCAATGGGAGAATGCCAGAGGAGTGACGAGGCTTACAGCCCACCGGGAGATTCAAACCAGCACAGACCATACCAAGGAACAAAGTATCCCAGGGGAATGCTTCGGGCCGCCCCTACACAAAAGCATGTTCATGATCCCCACAATTTACCTTTAAAAAGACTGTCTAATCTTGATAATTGGGCTTTCTCCTGCATTCTCTGCTCTGCGCTGTGTCTGGGTCACGTCAGTGACTCTATTTCTCTGATAAGATTTAATAAACAACTATCTGAAAGCAGAGACTGCTGAAGTTCCCCTTCGTCTCCTGAATTCCTGGCAAAAACGCTAAAACTCTCTCCCAGGGGGAAGCATTAATTAAGGCACAGAAAGTGTCAACCTGGCCCTGCAGTCTAACTAATGTATATTTCCCTCATCTCTGTCTCTGCATGCTGCTAGAGCTCCTACATAATTCTTCTGTAAGTAGTCAGAAAGCAGAAGAAAAATCTTCCTGTTGTAACTTTTTGTTCTGCAAGAGGTGTTCTGAGTTGGAAATTGGGATAAGCACTGAGTTCATAATTTAACGTTCTTATGTTGTATTTTGGCTCACCTTTACCTACCCATCTGTGAGACTTAGAGGAAGCTGGAAGAAAGAATTAGGAAGCAGAGAAGGGGTCAGTTGGATCAGATGGAACCTGATCAGGCCAATTCCTTTGCTGTGATTTGAAATGAAATGTAGCCCAAATGCCATAATCATCTTGCCTTCTCAGGCTACCAAGCTTTGAAAGCCTGACATAAGAAGTGGTCAAGATAGCTTTCATGAAATGATTTATGCTTTGCTTCATAAAACTTGTCTGACAAAGAAAAATAACACGTCAAGGCTTAACACAAATATTTACAAGGAGGAAAATATTTAGACTTCTGTTTCTGTCCCAAAGTCCTGAAAAGAAAAAGGGTCCTTCCCTTCAACCTTTCCCCAGCTGCATGGAAAACATGTTTTCTTCTCTAAGGAAGAGCTTTGAAAAGAGTGTTGAGGTGATTCACAGAGACAGAATCAAGAACAACTTGGTACACAGTGCAATTACGGAGAGCACATGCTTAATGGTGATAAGCTATTAGGTTTTATGATCTGAAATCAGTGACATTTGCAATAATTATTATTAATAGCCCAGTTTCTTACTAGTCACATTTAAATGGAGCTTTATGATTTAACTATCTAGAGTAATCAACTTCCAATTGTGTATTACATTAGCCTAAATCACAGAAGAGTTGGGTGATAAGATGTGCACTCAGTAGCTCTCCCTAAATACGTATTATTATGCTGTAAATAAGGAAAAAATAATTCTGAACATGATTTACCCTAAATTACTCAGTGGTCACTAATGGAAAGCCCCTCTGAAACCCTGATGCAGTTTCCCATAATGTTGAAGGAAGGACTGTGGCTGTCTGTGAACCTTCATTGAACCTGAGTTGTGCAAGCCAAAGCACAGCACCTTTATGCCAGTTAATAGATTTTCAGTCATTCCAGCACCTTGGGATCGAGTCTCTCACCAGCCAAAATTCTCATAACACCTTCTCTAGATGTTGCACCACCAATAATTTCTTTAGTGCTGACATCTTTGCTGGAAATCCTGCTTTTAGTCATCTGAGAGGGGAAAAAAATCAGATTCAAAGCAACAAGAATAATGCAGGTGAGCAGAGGCTTATGAAAAATGAGTACAGCAAGGGACAATTTGGTAGACTCCTCTCAGAAACAAGTGGTGGGCGGAAGTGCCTGTCTGTGTCCTTGTCACATCTGCTGGGGACTTGAGAACTTCATGTCATTTTAAATTGTCTGAGGATCCTACAAAAGCTCTTTTGATGCAGCAGGGGCTGATATGCTTTAAGAAGTCACTGGGAATGCTTTTTCTGAATAGAAATGTGACATTTTAAGAGCCCTTTTTTCTTTTTAAACTGCAATCGTGCTTTTATCAAAGTCTTTCCTTAGAAATTGTTTTATTTCTTAATACTCACACAGACAGCATTAACTGGTTCTTTTAAATAGTTTAAATGTTAATTTCAAAGTAAAAAGTTTTCTGTTCTTTGGGAGGTTTTTTGTTGTTGATGTTTCGGGTTTTTAAGGACATATAACATCCAGAACAATTTACAGAAGATATATCTGGGTTTGATGCAAGCAGAGAATATTATTGAAAGAGATAGATCAGACCCTTTTGTAACAATAAGTGAAATAATTCTTAAGAGGTAAGGAACTAATTGACTCTTCAAAGCCACTTTTCTCAAAGGAGTTAACATCCACAGGATGCATGAAAAGAGCTTTTTTTGTTCCTTCACCTTTAGTAACCTGGCATCTCTTTCATTGTAACTTGCCTATGTGTTTTACACCTATTTTAAGTGAATTAAAGAGGAGCAATTCACAGAAGTAATACATTTTCTGTCAGGCCATTAGTGCTTGTTTTCTCAGCATGTTCTGCAGATCCATCTAAAGACGTCATTACAGAAATCAATTGGTGTGCAAGGTGGCCAGCATTTACTGACAACAGATAGAACTACAGTAAATACAGGGTTTAAAGGAGGCTCTGAAAGTATGTCTTTGCACTGTATTTGGGTCTGTTAGATGGTGCTTTGTGTTATAGGTAGCTGGTGAATGTCAAGATCTGCTTTCACCCTAGATATTTCATGCTACAGTGCCTGTTAATAGCTGTGTGCTCGGCACTTCTGTCAGTTTTGTGCCTTGAACTCTGGGTCTGCTACAAAAAATATGCTGTATGCCAAATGTAAGTGGGCTGGGACAAGACTGTGCTTGGATGACAAATGCCAGAGCTGAAATTAGGACAGAGTTATCCTGCCATAATGGGTTTTGAATATCATGCAATAATAGATAGCTATTATTTTGTACTGTTTAAGAAATACTCATTTAGATAATTTTCATCTGGTCACCTTAGCTTCCATTAAGAGCACAGCTGAAATTCTTTTTGAATATCCTTGAAACGCGGTACTGCAAGGAAGAGGAAGAAATTTGTAGCTGCCATATGGCCAGGCACATCTCCATGACTATTCCTAAGGCCTTGGCAATTTTTGTCAGTATTGTCCAACCAGGTGGTGCACAGAAAGTGTCTTTCTATCACTGGCTTTCTTTTAGACAGGCAGGAACTTCCCAGCAGCTCGCAGCTTGGAAGCTGTGCTATCCCCACGGCAGCTCTGAGGGGTGAGTAAAGGCAGAGGATGTATGGAACAGAATCATACAGGACAGGAGAGGACAGGTGGGACAGGAGAGATGGAAGTCATCTACTCCAATCCCTGCTCCAAATGAGGTTAATTTGGAATCATAGAAAGGCCTAGGTTGGAGATCATGCAGTTCCGAACCCCTCCTGCCATGGGCAGGGACACTTTCCACTAGAGCAGGTTGCTCAGAGTTAGATTGAGTTGCTTAGAGCCTTTTACAGCCAAGTTTTGAACACTTCCGAGAACAGAGGTTCCAGCCTTTCTCGAAAACTTGTTCCAATGCTTAAACCGCTCTCAACTTATTTCCACACCTCCAGCTGGAATTTTCCTTACTGTCACTTGTATTTGTTGGCCTGTATCCTTTCACTGTGCATCTCAGAGGATGCTGATTCTCTACAGCCCCCTAGCTGGTAGCTGAAATGGGCAATTAAATCCCTTATCCCTCTCTTACCCTTCTCTTCTTCAGGCTAAACATTTCCATCAGCCTCTACTCACATGCCAGGTGCCTTTACTAATCACCTTCATAGCCCTGTGTTGAACGAACTCCAGCCTGTTTCTCTGGAGGGACACAAAGTGCACAAAGTCTTCCAGAAGCAGCCACACAAGTGACATGCAGAGGGCAACCTGCCCTCTCTTCAGTCTGCTGCCTGTGTTCTCACTGTCACAGCCCAGGATGCTCTTGGCCCTCACAGCAATAAGAGCACACTGATGACTCAGTTTCAGCTTGCCCAGGGGGACCACCAGCTTCTTTCCTGCAGAGCTGCCCTCTCACCTTCATAGGGACTGAGGTGAAAGTGGCCACCTCAGACAGGGGTCTACAGCTCTTCCCAGCAACATCTGGGAGTTGGAGGAAGCTTGGAATCTTGAAATGGAGTGTTACAACTCTCATGACCAGTGACAGGACTTGAGGACACGGCATGAAGCTGAGACAGGGGAGGTTTAGGTTGGATATCAGGAAAAGGTTCTTCACCCACAGGATGCTTGACCACTTCGATAAGCTGGATTCAAGTGTGCAGTGTCATCAGCCTTGAAGGAAATAGTCAAGGTATACACTAGACACGAAGTCAACTTTAGATTGTCATTTAAAATTCAAAACGAGATATTCTCCACGCTTACAGGCCATCCGATTGCTTTGTTCACCTCTTTTCAAATGCCTAGGAGGAAAATGAGAAATCTTGGGCATCAAGAATTGCAGGTTCCATTCCTAACTTGGCTTTCTTTGCTCAGAGAAATATCTCTATAAAATGAAGATCTTTTGTGACAGTGAAATGGGAACAAGTTGAAAATTTTTATATTGAATAGTTAGAAAAATTGCCATCAACAACTGGTTATTTCAATAGAACACTTTTATGTTTAATTATTAAAAGTATTATTGATTTCTGTTAGGTTTTTTCCTCCCTTTGGAAAGTACAAAGACCTTAAATAATTCGAGTTTTCACTTATTCCTCAGAATTGCGGCATATGACTGATAACTGCCTTTAGAACTTCTAATAGCTAAATTACAATTATTATGCAAAGACCTACAATAGACAGTTATATGGATTGTTAAATGACTTTGCCTTTTTTGCAAACCATAATCATTTTCCTTTATTAGCTGAAGGATTTCATAATTTAAGGGAGATGAGAACCTATAAGTCACACTTTCAAATAAGGAACATGGATATTGCAAACATTAAATTCTCCCATAAAAATGTTAAGGCATCATTAAACTAGGATCAGATTAATACAATTCAGTCAACTCTAGATAGATATCTCCTGTAATAGGCTGAAACAATACCTAGTGATATAGGATGCATAAGATTTTACTACAATCAATTTATAAACCTATAAAACGTACAGGTATCACTCAAAGCCACCATTAATTTTGCATGCCCTGTATTAAATCAAGTGAATTTGGGAAGGAAAAATATTCCCCGCCCTTACTGTAACTCCCTTTCTATTGTTAGCAGCTATCACAGCATCTAACTTCCGCTGTGAGTCAGATGAGAGATGCCTTCTGGTAGAGGCTGACCTGAGAATCTGTGCTTGATTTATCCATCTGTTTAAGTGTCTGAAAGATTTTTAAATGAATTTTCAGGGCATAATTTAATTCTCACTTGTAGCACTGTAAACCTGGAGTCATTCTGTGTTTGTTCCAGAATAACAGCAAGCAGGATTCGACCCCGAGTTTAATCAAATTTAAAAAAAAAAAAAAAAGACTTGCATCTCTTCTAATCATCTGGGTAAAGGGAGGGAGTTAGCTCGGGGAAAAGAAGGTTTGGGCTAAAGGCTCTGTGCATGTTCCTTCCAAAGGTACAAGGGAGCTCTGTGGGTCTGGAGAAATGGCAATTTCAGAAAAGCAGGGCAGAGCCAACGAGACAAAACGGGAAATGAAGCAGTTCCAAAGCATGGTCGGTGTTATCTCTGCACCCCGTGAGTGGAGCCTCACGAGTGCCAGTATACTCATATAAAGTGTCGTACACACTGTCCCTGTTGAACCCCTGTGTGGCAATATCTGCATGGGAAAGTTTTAGCGCAGGTTTCCAAAAGCACAACAGATTTGTCACATGTGCATGGGGAAAGAGAAGAGAGAGGGAAATGTTTTACGCATGCCACCCCGCTGCCCCAGGCAGTATCAGTGCGTTATGTCCAGCGTGGGTCAGAATATGATCATAAACTGGACTATATCTGTTTTACGTATTAATAATCAGAGTCTGCTACTAAATTCTTTGCAATAAGATCCAGGGGTTGAAGCAGGACTGAGAGGAACCAACAGAAAGGAGAAAGAGTGACTTGCTAAGCTGAGCAGAGCTGGTGTGGCTCGTAGGAGATTTATGGCAGAATACAGACAGAATCTCTTTGAAGGCACAGTTTAAAAGGTGATATGGGGGAAAAAAAATAGTTTAACTTGTTCTGTGAAGCTGGACTGGACCATTCAGGACAGACCAACTTGAATATACCGGCCACCTTTTTAACATAGGCCTAACTGCATGCACCCTGTATGCTTAGAAAGAGAAAAAGCTCCATACACAATAGTATTGGTTTGTAAATCTGTATTAATGATTCAAAATGTAAGCAAACAGAAGGAGATGTTAAATACAGTAAAAGATGAGTATAGATTAGTTTCTTTGTAAAGCCTTCCCATTTGCATTTAGGATAAGTTATGTGATTTAGTTCAGTATTTGCAGTATTCCCTAAGGTCTGCATAGGACAGATCCCAGACTGCCTCAGTCATTTAGTGAATCATCTAATGCAATTGAATTCTGAGTGACAGCCAAAATTATATGTAGTTAGTAAAAAATGTTGTTGTATTTAATCATATAATTGTGCATCCATTTAGATCAGCCCAGCAATCACAAGAACTCTTATCCACAAGTACCTTTACCTATGTGACTCGTGGTTAATAAGTAGGAAAGCTCACTCAGAGGGCATTCTCAGGCAGAGAATTTGAAGAATAAGGCCTACCTATACGCCAGCAAGAGACACTACTAATTATCCATTGTTGTAGATGAGGATTGTTTTTAAATTAGAGGTTTTTTTGCATGCAGCCACCTCATTGCAAAGTAAAAGACGCTACCCTGGTGATATCTCGTGTGAAAGAAACTATGAAGCAATTTCTGTTATAGTTTACCAATTTAAACATATAGGGGTGGAAAAAAGCGGAAAAAAATATTTCAGCCTGGATACCCGCTGACCATTTTCTGAACTGCCCTGTCAGCACATCCTTCCCCAGCAACTTCAGAACCTGTGAGTCAAATTTGAAAGAGGAAGTAAAGTTTCAAAGCGCATTGTCTTTCTCTAAGATTACTGGAAAAAGGTCTCAGAATATAAGGCAGAAGGCCTGACTGGCACTTTTACTAAGGCAATCAGCTGGATGCATCTGCTGGGCTTCTCATTCTGATGTTTGGGTGCTGCAGTGCTGTAACAGCTGGGGATGTGATCAGAAACTGGTGTGACTGCAGCCTCACCTCGGTGGCCGAAAGGAAACAACTCACTGAACAACTTTGTCGTATAGTAAAGCTTCCCGTTTAATGAAATAATGTGAATTAGAGGCATTTGGTGCAAAATGCTCCAGTTGCAAAGAGAAGGATGTACAACAGCAAATGAAGGCGTAAGTGGTGCAGAGATTTTATGCTGTCTGTTTGCAAGTAATGAGCTCGGTTCATTCCATATGGCCGGTAATTGCTATCAGAATAAGCCACAAAGCGAGCTAATGGCTTTGCTCACACACGAATTGTGGAAACATATTTTCCAAGTCAGAAAACAACCGATTAGTTGAATCATGAGCTCAGAAGTCAGGAAACCTGACTCAACTTTCTGCTCCACCTTAGGTTTTTGGAGTTACCATAGCCAAGCATTTAAAATATGGCTTTGCTGCAGACGGCAGTGAAGCATCAAGGTCTGCTAGTTAGTTTTTAATGAGCTAGCTTGGAAGCGGTGTGTGGCAGTACTCAGTTAACTTATCCTCAGCTTCATTTCCAGTTCATCCATTAATTTAACTTGTGGCAGTTGGATTTCAGGGTGTTTCGTGAAGTTCAGCAGGGATCAAATATAATCCAGCGCTCTGATCAATCATATGAAATAAATTTAGCATTAAATGACCCAGTGGTCATCTCAAGTTCGATGTTAATTGTCTAGCCATAGGGACTCAATTGACTTTGTAAAGTAGGACAGATGGGCTCTGCAGTGCTGAAGATGAAGGACAAAATAACTAGCAAAGAGCCCCAAGAGGCCGTATGTGGAACATGATTCACCTCACCTAACTTCAGAGATCCCCAACCCTAATTACCTTTAGAGTTGGTGGAGACTTTAATGCCTTTTGGAGAGTGGTTCATCTCTGTTATTTGAGGCATCACCCTGATGAAGTAAATCATTCTGTAGAAAGGCATATGGGTGAGGGGGCACCCTAGAAGCAGATCTCTCTACTGGGCTGGGCAAACCCAACCTGGGGGGCTTTTCAGGAAGTGACCTTGCTTATTTAAAGGTTGATGCAGTGTATCTGTACTACAGCTTGCAGATAAGAGAAGAAACACTCTTGCCTAAGTCTAGCTTTGCCCCGTGCCATGTCTCTCCATCATGCTCTGGGGATAAGTCCTTCAGGAAGCTGTACAAAGACAAGGTGGAGGTCAAACCTCCTATCAGACCAAGGGGTGTGTCTGGAAACAGGGTAGAAGCTTTGGAGCCCTTTCTGAGGATATTAATATGCATGGAGGGTATGTTAACAGGAAACCTTTCAGCGCCTTTCACTGAACTTAATTTCAGGGAAACAGCTGAGCTCAGAAGAGTCAGTCGTGAAAAAACCCTACCGACACCTGCAGTTTAAATAATAAGGATCCTGTCAAACGAAGCCGGTGAGATGCCACGTTTTTTAAACACGGGAAAAATCGATCGCAAAATTTTATAGTATCGGAAGGCAGGAGGGGTTTCAGCTGGGCTTTGTGATCAGCGCTCTCGGGTTTATTTTATTAACGGGGATGTTTCAGCCGAGGAGGGAAGAAGTGCGAGGAAAGCGCCACGAGAGGGCGGTGTTGGAAGCAGGAAAGCTGTCGGGGCTCTCAGCCTCACACAGCCCGTTACTTTTAAAAGGCACTCCACAAGAGACTGTCAAACTTTCAGGCGCCGCGCCTTTAAAATAAAGTTTATTCTGCGAGGGAATTAGTCTGTGATGCTAGAAATCGCTTTCAGAAAAACAAACAAACAAACAAACAAACAAAACACACTGCAACCAAAAACCTGTGTGAAGCCTATTTAAAAAGTTGTGTTTGCTAAAAATGGAATCTTCACCAGACACTGGAGTGCCTGTCGTTTTGAGGTCAGATGTTTTAATTTCCACTTCTTTTGTATTTATTTCAAGTGGTAAAATGCATTATATAGTATAGATATGATGGCATTTTACTGCTGAATATGAGCAGAGGAGTGTACAAGGAGACAGACCTGCTTAGAGACATCGCTGCTCTCCAATTATCTCGTTTGTGGTACATATTTCTCACTACTGTTAAGACACCTCCCTGGAAAAGCTTTGGATATTTCCAGAGTTCAGCAGTAATTAAACACATATCTGATCTCCTAGCCAGGCTTGAAAAATGAATGCAGCAGTAAATGGCTCAAGTCATGTCAAATATATAGCGCTAAATGTGGATATTAATTATATAACCAGAGGGACTCAATTTACTTTGCAAAGCAATTAAAAGAAGACAGAAATTTACAGTCTTTTTCTGGAAAAGAGTAATGCCTGTTTAAAAATAACTTTCTACCCAGAATAGTCTGCCTGTCTCACATAATATCAGTTATGGGG
>VZTI01003226.1:1685921-1709444 GCA_013397865.1 Struthidea cinerea
ACACAACAGAAGACTTTGGCATTTAAAACACTGCTTTTTTATGGAAATATCAAGCCCAAGTTTTAAAACAGTAGAAGTTGACAGTTAGGTGCCCAGGTGCACTTTTAGGCATGCAAACGAAGGCTTTGCTTTTCAAACTGGCTGAAGAGCACATCAGAACTTCACTTGCCCTTGTTTTCATTCCCCGTGGGCACGTTAAGGATATGAAGAGGCCAGTGTGCCTATGGACAGGAGGTAGAGGGTTCATGCTTTTTTAACATATAATTTAATATTGCTCTAGATTATTCCAGTAGTCTGGTAGTCTCTCTCTCTCTCTCTTTTTTTTTTTTTTTTTTTTTTTTTTTTTTTTTTTTTTTTTTTTTTTTTTTTTGGTTGTATTTCTTGTTTCAGAGTGGGTAGGCAAGGACTCCTTTCCAGCACATGAATCAGAACTGGAGTGTGTTCCTCTATCCATAAGGAATGCATGAATTTACACTAACCTAAAGCACCTGCTCCAACAGGCATCCTGATGGAAAATTAACATGTTCTTGGATGCTTACTGCACTTTAGTTCTGCTTTGACTGGTTTTCATACCCCTCTTCATTTTAGTGTACCCTCTGAAAATACCACTGCGTGATTTGGGTCTGACTGTTGGTGAAAGGATCACAACTATTCAGGCCAATGGCCACGGCACCTGTCCCTCTCTCTGCCTCAGGGATGGACAGGGTGCCAGGAGCAGATATCTTCAAATATCATCTTCAAAGCAGTGTGGTCTGATAGAAAGAAAAGCAACAACACTCCCCACACGACTCAATGTTCTCCTGTCCATCACTTCAGAAATAGGCTTCTGGCAATGGGCTAAAAAACCTATGGCAGTTACTTTTGTCTTCAGAGTACAGCACGTTTGGTTGGTCTACTCAATACTTAATTATTCCTTTTTTCCAGGAGTGTCATGCTCTAAGATTTCCTGTGACGTTTTCCCCTCTGCCCTGCTGTGAACGTGACCACAGTGGAATTTTCTGAAAGAGTTTAATGCACACAGACATGACAGCGGGAAAAGGAGCTGAGGTGGTGTTAGTCTAAATTGTTTATTTCAAAACTATAGTGAGAAAGAGCTTCAAAAAGCCCTGTTAGTGCTCTGAGAGACAGCATTTGGGAGCCAGGGGCTATTACCTTTATACCTCAGTAGAATCTCTTTGCTTTTATGTCACTATTTCTAAAGGAAAAACGAGTTGAAGACAGGGAGAAAGAACATCAATTCTGAGTGCCTTTCTCAGGCAAAATTTTACTGAAGCTAGAAAGTTCATATAAGCAAGGACTTCCAGTCTTGACAGCAAGAAACTTTTAATTCTTGTAGAGCAATTTCAAAATCTTCTGGTGAGAAAGGATGGAGTTGTATGCTGAAGCAATACGTGACAACACAAACAGCTCCATTTCCACACTCTTCAATGAGTCTGATATGCTCCAGGTGATGTCACTGTCAAGGCTGAGCATCAGAAACCGTTGACATCATTTACTGTGTTATATAAGCAGGGTTCTTGCTAATTTCTTGTCTGCAATGTTGCTGTGCCAGTTAACACATTACCTTCCCTGTTAGAGCTGCAAGAACACTTAGCAAAACATATATATGTGTGTATCTCAGTCTTTCGAGAATTTTTAAAGGCCTTCATTTTTAAAAGATATTAAAAAATATATGTGTTTCCAATGGGAGAAAGTGTATCTGCTTTAAAATTCTGCAGTTGGCAGCAATAAAAGACAGGTGAAATCCTGATGCTGAGAACATCAAAATCATGTCTGTGCTGGATGCTTTAGTGTGCTGAAATCTAAATGCATCCTGTAGCTGTTTCAGCTGGCTTTCAGGTGAGCACAGCCCAGGACACGGCCCAGGTGTGTTCCAACACTTACTCCATACACACCAAAAGACTATGGGGTGTGCTACAGGTTCCAGCTATCTGAAATTCCACATTCCCAGGAATACGAACAAAACTTAATTGGCCTCTCTGTAGCTGTTTCTGACTAATTTTTAAAGGATAAAGCTTTTTTTTTTAAAAGGCTCTCTTCACTGCTTAAAGGTACGTGAGGGCTTCTTCGCTGTGCTCAGGAAACACAGCCAGAGGTTCTCTTTAGTGCAAGCAGCTGATTCCCAGATCTACTTTCTCCAGCTGGAATTTCAGATCTGCATGGTGCTTCACTTTTATAGTGGTCAAAACAAAAGTCTGTAGCTTTATACCAGAGCAAAGGGAAAACAAAAAAAAAAGGTGCATTAATACATCCATCTTATATCCAGTTTATTTAATACCAGAGCAGTAAATACAAACAAGAGTTCTGGAATCTGGCAGCGCTAGAGCAAGACACAGCCAAAAGCCTGTTAGTAGTTCTAACTAACATCCTGTGTGGGCTGGGAAGCTGAAGGGTGTAAAAGGGATTACATGAGTAATCTGCATGTTCAGTCTCATAGATATTGACCATACAGTTAAAATGTAATGCTCCTGATATGGCAGAGCAGCATCTGCAGAAAAACAAAGCAACCCTGTGCCTGTCAACTGAGAACTATGTTCCAATATCTGTAGTCTTATAGAAAGTGAAATAAACAGTCCCTTTCGTCTAAAAAAAAAATGTGATCTTTGGTCAACACAATAAAATGTGCTTTAGTACTGTTTTACAGCCTTACTGCTACGATTGCATGTAACTTTTTTATGTTGTCTTATGGGTGAACACTCGAAAACTGAAAGTAACCTTTCTAGTTTCAATGCAGGTAAAATTTCAGAGCAGAGGTAGGCTTCAACTCAGCATCGTGCAAAGACTGAATCCTAGCTGTCCCCTGGAGTGGGTAGGAGGCAGCAGTTTGCCTTCAGATCACTTCCCTTTTGTAATTTCTGTGTGAGCATAGCACTTTCAAACACGCTGGGCTTAAGCCCTTATTTAGTTGTCTAGAGTAAGAGCTCTGAACGTCAACTGACAGCATATTTACACCTCTCTGATGTTTAATATCCGCATCTGAAAAGTGTAGCTAACATTACTCAGTGCTCTCTCCTGTGGCATTGCAATACCACAGCGATGACTCGTTGTAAGGACATTGGTTATTAGGGAAAACGCTCTCTGTGAGCACAGGTCCTACCAGCAGGCTGACCTTTAAATCCAGGCAGACATTCTAGAGAGCTCATGCTCTTTACCAGTCCATGTGCTTTCCAAGCTTCTGCTCCCATCTAAGACTGAACAGTCACATCCACCTCACAGGTAATGAGACTTTTGTTAAAGCTTACAAAAACTCTTCTGTGAAAGGGAAAAACCCAGGCTTTATGCTGGCCCTTGCTGTGAAATTATTTCACTCAACAACAGCCTTGCCAAAACAGTCCAGTGCTCACTGACTAACATTTCACTAACATTTCAGCTCCCACACTCCTCAACCCTCTCTACTTTCTTTCATCGCTCATGGAAAAAAAAAAAAAAAAAAANAAAAAAAAAAAAAAAAAAACCCAAACAAAAAAAGATACTGAAACAGCAGACAATACTGCTTTATATATCTGCTTCCCTACCCCTGGTGCCTCTGCAAGGCAGCTTTGCAGGTAAATACCTTTAGTAGATTTGGTGTCTAAGCATTTAATTCATAGGAATTTCAGCAAGTGTAAGGCACACAAGGATCTGAGTTAAACACAAATACATTATCACATGAAGCCGCAGCATTTTGCTTTTCTTTAGTGCAAATGTTCTTGCACACACACACACACACAAAAAACCTACTCAGAATTCTGAAGTAAGATTTTGATCAGCAAGGCTGAGTTTACTGAAAATCATGTGGCACTTAGGGACATGGTTTAGCGGTGGACTTGGTAGTGTTTGGTTAATGGCTGGATTTGATGATCTTAAGGGTCTTTTCCAATATAAGTGATTCTGTGAAATAACTCTTTGTCTTTCAGTTGCACCTAGAAGCTCTATCCAAGACCACGTTGGTGTTGAATAAATACAGACTAAACCTCTCCTCTGGAGCAGCTTAGAGTTTAAGTGGCACAGCCCTAAACAGTAAATCTGTAGCAGAGCTTGAAATAGGCCAGGTCTTCTAGGTCTAAACCATCCACTTGACCATACTATCTCCCACCTTTGGTTTCTACTGTCTTACTCCTCCAGACATTGACCTTTGGAGGAAATTCACTGAATGCCAAGAGCTGCCTCTGCTCCACTGTTTCAGCTTGTTCCAGCTTCAAGACTAACCATGCCTTACACAGATTTCCTTCTCTTTCCAAACACGTTGTTGATTAACTTGGCCATTGACTTGGAGCCGCTCGGTCGTCTCTTCTCCTTCAGTTTGAAACTGGAAGTGATATTCCTCAGGACTCTGGTGAACATTGCCACAACTTCCTGATAGTGCTCTGCTGCAGACAGTTCACAGAATTGGCACTTGTTATCTATTGCCAGCTTCTGTCCTTCATCCCAGCCAACTTCCCTCATGTGGCATAAATCCTGTTTATTGCCGACCAAAAATATTGATGACTCGACCATCCTGAAATGAAAAAGGTTCCAGTGAGAGAAAATATATGTACAATACTGTGTCACATGCTGGGCTGTGTTCCGTGTGTATGAAATTATGCATGTTCAGGATAACAGGCATTGCAAAAAACCCCAAAATTAACTAACCAGCCCCCTCACCTTGCCAAGAAGAATTCTAGTTTTCCATTTGGCGAAGGATAGTCCAGACAAGCGATTCTCTACCAATAGATTTCCATTTTTTTCTCTACTCAAAGCATTAATGTATTTTTCTACGATGCTGAGTATATTGTCAGCAGCTGGACTTCATGAAGAAGCAACCTGATCATTATCTCCATTTGTAGGTAACAGAACAGAGTCCAAGAGATACATCAGTGTCAGTGGCATAACTCAGAAGGAAACACAGGAAATCTAATTCCAAGCTTCTGCTAAAATTATTCTTTTTCAGAGATTAACCTTAATCAAGAAAGTTCAGCAATAAAACAGACAGAAATGTGGGGTTTTTACTCCACTTCTGATATAAGTAAAGGATTTCACTCTTTTATTTAGAAAGCACCTCAGCTGACTGATGCAGGAATACACACCACCATCCCCTCTCCCACCTGCATTCTGGTGGTTCTTTTTGAAATTACTTTCTTTCTCACTATACAGTCACCCATGTGCACAAAATGATGCTGGGACCACTGCTAAAGGCAGTTTAGGAGACATTTATGGTATCACTTTCCTTTGTTGTGGGAAATGCTTTCTTCAACCCCCGTATTGGTGCATCTCCACTGGTAATTGAGTGGGAGAGTAAAACCACACTCACTGACTATGCCAGGCTTTTTAACCCATGTAAATCACAGCAGAAATATTTATGGCAATCACTTAAATATTAGTTCTGTAAGAAATAAGAAGGAAAATCCTGATGTACGTTCAGGTACCTCGTTGTTGGCACTGTGTTAGGTCACTTCGATGCTGCTGGATTTTAACTGCCACTAGGATGGCCTGCAAGCTCACAGAAATGTTCTCAGCTTTTCTCTATGTTTGCTGGGGGAAAAAAAAATAACGCCACTTACTTTTTACAAACTCCTGTGTGAGACTCTCGGATCCTGTACAGCAGTGCTTTTGCAAAGGCAAACGAGGCTCTGTTGCTGATGTCGTAAACGATGATAAACCCATCAGCCCAGTGGAGCTCGTCTGTGAGGGAGAGCTTCCCCCGATGTGGCTGGAAGAAGTGCGAAAGCACACGGAAAAAGAATGTTACTCTTGTCACTTCAGAGACTTTTCTTTGTCAAGGTGAATGTGAGAACATTGTAACTTTCATTGCAAAAGATGTTTAATAGGTCTAGGAGCTGGCGTTGAATTCAGGTGAGTACTGCTCCAAAAGCCTAATAAATAACCAACATTAAAGATGGCCCTTTGGATCACTGACAGGTTCATTATGAAACATTTACACTTTGTTCAAGCAGTGAAATTCCACAACCTGTACAGCCATTGCTTATGCTGAATATTCTGCAGGGTTACATGAGAATGAAACATACAGGAGCCATCAACATTTGTGTGTTTTCTGGCTATAGCTCTGGTTTGCATGTTCCTGATATTCCGACAACGGTAAGCTTAAAGGTTGTCTTCATTTGTTTTGTTTCCTCATTGAATTGTCCATGTTTCAAACACTAATTACCCATATGTTAAATTTCTGAAGAGCTAGGAAAAAAGAGTCTTTCAATCTGTAGTTGAGTTTAATAAAACTAGCGACAAAAGTCACTCGAGTGATAACAGGTTTATACTAATCCTTGACTCCCTTCACAACAAGAAACTGTCACACTTCTGATTTCCAGAAAGCAACAGCTGTAAACTGTCCCATTAAGCAAAGGAATGTAATTTCAAAACTATTTAAAATTAGCTTATCTCTGCACATGGTTTGGCAGCAGCTAGCAAGACCATGCGACCTAAAATAAATAAAATACTGGGAGTTGATCAGGAAAAAAAAGGAAATTAAAAATTTAGTTTGGCTCTGTGGAAAACCCATCTTGAATAGTAAACTGAGGACTGTTTAAGTTGATCCCCCACTAGTTTAGCACTTTGCTACTGTAATGTATCATCTCCACTGCCATCCCACCCTGGCTGCCTCGATTAGCTCAGCATCAAGGCAGCACTGTAGCACCATGAACATCTGGACTGGAAAAACTGTAATTTACCACAAGGGATGGTCACTGAATGCTGGCAATGAAAGGGGGTGCCTGAGAAAAAAGATGACACAAGTTCCCAGAACTGTCTAAAGACTTCAGCATTTTCAGTGGAAGATTTTTAGTGCTGTGGGGACTGAGCAGCAGGTTTAGGAGCAGCAAAGGTGACTCAGGAAAGGTGTGTCACAGCTGTTTCCCAAGTGAATGAAGGGACAGTGAGCTCTGCACAACAGGAATCCAGCTACTGATGGGAAGCCTCAGGGAGCAGGAAGATTTTGGGAAGCAGAAACAAAAATGGCAACTGTTCCTTCCACTGTCTGGTGCTGTTTTCTTCTCCAGTTCCCATGGGATACAGGGCCCCCAAAACCCATCCAAGTCCCATCAGACAAAAAACAATACCACCTCTACCTGCTCCTGTGCAGAAACTAAGAAGAGGTTGGGAAGAAAGAAGAAAACAGTTAAAGTTAGGCCTTGTTCCTAAGGAAAAACTAGAACAAGACAGCTCAGAGAGTGCCAGCACAACCCTGTGCCCACACTTCAGCAACCAAAGTCTCTCCTCATAATTTAGGCCTAATCTGTTTAACCCTATCCAGCTGCCACTCCCAAAGTTTCAATACCTTAACAGAGAGCTGCCCCCATGCCACAGGATTTAATATGACAGCAAGTGGAAGCTGTAGGCAGGAAAGGGCTCTCAGAGAGGTGGAAGCAAGCCCACAGAACAGCAGCCTCTGAGAGGAGTACGGCAAGGGAAGACTCCATCATGTTACATGACACAGTGGCTGTTTCAGGATCCCCAGTGCCCTGGGAAAAGCAGTGCTGTTTGGTTTTCCACTGATTAAGTTTTTAAGCCCTTGAATTTAAGCGTGGGTCAGACTTTCAGTGGTTTGACTTTCATATTAGCATTCCTTACTCCAGCTGGTAAGGGACAAGACAGCTGCCAAAAGGGAACCTGGAGAGCCAGTGTGATCAGACAGACCTAGGTCTGCCTGTGTTACACAGTACCTAAATGTCTCCATTCCTGTAAATTAAGTAAATTAACCCAAAATGTTATGTCAGAGTGGTTTACTGTAATTAAATTTTAATTGTCAACGTGTACAAGCTGCATTATGGCTTTCCTTGGAAAAGGAAATTGTTCTGTGACTGCAAGCCTTACTTCCAGGCCTTTCTACTTTGACCATTTCTGAAGCCATTCAATGAACTGTTTGCTTTATAAGCTAAATTTCACTCACTTAGGGTATTTGAGAAAATTGCCGGTAATCCAATAACTTATCTCTGTATTTACCCATGTAAATAAAAGCGATGTTATTTCTGTTAGTGTTATTCCAAAATGCAAAACATTTCCAGAAAATTTCAGCAACGAAGGGTTTCTTTGATGAAATGGGAAAGTACTCAGTAGATCTGAGCCCCAGCAACTATAAAATCTCAGTTTAAAAATGAAAAAAAACCAAGATGATCAAGCACAAATTCCAACAACCAAAAGTTTGTAACCCCTTGACTCTTTTTACCATACACACAGCTCATGAAGAACAGCTTTTCTTTACCTTCCTCCTGCTAAGTTCTTACCTGTGAACAAGGGTCATAAATTTCCAGGTGTATCTGCCTCCCATCCAGGCACAAGTGTTTAGTGTAGATGCATTCTAAAAGAGAGATATTATCCAAAGAAAATCAGTGTTGCTGACTGGGGATGGCAGTGAAAAGGCAACAGCGAAATTTGATAATACTTGAGGATTCCTTGAATACTGGATATTCGATTGTTTTTTCAAGACATTTAGAATTTTTTGTCTCTGATCTGGTTTTTCTGCAGGTGAGAGGGTTGTTGGGGAGGGGGTTTTTTTTGTATGTTTGTTTTGCAGTTTTGTTGTTGTTGACTGGTTTTTTGCTTCCTTTTTTGGAACACACACTGGAAACAAACCTATTTAATTTTGCACCAATCCACCCCTTAGGCAGACCAACACCATTTCACTGTGGTGTTCCCATCGAAGTCTTGGTGAACGAATACTTTCAGACCCCACTTTTCCTCTTCCAAAGTGGAGGAGAGGGGAATACACAACCTTCACAAGTCAGCTAAGTGTTGATGATCACTCAGCTTGATACCAGGGCTCAGCATTATAAAAGCAGTCAGCCAGGCTATGTGCAGCTCTGATTCTGCACAAATGTGGTTATTTAGCAATCATGTTTATTTGCTGTGGCATCCGGTGCTTTAAGAGTACTCGTACCAGGCAGCATTAGACCAAGAGTATCAACAGGATCATGTCCTCAGGATCTAGTCCAAAAATACTTCTGTAGCGGCAGTGCTCAGATTTAGGACTCTCCGCCAGCACTGGCAACACTGGGAGCTCTGCTGCAGACACACCATCACTATTATTTTAAGCAGCAGGATGTTCTAAGCAAGTGTTACCAGTCTGTGGTTGCCAGCAGGCTTTCTACACTACAATTTGTCATTTTCTGAACTACAGGGACAAGAATTGGTGTTGACACTACAGAAAACACACTTGAAACTGTGTAATGAGGGATAGCTCTGTGATCTCTGGAATTCAGCATCTTCATCATTCTTCATGCTCATCTTAAGAGTTCATCTGACAATAAACTATCAGTCCCAAGCATGGCAGGATATAAAGTCTACAGCCCCTTGTTTGTTTCCTTAATTAAACAAAATTTTTATGATTATTTTGACTCCACTAACAGTGGTATGATCTTTATTTTACCGCCCCTATTGCTGCTTTCCTCCTCTCTAGAAATAGTGCTGAACTTATCTTCCAACAAACATTTGCTAACAAATGACAATGTTCTGGGGGTTTGACATGCCTTTTCCAGAACCTGCAGTACTGGAGGCTCAGAACAGAACCTGGTTTTGGCTGCAGGTGGCTTGGAACACCCATGGAGCACAGAGAGCACTACATAATTTCCTTGTAACAGCTTAGACCTCGAGCAGCCAGCTGGGACACAAACTGTCTGCTCAGTCTGTGTTTGTATAATAACAAGTAATGGTAGAGCACTCATGTACAATTGTAGGTCTTCCTTCGGAATAAGTTAATTTGGATATATTCAGTACAATTCAGCTTAGTACTTCTTTCTGCTTTGTTATTTACAGATCTCTAGAAGCTACTCTGATTCCTGTGGGGGGAAAAAAGTGTGGAGAGGGTCCTTCACTTTAGCAGGGAGAGTGAGGCACTTAACTGTGCCTCGTTAAGTTTTGGGACTTGTGCCACATCAGCTGGGGTGGCAGCACACTTCCAAAGTTATTTGTGTATGAGCTGAACTGCATTTCCACCCGGGATGTAAAAGTCCAAGTCCTGCTTTGCCACCTTCCGAGACTAAGAAGTGTCTTAAGGATCTGCACATTCATTCTGGGAAGAACGTGACATTCTATCCTGCGTACAGCGAGGCTTTCCCCAAAGCCACCAAACCAGCGCACTCCTGCTTCACTGAGGGCCTCGCGTTGTGCTTTGATTAACCCCCAGCGCCAGATAAACAATCTGCTTCCCCTCTCCCCTGGAGCCGAGGAGGGGGTATCCAGTAGAACAGGTGTTGGGTTTTTTTCCAGTCTATTCCTTTACTCTCTCCCATCTCCTCTCCGATCGAGCTGACCATAACCCGCCCTCGCTCCGCACTCGCAGCCGGGCTCTTTCCCGTCCCCAGCTGCTTTGCGAGGAGCGCCTCGCCAGCCCCGCGCCCGATGCTCTGCGCTTCGGAGCCATCTCTCCCCCGACGCCCGGCTCGCCCTTCCCCCCTCCCCAGGGCTCACGCTCCACCACCACCTCTCGCCCATAACCCAGCCGAAACTCAAATCTTCCCGAAGAGTTCTGCGACACCGCGGGTTTACCCCGCTTCTCCATCAAATAAGTGCTTGAGGCGTCGCATCTTGCGCTCCCCAGGGACCCCTCCCTCCCTCCCTCCGTCCGTCCGTCCCTCCCCGCGGGAGCCGCGGCGCTCACCGGCGCTGGACGCGTACTCGCCGATGAACCGCCGGGTCAGGAACCGCACCGCCAGCGCTGCGGGAGGGAAGCAGAGCCACGTTTAGCGGGGCCGCCTCTCCCCCTCCACCAAACCCGGGGCATTCCCTGCTTTTCCCCCTTACCCGACTTGCCGGCTCCGCTGCCGCCCAGCACGGCCACCTTCACCTCGGTCATTCCGCCGCCACGCCGCCCCCGCCGCCTCCGAGCCTTTAAAGCGCCTCGGGCGACGCCGCCCCGCATCCCGCATCCCTCATCCCTCCTCCCGCCTCCTCCCGGCTCCCCGCCCGCCGGCGCCGAGGGAGGTGCAGCTCCCCGCGGCGGGCCCCGGTCTTCTCAGCTTCCGAGAGGCGCCTTCCTCCTCATCCTCCTCCCCACGAGTGCCCCAGTGCCGTCCCCCGCCGCGCAAACTTTCCGCAGGTCGCCTTCCTGCCGCCGCCCCGGGCGGGCTGGCGGCTACCTCGCCTCCTCCTCCTCCTCCCCTCGGTGCGCTCAGGAACTAGGGGAAAAAGGAAAACAAGAAAAAGAAAAGAAAAAAAGGGGGAAAAAACCCGCGTGTGTGTGTGCGTGTGGTGTTTGGTTTTGCTCTAAGTTTTTTTTTTTTTGCAGGCTTGACGTCACTTTATACCAGGAGTATGAAAGTGAAGAAACTCAAGTGATTATGGTTTTTGGGGTCTTTTTAAGTGTTTCTGGGGGTAACTTGCTATTAAAAAAAAAAAAAGTGGTTTGCTCTTGTCTGGTGTTCTCCGCCCCAGGCGCCAAAACTCTCATCTTAACTCTCACTAAAGCTCTAAACTTGTAAAAAAACTTCTGTGGGCCTGCCTTTTTATGCCTGAGAATGTTTTTATTTAATTTAAATTTGCAGTTATGTGGTGCATGCTGTTCGGCTGAGGCTTGCAGTACACCTGTGAAAAGCGGAAATGTGAAATTGCAAAATACTACAGATGTGGAAGGTGAGGTAGAAAGGCCTTACTCCACTGAAAAGACGTCATGTGTCTGCTGTACATCTTTGTTTTGAGGTTCCTCAAGTGCTCTCTAATGGCTATTTGGTTCTGAAAGTGCACAAAATACATCTGTGCAAAGGTTTACTTAGTCCACTGCTAAATAAGAGATTGCTGAAGCACCCAGGTTGGTTGCACTTTTATACTTGTTCTGCTCATGTTTATTTTATTTGGTTTATATAACTTTAGTATACTTATTCTGATATTTCTGCTCTCTTCTGATGGGACTGTCATGCATCATATAAATCATTCAATAAAGCACTGCTGCAGTGTGCTTGCCAGGGGATATTAGAGGTACAAGAGATTTACATGAGCTCAAGAAAACAGGCAGGCAAGGTATTTGAATTTAGGTTTGTTACAGCTGGTGGAAATGCTTAGTGTAGGAAAATGTATTTAAAAATAAACAGGCAGGTGCAACTTGGCTCCAGAGTCCCTGCTTAAAAGTTGCTCAGGGCTGGAGGTGTGATCAGAGGATACATCTGTTTTGCTTTGTGGAGGTATTTTCACAGAATCATAGAATGGCTGGGGTTGGAAGGGTCCTTAAAGATCATCCAGTTCCAATCCCCCTGCCATGGGCAGAGACACCTTCCACTATCCCAGGTTGCTCAGAGCTCCATCCAGCCTGGCCTTGAGCACTTCCAGGGCTGGGGCATCCACAGCTTCTCTGGGCAGCCTGTGCCAGGGTCTCACCACCCTCAGGGTAAAGAATTTTTTCCTCATATCTATCTTTCAGTTTGAAACCTTTCCTCCTTGTCCTGTTCTGCTACTGCTTGCTCACAAGACAAAAGTTATCAAAGTGTCTAAAAGAATTTTAGTCTGACTTTTTTGGCTATTTTCACATTTGCTTTTGAAATAGCAGGATGCTGAGATCACTAGGCTTGAGTCAATATTAGTGTAACAGGCACAATTTGATATTTTGCTATTTCATACACACTGAAACCACTGCAACAGGACAGAGAGACTTTACAGGAAGCTTAGCATCAGTATTGAGGCAGCTCGCTAAAAATCAAATGCTGTGGTACTAAATGTTGTATTTGAGATGTGAATTGTCCAAACTCCTGTTTTATACCCTCTGCAAAGGGAAGAACAGAATCCAGGTTTCCCGTGCTGGTTATTTGAACTAAACTATATAAACACATCCTAAACAGCAGATGTGATGACCAAATTAGGGTGTTGCACATGTTAAAGAATGTACTGCCCAGGACTTTTATTTCTTTTAGTAAAACAATAAAGTGTATTAAGAATTCTGAGATGATTTGTCACGTGTATTTGGTATGCATATAACTTAAAGCATTAGAGAAACAAAGTTTCATTGAAGATTAAACAATGTGAATGTTTCTTTTCTGAAAGACTGTTTTCCTGCAGCCCTCCCTAGAACAAAGTGGAATTGAGAAAATTTATAATGGAAGGAACTCCTGAATATCCACTTTTCCGCCCATTTTCTACTATTACTGCTGCATTTTCATTTTACAAGGGTATACACAGAGGTATATTGTAATTTTGTCACACATGGAGGACAAATCTCAAATTTCTTCTACATCAACAGCCACACAAAACTTGTGAGCAAATGTTGCTCACCCACCTAAGCAACACCATTTTTGACACTTCAAGTTGCAATGAACACTTTTGTTGATCAGCTTGTTGAAAAGTTTTGATTAACGTGAAGCTTGAGAGAAAGTATCCCTTGCTAAAAGAAATGAACATACTTTTCTATGACTTATTTGCCTAGATTTGGCCTTTTATAGAGAAGTTTGTGGTAGATGTTGCAGTAATGCCTCTTTAAATTGCCTTAGCTGCTTGCTTTCTTTGTGTGTTGACTGTCCTTACCTGCAACTTGTACAATTGTCACTTTCTGTTCCTTCCATTTCCAAATCTGTCCGTTCTGGAGTGGTTTTACCTTCATTACCCATGGATGAAAATATCTGTATAAAGTTAGAGGTGTACAGAAAACAGTTCATCTCTCTAACAAGCAGAAGATTACGTGCGAGTTTGACATGTGAGGTGGTCAAAAATGAGTTAAATATGTGCTGCTCAAGTGGCCAGTAAACTTTGTTTACGTGTGTTGAGCTCTGCTATGAAAACAGTAGGCTTCTAATAGATATAATAAAAATAAATTATTAACCAAATAAATTACTTTTTCTCAGCGAACATGGTAGAGGATTGATCTTGAATTGTTTGGCCTAAACGTTCTCAGAATTCTGCAGGTCACTGCTCAAATGTGGTCATTTTACATTTCATCCCCACTTTTGTAGATTGGGAGGTTGTCATGGCTTGATGGCAAGACCTCTGAGAATCAAAACTGCTTGTGGAGAAAATTGATATCAGGAAAACGCGTACTTTCCATTTCAGCCTTTTTCATGCAGCCTGGCTGGTGGAAAGAAGGTGGAATTGGGAGTACACAGCTAACTGTACTCTGTGAACAGCAGTAATGCTTCAATCCAAAAAGCTCAGCTAGAAACCACTGGCTGAAGCAGGTGCCTGCTGTTTGCTGTGCATGGCATAGAATTTCCACAACTTGGTCTATGTCCCTGTAGAATTAGTCCCCTTTTGGCTTACGGAGTAATGTCTTCCAGGCAAGATCTTTTAAAGCCCACTTTCCACTAAATCTTCAGGCGGAGTGGTTTAAATTTTACGTCTGCTGCTCTGACATGAACACACGAACTGGCCAACTAGATGTCTAAAGCCACAGCAAAACGAACAAAACTAGAAGAACAGGATTTTCAGCTGAATTTGATGCTTTCTTCATCTATAGGCTTGGATACATTCCTGAGTGGAATATGCAGAGGTATTTATTCACAACAGAAAGGAAACGTGATAGAACGCAATCCCAGTTACTTCTCTGGGCGTGGTGCAATGGAATAGATGAAAACTGCCATTTTCCTCCTGAATTGCTGAACGGCTCTTAGAGGTAGGTTGCTTTGTTAAGGGACTGAAATTTTATCTTGCTAGCCATGGGAAAGTGCTTGGTTTGGGGTTTTTGTAACACAAATTACACATTTGCTCAGTGATGAAGTACTGTTAGTGCATGAGGTAAAGTGTCAAGTTGATTTTCAGTTTCTTACTTTAAGTACGTACCTGAACCATTAGTTTGACATCTGTTCTACACAAACTTTAGGACACAGATTATCTTTTGAATGTGTAACCATGAAGGGACTAGCACACAATGAAAGCCTCTACGTTTCACTGCAATGCAAATATTACAGCATTAAAATAGTCTCATCATGTGGCTTGGACTGCCATATGAAATCATTAAAAAAATCCTCCTTGAATAATTAAGGGGTTAATGACAAGAGGCAAAGGAATTTAAGTGGTATATATCTTCCTTATATATTTGTGCATTCTAATTTTAGACAGAATTCTGCTTTGCTTGAGTCACATGTAAGAGATTTTTTTCCCAGATAACAGAAATCCTTAAACACTTAACCTAATCCAAGTTCAGAAAAATGTGAGTTGCAAGGCCAAACACTCTCAGAGGGTGCTTATACCCAAATCCCAACATAAAGAAGACACTTTTTATTTTTAGTGCCTAGAGGAATGTTATCTCAAGTTACAGAGCTCTATTTGTAGCAGAACACAATTTATTGTATTCTTTAATTATGTTCTGTACTAAAATTTATTTTTCATAATTTACATTAAAAATGAAACACAGTATACAGAGGAAGTTGTTGATAATCTCACTAGAAATTTAAAAAAAAAAAAGAGATCTGTTTCTGTAATGGAATTTTCCGGAAAGGAATATTGCTCATTGAGTTAATTTTAAGTGTTGGAGATTTTTTTCCCCTCTTTTGGCATTGGAAGAAAAATAGTTTCTTTCCAGGTATGCTTTGCAAAAGTTTTAAAATAAGACAGGGAATATCATCCTAAAGTAATTAACAGTCTTGTGATAGAGAAATATTTATTTAAGGTTTAAAAAACTCAGGCTCAAGTCCCTGACTTGAATCAAACAACAATTTCAAATTCTCTTTCTTACATCCCAGGTGGCTGCAAAACTCTTAAGGGATGAAACCAGTTTTTATTCTCTGTCACTGATTGTATTTATATAAGACATTAAAAACAAACAAACAAACCCCCCCCAAAACCCCACCACAAACCAAAAACAGCTGTGGTAAGAAGTGCTGCCAGAAGCCATGACATTTCAGGGAAGATTAACCTTTGCCGCTAGGTTATTTGGTACATTGTTTGTTTGGTTTTTACCCTGTGCCTAAATTTCCATCTCTGATTTGATAAAAATTATGACCAAAGACCATTTCTGGTGGTTTGCCCGTTTGGATGTTCACACATGAAAAAGGGAACAAAAAAAAAGAACAAAAAGGCAAAAAACTACTGAACTGTCAGCAAACTGACACTCACAAAAACACATAATGAAAAACATATCATTTCCATCAATTGGAGAAAAAAAACCCTGTGAACTTGCATTCCACAAGCAGTTAAGACTTGACTTCTTTTAGGAAAGAAAAAAGAGATGGTGCTTAATTTAATTAATGTCTTTTTTATTTTTTAAATTAGTTAGGAAAAAAATATGGGGGGTTGTGATATGAAGAGGATTTAGTAGATTAGAAAATGAATACAAACTGTATTTCTATGTTTTCCCCTACAATCTAGAAACAAGTGTCCCATATACAAAAATTGTGGGAACTGATATTACCCTAAAATATATGAAAGGAGTTGGGGCCTGGAAACAGGTGATACAAGCAAAGCATTAGATTAGAAGTTTTCCCTGACTGTGAAGCAGGAAAAACAGTCCACAATGAACTTTGAAATGGATTGAAGAGCCAGTCACTGCTAAAGTTCAGGGCTGGAAAAGACACCCAACCTATTTCTGCTGTGATGGCGAATGCTTTTTAGTGATCATTGATATTTGTTGAGTCTGCATCATGATGAAAGTCCTGCTGAAAGTTCTTAAATGAGTTACAGGGAGATAAAACCAGGGTTTGAATTTGCAGAATCTTAACCATTCTGCAATAAAATGCTGGCACACATGTTCTTATCTCACGTGAACCTGTGAGATAACGCTGATCTGCAAGGGAAGTCAGGTCTTCCTGCACGGTGCTCTAGCTGGGAGAGTTGAGCTATAATATCTTGCCCTCTGCTTGGGGCCCTTCAAGTTTAATGCCAGCTCTTTCAATGCTTAAGGAGAGGCTTGAGGTTGCTTCCATCGGTTTAGAGATGAAGGGAGACTCCAGCTGAGCATGTTCCTCATCATTGTCAATTCTCCCCGCTCTCAAAATCAGATCTTGTGCATTTTGTGATTGTAGATATATTCTGAAACATCTGTGTCTTTGAGCAGTGTATATGAAGCAGAGGATGGGGTTTTTTTCCCAGCAAGGCTTATCTTCCTATAAATCCATTACTGGAATCATTATGGGTTGTGAGAAGGAAGGACACAGTTTCTTTTAAAAGATTTTATGTTCTCTTACTATATTTAGTCTATTTATTACTATATTTGGCATATATCTTACTATATTTAATGTATTTATTATTATACTTTTACTATACTATTACTATATTTGGCGTATATTTAATGTATTTTTCAATGTTTGCCTGTGTTATGCGTTAAAATGTTTGTCTGTGAGTTATATGGCATCTCATGCCAGTGTATTTTAAATTAGGCTTTTTTTTAAATAAGCAATTAATAAACTCTTAATTTCTGCTAGATTAGTACAGCGAAGTTCCGAGTGCAGAAGTTGTGTTATGGCCAATACATATTGGAAGAATAAAGTAGAAAATGAGAATAGTCAACCTTTATTCACAACTTGTTGCTCTGTGGGAGATGTTCACTCTCCAAATGCAATATGCTAAATGTATCAGAATCTAAACATTGCAGGAAAATACAGAGCTGTTTCTAGCTCTGTGGTTGCCATGGTTTAGATCCAGGAAAACACTCAAGAAAAGATTTAATGTTCATCTTAAGCTGATAAAAAGTTGTTTATATCCGACTCTACCCTCTGTTTCCTCCTGCAGATTCTTGTGATTTCCACAGAATACAATCTCATGGTCTTGTAGCCCCTTGACTGAACAGATCAGTTTGCTGATATGATTTAAAAATAAACTTAAAAAAAGTTTTTGCGTTTGGTTTTATCTTGAATCACTGAACTGAATGGACCCGACGCTGTATCACAAACAGTGGGATAGAGAAGGATGTGGGAAATGTAACCATGAGCAGGATGAAGGACACAGCTGCAACTTTCCAAAGTAGCCTGCAGTTGCAACAGCTTTGGAAGAGTTGGGCAAATTTTAGCCAAACAAGTCCCTGGGACCAGCTTTTCTGCATCCCAGCTTTCTGAACGCGTTTTCTGTCTTTGAAAGGTCATGGAGATTGGGATGCCTTTGGTGACTGGGAAAAGATGTGTTTTACACCCATCCTCAGGAAAAGCACAGAAGGGACAGTAGCTTATGAGAAGGGATCATCGCCTCTGCTTAGCATTCGTTAGACCATGCCTGGAAAACTATTTTTGGTTTTGCCACCTCTCTCCCCTGGAAGAATGCTGTGTGGCTGGAGGAAGTGGGGCAAAGAGTGCCGAGAAGACAAGGGACCTGGAGCACTTGCCCTGTGAGGAGAGGGACCTCTCAGCCCTCCAGCACATATGAGGAGCTTATTGAGAAGTTGAAACCAGGCTCTTGACAGGGGTGCACGGTGGGAGGACAAGAAATAGCAGGCTCAGGTTAAAAAGGGAGAGTTTCAGACTGGGTATAAGGGAAATCCTATCTGCCATGAGGACAATCGGACATCCCAACGGATTGCACATCCTCATAGGCTGGCGAGGGAAATGGCCAGTGACTTGAACTGAAAACTGGACCATTGGAAGGGTGGTGATCAGTGTCACAAAGTCCAGAAGAGGTCCAGTCACTGGTGTACCCCGGTCATCAATAATGAGGCCAACGTTGTCTAATATCCCCAATCAGAACCTGGATAATAGGACAGAGTATCTTGCTGTATTTGATGGTATCTTGCATCTTATTTGATGGTAAACTTAGCTGAATGTGCTTTTAAGTCCATTCCCACTTCATTTATGATGGAGCCACAGAAAACCTCATTAAAAGATCTTGGAAGTTCTTTAAGGTACTGTTACTGCAAGATATAACCCACGTGAAAAGGTGCTGAGCACTCCAAAATCCATCAGCCAGAATGGGCAATTCATAATATGTGACTTTGCTTACATTCTATCGTGGGCTTGTACTTTTTTAAAACAGTCCCAGGGAATCTGCGAGTAGAGGATAATTTGAGTTATTTATTCGTGTGTTGTAGTGTGCCATTCCAGTGAGAACACTCCAGTGGCTCTGAGTAGAACTGCCCTTGGAAATCTGGCACCTACAGCCCTGAGGTATTTTAATAAGCCTCTGACACTAAAGCTATGATTTGCTTTAAAGTTTTATGGTCAGTTTTTCTAATTAAATGCATCGTATTTTCATTTAATACTACTTAATGTTTTACTAAGCGCAGTTTCGCCAGAATAAGATGCTTGTAGTCCAAATGTCCAGACACAGAGCTCTACTGTAGATAAAAATGGTAACAAGTGGATATTTTGGTTATGTTTTGTATATAGATAAAAACTGAGATCCTGAAGTGATTTTTATAATCCAAATTCCTACTAATAATTATATTGTTTGTGTACTTTGTGAACTTTTCTCTGCTTGGGCAATGGAAATTGTTACAGTTGAGTATGGCCAGTGTTATTTTCAGGTTCTCGGTAAGGGTTTTGTTTTGCTTGGTGCAGTAGGTAATGCAAACAGTTCAGGGGTAGAATTACTAATTTAGAGGCATTGCCATTAGAAGTAAAACAAAAGGCATGGGATATTTTTCTTGGTCTGAACTCTAGTAGGAGCTGGTCAGACTCAACTTTGTCTTGACAGTACCACACTAAAAGTGTACCTGGAAAGGACCTGTTTAGAGCATAGGAGTTCTTGCACCTCTCTGGCTTATAAAAAAAAGAGAAAAACAGCATGTTAATAAAAATCTTTTGGGTTTGGGTTGTATTTAGTTGGTTTTATTTAGGGGTTTTTTTGTTCTGTTCTGTTTTGTTTTGTTTTGTTTTGTTTTTTTCTTGAGGGCAATGTGTAAATTTATTACTGACATTCTTTGGACTTTCTTTGGCTGTGAGAAGTTCCTGCAGGCAGGGCCTTGTGAGAAATTTATAAATGATTTTATTTTCATGCACATAGTGAGGATAATAGTAGTAAAAAGAAAAAAAAATAATCAAAGGTAGTTGTAGGATTCTGGAATTGAGGAATAGAAACACACCCCAGGTATATCACACTACACAGCATATTGTAGAGGCACTAGTGGGGATTATTTCTTCGAGGTAAAAATACCTCAGGGTTTAACATCTGAATCTTGAATTGTTTTAGATGCTTTGTGTGCCCACAGCTGTTGACTGCTGCTGAAAGAAGCAGGAGGGAAAAGAAGAATAGAAGCACATTCATCAGCAGGTATTTTCATGTAAATACCCAGTTGCAGACAGTTTATTTCAGAATTAGTTTGTTAGATTCTTAATTAGCTGAGGTTCTATACGAAGCTTTAATTAGTGTATAGAAAACTGTAACTGCTCAGAACACACTTACACAGTGATGACAGCTCAGTGCATGGGGTGGGAAGAATCTCTGTTTCCAACAGAGCTAAACAATTGGAAAAAGATGCACTGAAAGCCAGGAACCAAGCAGACTGCTACTGAATGGATTTGCAAAAGCAGACAAACCAAACAGGGGAAAAGACATCCATTTTAGCATGTTCTGCTGGGGACAACTCCTTATGGTAAAAATGCTGCAGCGAAGGCAATGAATTTTGGATTTGAAACTCACATACAGCTGGATTATGTCTTTGCTTGTCTTTTTGTTCTGTTTCCCTTTGGAGGCCTGCTGGTGTCTCAGAATCAATTGTTGCCCAGAGGGCAATGAAATAGGAGAATTTTAATGGTCCTGCAACTTGATGATTTGCATTACAATGTTGCTGCTCCATTTAAAGGAGTCAAATATTTTCAGTGGAAAATTCTTGAGTTTGGTAAGCCAAGAGCGTTTTGAGTGTAGACCTATCACCATTTATAAAGTGCAGCCTTAGTCAGGGGGCTGTGCTCACCTTCTGGATAGGTTAAGAGTCAGAGATTTTCTACTTTATTACGAAACTGATCTGCAGATTCCATCAGAGATAGAGTAGGTTTTGTTTTCTATCATATCCTTGCCTTGATTTATTAAAAAAAAATCATAAACCCTTCTGTTTATTGAACTAGAAACAAATGGATGTAAGTCTCTAGTGATCTGAGCTGGGTCAATGGGGATATTTTCTGCCTGTCTAAATCATAGTGAGTTTTTTTTATGTTCACTTTGTGTGTCATAAGACTATCATTTATAAGATAAGAGCCTCATCCTGTTCCTGCTGAAGTCAATGGGTGTTTTTGTGATTGCTTTTCAACAGCGGTAGGATTGATGGCTGGAACTGAGCAGCTGTTGAAAGGTTAGTTTTGAAGCAGAATTGTGGTCAGAAAAGCAAAGTGACCCTGTCAAGCTGACATGCTGAGAGCACTACATTTATTTTTTCTCTGTGACATCCAGACCAAATCTGCTCAGTTTACAAGTCAAACATTTTTTATTGACTTCCAGAACTGCAAAGTCAGCCTCGGTCTGGAAAATCAGAACTGTTACTTCTGCTTCAGTCTGCAGAAGATTCAGCATTCAGAACTTGGTAGCCATGCCACTGATGCATGGCTGGATCCAGCCTGCCTTCCTATGCCTGTCCTAGCTCTGGAGGGTGAAAGCTGCAATAGGAAAAATTTATTTGTTAGGACAGCAAGCAGACATGACTTGCAGAGATAAGGAGATATACTGGGGAAGCAAGGGCCATTTTTATATCTTGTTTCTAGTTGCACCTACACTTTAATCCTCAGCTTCTGCCATGATAAGGATTTAATGTTTTCACATTGTTTTAGTCTGGGGCTACAGCCTAAGCTGTCATCATTGCAAAATATATTTTCCAAAAATGCTTACTTTTTAATGATAAAAATAAGCATTTCAAGGTCAGTTTAAGACTTCAGAAGCCAGATCTGAAAGAGGTGGCTCATTCCAGATCATGCAATTCCTTGTTTACTCTTAAGGGTTCACCAAGATCAGGAATATGGAATGGAGAGGTAATTCAGTTTATTATTTAAGAGATCTTAACGTTATATAATTCCAGGTGGGGCTTCAGCAGACGCTGGCTTGTCATATCTGTGCCTTAATCTGACCCTGACCTCAGAATCTTGATGTGGCTTGCTGATTTCTGCCATGCTTTATACCACACATATTGTGTTGGATAATGTTTGATGGAAGTCTGCTGTCTGAAACTGCAGCTGTTTTTAAGGGCAGCCAAGCATTAATGACCCTTCTGTAAGTGTGAGCATACACTACACTCCTGATGCCTTAAGAGGCCACCTAAAACCAGAGACTAGACAGGAGTAAGGGAATAAAGGTAGGTATTTATTTGAAAGGCCTTCAAAGGTACCCCTGGGGAGCCAGAGGCTACTGCCAGGATGGACCCCGAGATGGACAACAGAGCACGAGTCCTTCACACTTTTATTGGTTTGGTTCATTTACATGTCAGGGTGAATTCTCCAGTTAAAGTGTCAGGTTAATGATGTAATTCCCCTCAGCTTGTCCCCCTCTCAGAGGCTTTTTGTTTATAGTTTTTGGGCCTAGGACCTGAGTGTCCTTGGAGAGCAGGCCTGGAGAGGCTTTGTTATGTCTACCTGGCATGGGAGAGCAGAGGTGAACAGGCTACAAGAAACTTCAGAGTTACACACCGGGCAGTGCAGGATTTGAAAAATATAAAAGTTAAAACATAAGACATCACTCCTTGAACTCAATTGAATTCCTCGGATGCTACAAAAGCTCATCAGATTTTTATTGAGGGAGATTTTTCTCATGCTTTCTCTAGGTTTGGGGTTGTTTATTCCTCAAATTCAATGAAAGGTCACAAAAATAGTGCTGTTTGCTTTCATCTCTAGAGTTCTTCCTTACTTCTGTTAGTTGCAGAACTGTTTAGTGAGTTTGTTGACCTCCTGCAGGTGAGACTTCTTTTCTTTTTAAAGGAGAGTCTGGCTAGATAGGGGAGGAGCTGCTTGTTGATCTCTTTCTTCATCCTTGGTCGCTGATAAGCCTTTGAAGGGTAGGGGAAGATTGCTCCTCCCTGGAGAATGACGGAGCATGCACAGGTAAGAGACACTTTTGTAAGGTGCTGGATAGGACAAAGAAAGGGATAGAGGAAGTGAGAGCCAGGTAGAAGGCTGGAGAGTAAGAAGCTGAAGAGGAGCAAAGGAGCAGCTTCTCTGCAAAGGAGCTGCTGCACTCTCATGGAGATGGTAGAAATTGTGAAGATCTGAAGGTTTGTTCCAGCCAGCACTTCTGCATGAGAAATGATTATGGAGAAGTTTCAGCCTTCAAGAACACCACTGTCGGGGTGTAGGTTGGTTTCAAACCTTTCTGTTTAGTGCCTCACCCGTCAAAGCCAAAATTACTCTTTTTGAGGCTTTTATTTTTGCTTTGTTGGTTTTTTTAACTTATTTTTTTGTTTGTTTTTGTACCTTCAAGTGCCAGTGTCAGGAATTGGAAATGTTTGGTGCCTGTGGAAGTGCTCACTTTTTAAAACAGTTGAGTGATTTGCTCTTACTTCTCAAATTATGTAAGATGTGATCATCGTTCACATGGATCCAGCTTTCTTTTCATGTTGAGTTGCGTAGCTTCTTCGGGAACTGTGATCTCTTTCCAGTTAGGTAAAAAAGCCTGAGTGGAAACATAAAGTAAAACTGAACCATGTATGCACAGAGATCAATGAATTAAATAAAAAAAAAAAAATTACTATTTTGCAGTGTGTGCATGGCTCAGATTCCTAGTACAAGCAATTAAACTTATTTTCTGGAAATGTCCAGGTCTTTAAAAAATAACAAAAAAAAAAAAAAAAAAAAAAAAAAAAACAAA
>VZTI01003226.1:1709540-1764594 GCA_013397865.1 Struthidea cinerea
CCAAAACCAACCCAGCAGGGAAAACAAAATCCTCTCCCAACCCCCATTGGGGAAAACAAACAAACCAACCCACTGGAATGTATGGAAGTACTCAAGTTAATGACATATGAACCTTAGCTCTGCCTCTATGCCCTTGCAGTAGTAGAAAATCCAAGGGTTACTCTTTTCACCAAAAGAGCCCCCTAATCCTTCAGAAAAGAGCTCATGATTTAGGGGCAGCCTCAAAGCAGAAGGTGCTTATTGTCTCAGACTTTATCAAAGAAAGATAACGCGTCATTAGTCGTAAGCGAAAACATCAGCTGTGAGGTGCGTTGTACAAAACTTATGTGCGTCCTGTGTGCTCTGACAGAAGTGCACAAGCCATGAGAAGCTCTTTTACATAATCAGAACCTTTTATGTCTGAAGTTGTTCTGGAAAAGGCCTTGTTGTAGCACTTCATAATGACTCATCCCCTTATGTCTGCTGTTAATCCAATTGTGTTTGCCTCTATGTTCTTCTGAATAGGTACAGTGAGGACAACACGGTCTCATGAGCTTCCTGCTAAAATCATTTGTTTATGAGCAGGGTCATGACTTCAGCAAAGCTGAAGTATCATCATAGTTTAGGAGTGAAGACAGACACTCTCAAGTTTCTTCTAAGGAAGAGAATTAAACCTAAGAAGCCAGTGCTATTTTGCTTTTCCATGAATGATGTCATATCACTTCCTTTTTCATAATACATATAGGCACAGAGCTTGGATTTGTGGCTGTGGTGTTGCTCAGTTAGACAGAAATGCACATAAATGGTGCTTATTTATTTCCAATTTGTGCATCTTAACAGTAATATGCTCTTTTTGTGCAGTAAACAAATTGTCGCTGTGACGTACTGAGAAATGACACAATCAAAGTTCAGGAAGAAAGTAGTCATTTAATTAATTATAATTGGGTTTATATAACTTGGTTCCCAAAGATGACAGGAGGTTATTGGATCTTGGACCAGCCACCCCCTGTCCCATTGGTTAAAGCTCACAACACCTACTTCAAAACATTATTTCACTGTGTACCATAACAACTCTGAAAAATAGATCCGAAGTGCACAGATAAAGACCCAGTTTACAAAAAACCCATAACAGTGTTTATCACAGCTTTCATGAGAACCACGCTGCAGAAAGCTGAAAAATTTCTCTACCAAAGCTTTTCAGCATCTACAACAAATGAGTTTACCCAATTTGTATTTTACACCTTCTTTTAAGTCTTGTTTACCTTCCAAACTTCCAAATGCCATTCATATACTAGAATTTCAGAAGAAGCATCTGAAAACAACTCTATGGACAAACAGTTGTTACAGAAACAAACATTCTATATAACAGTAGGAAGTGTCCCACTTTCTTACTAGAAAAATATGTAAACCACAGCTTGCCTGAAGTCAACCGATATTTTTCATCTTATTCTGAAGTGGCCTCCATTCCTGTCAAACACAATTGGATTTGCAGTTGTTCAGTATCAGTTCTGTGAGAGCTTTCATAATTTCAGGGCGTTCAGAACCAGAAAGGGTCCTTTGGTGTGCACAGTCTCGTCAATATCTAGTTTATAAACTGTGCCGTGGTCCCCTCAATTGGACACTGCTTACCTGTCCCATCAGGTCCCCTGACTCCTGTTAACCTCAGCCTTAGTCAAATGAAGCTCTTCCTGTCTCCCAAAAAGGCTTTCTACCTTGGTTTGGAGATGGCCAAAACCGGAGCTCTCCAGAATTTATGTGATTAGCTGGCTCAAATAAACAAATCTCCTTTAGAGTTAAATAGCAGCAATTTTGCATTCACACCGGTCTGAACCTGACTGACTCCAGCTCCCAGTGGTCGATTCCTGGGAGGATTTTGGGAGCGTCTGCCTTAGCATGTGAGCGCTGAACCGGAGTGCGTGTTGGAGCAGGTTTGCTGATCCTTTCTCACCCCCCCAAGCCCCCATATCCCGCCCACCTCGGAGAGGACCCTGGAGCCGGCAGATTCCTTCGCATCCCGGCAGCGGGAGCGTGGCTGATGCGCTCCAGCTGCGGAGACACAGCTGGGGCTGCCAAGCGGGACACGGCCGGGTTGAAATATCCCTGCCCACACCTCCTCCTCTCCCGTAGCCCTCTCACGGGAGGGCATCAGGCGCCCTGCAGAGCCTTTCCTAATGGGGCTGCACTGCCTCCTGTTCGTGTAAACAAAGCCTTTGTTAAAGGTCAGCTTCGTCCACGGTAACTTCTGTCTGCGAAAGTGTTTGCATGGTGTGCTGTAGCATGGTGAGGATCTAAAAAGACTTCGAGTCTTTTAGTAAAATAAGGGTTTTTTTCAGTTTGTGGTTCTTCTGAGCACAATCTAGCTATTCAAAGTTCTTCTACAAAGTTTCTATGTCTTTAATACAGCTTTAAAAGTAAGAATATTTTTATTTAAGAATACTATTATTTTTAAAGTGTGCTGATCAGAATAACCTGGGATGCATTCAAATGTAATGTGGAAGTAAGGAGTATTCAGTTGAAATCATAGAATTGGTTGGGTTGGAAGGGACCTTTAAAGATTGTCTAGTCCAGCCCCCATGCAATGAGCAGGGGCACCTTTTACTAGATCAAATCGTTCAGATACTTCTCCAATCTGACCCTGAATATTTCCAGAGATGGGTCATCTACAGCCTCTCTGGGCAACCTGTTCCAGTGTTTCTGCACCCTCATTGTAAAAAATTTCTTCCTTGTATTAAGTCTAAATCTACACCCTTTTAGTTTAGAGCCACCACTTGTCCTACTGAAAAATCTGTCCCCATCTTTCTTGTAAGCCCCCTTTAAGTACTGCAAGGTTTCAATAAGGCATAAATTGTATAATATTTGGATGCAGGTTAGGCCAGAGAAATAATCTGTAAATATATTGCAAGTATTCTCTGTGAGTTATCCAAGAATATTCATATTGTGTTTATTCTTTGTAGGTGTTGTTTAACATATTCCTTAGTTACTAATGGACTACAAAGTATTTTATCATCTTGTTGTGATACTAAGCCACTGTCCTGCTTCTCTCTGAGCATACCAGAAGAATCTTTTGCCTTCTCTACTCCATTAAAAATATTTTCACGTAGGAATTTCCACATAGCTAGGAACTCTTCTAGTTGCTCATAAATTCTACATTTTCCAGCCAAGTCATAGCAGCAAAAACTTAGATATTAAGAGGTCTGCAATCTCTGGCTCCTCCTCAGGCTCTTGGTTAGTCTGAAGCAATTATTTTAGAGTCAAGGTGCTGCAGATCTGGGGGTTTACATATTTGTATGGACTTTTGTTTGCTTCAACTTCTTGCAGTCTTGTTTAAAGAATAATTCTTCTGCCATTCTCATTAAATACAGGCAACAGAACATTGTTATGAGAGAAAAAGAAACCCAGCCTAAACCATTACTGAGACACTGTCACAGACGACTTTGGTAAGAAATGCTTTTATTTACAAATGCATGCTTAAGAAATGAAACTTGAAATAGGTGTTACTAAAAGTAAAAGAACAACCGTCCAAAACTAGCAGAGTTGCTGGACTGAGCAGGAGCTGAGCAGGCTCCCTTGTTTATCTGCCCATGTTGCATTGAGATGTACATGTTGTATTCACGTTACTGCTCCTCAGAAGGGCATTTTATGTTGAGTTAATGATTCCCTTAGATGTACACTTCAGTCTTGGGAGACTCCTGTGGATGACAGAACTCAAAATACACACCAGAGATCTAATTTAGAGTAACAACACCTTATTATCAAGAAGTATTTAAAAGAACCTGGCCAGCAAGAACCCTCTCCTCTCTTAAACTTTAGCAAAGATTTTTGCCCTTCAGTCTGTTTGGTCCCCGGTTTTGAAGAAAAGCTACAAACTGAGAGCCTATTCTGTTTGCAGCTGGCATTTTTTCCTGCAATTAACAAAATTGCTCCTGCCTACTTTTAAATACAACTTGGCCACCTCCTCTGTATTGTTCTTTCATGAAGAGTATTCTTGACTTCATTGACATTCAATAATGTTGAGGTATGTTGCTAATTATTCCCAGCATGGATGCGTGCTTATAATTGCAATTTATCATGAATGTGTAAGATTTGTTAATGATTTTTAAAAATATTTTATGGTTTTTTTCCCTCAAGTCTTGAGGGCTTTATTGTTTCTAAAGCTGCTGAATAAACTGCTGGCTGGAAAATAATAGTTAATGCATACCACCTACTGGTAATAATTACATCAAAGCTTTTTGCCCCTTCTAGTGTGCTAATGCTGCAGAGCTTTAGGAATTCTTTCCAGCCAAAGAGCTGAAACTTTCTTGAGTGCATCAAAGCTACAAGGAGACTTCTAGCAGAAGATGACTGACTTTTCTGCGTACCAAATAGCTGGGTGTATTCCATCTGCCCCCCTGGGAAATTCCTAGGCCTAGCAAGGGCATTCTCTGGTGATATAGTTCACACATAACCAACTTCTTGAGGTGGCGTAGGCAATAAAGAGCCCTGAAACAGTTTTGCTGAAGCCAGAACAAAAAGGAGGTGGAAAAGCTGACTTCTCTAAACCTAATAGTGGCAATTTGCTCACGTGGTAGATAAATGCCTGGCTATGGGCTTTCTCATAGCTCAGAATGGGCCTCTGCTAGATGTGGTTTGGTTTGAGCTAATTCCTGAAGCAGTTATTTAAAACTCACTTCTCTCACACTGTAGCTCATCAATTTTCCTGGGATTGACTCCAGTTTGGTGGGTGGCTCCACTGCTCTGTAGTTTTGTGCCTGGAGCTGACTGCTTTTAAGTTTGGGAGTCATAATTTCAGGCTTGGAAGGCTTTCTGGCTTTTGCATAGTGGCAGAGTATTGAATTTTATTTCCCCCTTTCCCCATGTTTCTGCATAGAGAATGGAAGTGACAACAAATATAAGCGATTTATATCCTGTTAATAAAGATTAGCTTTGTGTATTTTAAACTGTAGACACTGAACCAAAATTCCTTGGCTGTTCATGATACTTGTTACAACGCTCATGGACTTTGAAGGCAAGTAGATCTTTCAAAGACTAACAAAAAGTGTCATTCTGGACATTATTACGGAGAGCAGTCTCTATATGCTCACTTCTGGAGGAGGAGAAAGCCAAAAAAGAAGGTATTTGGGTAGGACTTGATTCACCACTAAATCCCCGAGTAATCCTATCATGGTTTTTGGACTTGCTTCTAACTACTGGATTCTTGATACTGCTAATTGAATTTGTGGCATAGGCTTTCAAAGAGCTTTAATTCCCATTATATTGTCTGCACTTGATATTGTGTGTGAAGATTCACTGAAATGTGCAAAGCAGCAAGGCATATAAAAAAGGGAAATGATGGCATGAACTCGGAGTGACCAGACAGATTCAGAAAACAATTATGAAAAGGAAAGTTATGTTGTTTCTGCTCTGTGACTTCTTACCTGGGCTGTGACCTTGAAAGTGGCACTTGTGCTGTCTGCCTGTGAACAGCAGCTGCTTTCCCCACTGCGTTTCTCCGAGCATTGATTAGAAAAAGAAGGGGTGGGATTTGCAGAACAACCTCTATGGAGTTTAACCACACGTCTCTGATTACTTTAGCATGGAGGTTTTCTCATCTTTTTTTACACCACATTAAAGTATTCGTTCTTGGATTATGTGTTCCTTTGGTGGAGAGGGGTTTTTGGGGGGTGGACCTGTGTGAGTTGCAAAAATATTGAGTATCTGAAGCCATGTAAAATGCTGAGAAATTATTCCTGCCTAAAAAACAACAGCTATCTTGTTAAGTGCTGATTTGAATCAGTTAAAATAGGTGGAATGACATAATTTTTTTCTGAAGTGAAACAATCTTGAGATTGCCAGTGGTGGGAGTTGTGGCTCTTTATTTTTCCTGGGTTTTTTTTACAGCTTGGCAGCATGCAGTAGAAGAAATTTCTTCCAGAGGGTAGTTGCCTGATGCAGTTCTAAGTAAAGCAGGATAAAAACTCAGTGTCTGCCTTGCTCCCAGAGCTGGGCATGACAGTGTGTGGGCACAGGGGAGGAAGTGGTGCCAGGAGGACCAGGAACTGGTGTGCTGAGCACGGTGCACCCTTCCTGTGAACGGGAGTTCCAAGCCAGCACAGAGCTAATCCTGTCCGTGTTATGGACCTAATGTGTTCCTGAATGACCCTGACACAAAAGTCATGGCAAAATTGCTGTTCTTTTTCTCTTTTCCTTCCTATTCCAGCTGCAATTAGATGGATGAAGAAAAATGACACACTAAGTGATTTATTTAGGGGCACGAACAGTCAAAATTTTTGAGTAGATTTATTATCATCTTAGAAAAAACAAAACATTGAAACCCACGCTATTTTTAGACAGGTCTGCCTACTATTTTAATCTGATTCTGATTTTTTTTTTTTTTAAGGAAAGAGGGCCTGTGTTTTCCCAGAAATTACATTTATGTTGATATATATATATCTGGTATCCGTAGAGGCCAAATGCAGACAAATAAAGCAGCCAATACCAGCTGTGTTCATGTAAATCCTGTAGCAGTTTGGTGAGGAATAATGCTTACCTAAAAATGAAGTTAAAAGTTAAGCATCTTGTACTCAGTGTTTTAAGGGTCCAAAGTAATTCCCATTTTTCTGTTGCAATAGAAGATTCAGTGGAATGTCACATTGCTGAAGCTCAGCTTGACTAGGAAAAATGCTTACCAATTTAAAAACAAACAAAGCCAAAACTGAACAGAAAGAATATTGTGCATTCCTATTGCCACTTCAAGTTATTAATGTCATGGAAAAAGTTGGTCTGTGGTTCAGCTGCACATTCCTGGGACAGACAAGAGCTTGTTGCTGTGGCTTGCATGAGATGGAGAGAGGAGGTCCCTTTGTCATCATCTGCTCTTCCCACCAACCCTACAGGGGATGGGAAGCGTTGCTGGTCTATCGCCAGCAGGAATTCTCATGTGCCAGGGAGGTGTTTTAGAGCTCTGATACAAACCTTGAGCTCTCTCAATTCAGGATCAGCTCCAAAACAACATTTCTGCCGTATGTGTGTGGTCTATCCCATGGTTGTAGAGAAGACAAGGGGAAGGAGTTTTGCCTGGGTCAGGACACAGGGCCCAGGAACTCTGCTGGGTGCTGTGGAGAGCTTTTTACTTCCAGCACCAGCCTGAGGAAGCAAGAGTCTAATCAAACTTCCTAACCCTGTCACAGGCTCAGACTGCTGATCCTGGATGCCCTGCACATCTCGGCGGGGAAGGCTGAGGTGAAGTGGAGCTGATGGCTTTTATTTCTTGGTCTGCTCATACAGGTATCCAATTCAGAAGCTTTTTCTTTTGTTTGGAAACATCTGCTATACGTGGTCTAATTTCATCAAACTTTATTTTTCATACTTTAAAAAAAAAAAAAGCATGATCTATTTTTTCATCAAAAATGCACTCAAGCAAAAGAAAAAGCCTTTTGCTGCTACTGATGTCCTGCTGTTACTCCCCAGTGATAATGTCTGACTTAAAGATTAATTAAAATAAATATCAAGTGTTACTGAAATAATTAATAAGTTATACAATTTACATTCGATTGTAAGTGGAAGAAAGTCTTTCACTTCCCTTTAAAAAGTCAGCATGGTTCCAGAAAGGAAGGAAGCATGTTAATTACAATGCCTCCATGAGACTTTACAATCCATGGATGATAGTTGATCAGAAGATGCAAAGGAGGCAAAGAAAGTATTTTAATGTTTGATACTTCAACGTTTCTAATCCCAAAGGTTGCTATTAAAATACATAAGAAAATCTGTTGTGCATTTCCAGCAGTTTGATATTTCCTCAACTTTTCCCTTTAGAAGAGTTAAGAGACATTTAGGATTGGATGCTGGTTCCATGCAGCTTTTGGCATTGAAGTAAGGATGGAGTTTCTCCTAACTTACAGTAGAGCATGCGAAATCAGAATTAGCTTCTTTAGCTTTTTACAAAATATCCACGTATTTCATAGCTTTTATTTTAACATCTATGTCATAACCAGCAGTTATACACATTTTCCTGGCATGTGATGATAAGAGCAAAAGATTGAAGCAGCAAACATAATGTGCCTAAGGCACAGCCACAATGTCTGGTGTAGTTTATAAAATGATTTGAAGATGTTAATGCATCTCTGAATGTATTTGTTAACTTGGAAAGTAATAGCATCTGTTAATAGGACAGTGGCAAGGGGAAGAAGAATAGACAAGTGTCTTCTACAGGGCTGGCGATCAAGTTATCTACTGCTACGAATTGTAAAATCTTCTTAGATATACAATCACAAAACCAGCTGTGCAGGGTCAGATTTAACAGATTTTGGAAGAGAGGGGAACTATAATTCAGATCTGTAGGAAGCTGAATGGGAGCAATACTCTTTCTGAAGTGGAGGTCTTTGCTGTTACCAGCCTAACTTATATCCCTCTTTGATAGCACGGCAGCTTTGCAGCCCCCCATTAAAAAGTTTTCGCCTGGTGGTTTTGGTTTGGAGGTTTTTTGGGGAGTTTTTTGGGGTTTTTTGTTTCTGGGTTGGTTTTTTTTTTTTTTTGTTTGATTTGTTTGGGTTTTTTTGTTTGTTTTTTTTCCCTTTCTCATCTTATTATTTGAAACTGTGAAGAAGGCACTTAAAAAAAATCAAAAAGGCTAATACCGGGAAAGCTTGAATCAAAATGGATAGTCTGGAAAAGTTTTATTAGCACTGAAGACAGGATTTTGTAACTGGAGATTTGGGGCCAGTAGAAGCAGTGCTGCCTCTTCTGCCTACTAGAGGAGCCTAAGCAGAAGATTTCGGACGTTCACCTCCAGGACTAGCTTGAAGCATGAGGTGTGACCCAGTGCCCTGTGCTAGTAGCTAACTTGCCTCATCCAGTCTGGGCTACAAATTCATGGTGCTAACACAGTCACATCTGACAGGATTCATGCCAGGATTATTGCCCTTATGGTTCCATAGAAAGCTTTTCCTGGGAGATGTTTCCTTGTCACTGTGAACTGAGCAGGGAAATTCATAGCTGCGTAGGACTCCCAGGCCTTTGTATTAAATCTTGTGCTGTCCCATTCCCTGTAGTATAATTTAAGGCTGCAGACCAGTGGGAGACAACTGAAAATAGTTGTGTTTGTGGTGTAGGCACTTAACAAATTAGCAGATCAGCAGATCTGAACAATTACCTAAATTCAGTGAAGAATGTGTCTGCTAATTGTGATGGTCATTAGTACACTCACTGCCTGGAATCCTGAACTCCTGGAGCTGTTGTTCTGCTACTTAATTTCAGGCTTATAAGTACTCAGTTTATTTTCTCTACGTTTTAATCACATCTCTTCCATTACAAGCACTATCTTTTCATTTTTAGTTGCACAGCTCTTTTTTGAGGCAGGAAAGATTGTGTCTTTCGTAAGTGCATAGCAAACTAACGTCTTGATTCTAGTATAGAAAAATCAATCAGAAATGTATCTGACAAAAAGGTCTGTGATTATAAAGAGACTGTTCAGTGTGGATATGGCATTCAGGCTTAGGAAAAATTCTTGGGAAAGGATTTTTTGTTGTTTTGTTTTGCTTCTTTTCAATTTGGATTAACAACGTCCTTTTTTTTTTTTTTTTTTTTTCCCCCCTGGGGGAAGAAGTGGGGAGCACAACAAAAAGAATAGCTCTTTAATTTGATAATGCTGATTACTATTGGGTTTTGACCTAAGGGCTCATTAACCTTTGTCCCAAAAAGCTTATCTAAATAATTCAGCGTTTATATTGGGAGTGGGAGAGCAGAGGATGTGGATTTTTGAACTCTTGGGACATCACTGGCTCTGCATTTAGAACAGACTTGACCTTTCTCAGGCTCGGGTCCTGGGCTCAGTGTTCACCAGACTTTCTCAATGACTTTTTGTTCTTAAGGAGGGGGGAAATCAACCCTTGTCTGGCTTGAGACTGTTTTTAATGCAGGTTTTAGTTTGCAAAGTTAATACCTTCACAATACAAGATGTCTGAGGTGAATGTTATGGAAAGAGAACATTCTGCTCCGTGGACAATTTTGTGGCATATGTGCTGTTTCTTGGATTGCATGGGGAAGATAGATGATGTTGGTGCTTATGAGACTTCTTGAAAATTATTTAAATATATTTCACTGCACTCTTGAGCTGTGGAGAAAGAATAGCAAGATCAAATGAGGGGAAATATTTCTCTTCTGTCAATTTATAGTACAGTGTGTCTGTCTTCATTTCCTGAGGAGCGAACATATCCATAGTGTCTTCCATAAGTTAAATCTATGTAAGTGAGATACCTGCAACATGCAGCTAAGTGGTTTTATTATAGAATTTAATACTTAACCTTCTATATTCTGTAGATACAGAAGCTTTAAATGAGGTAGCAGACATTAGTTAGTTAAAGGGTATTTGTGCTTATTAATTTCTCTGATGAAAACTTACAAAGAATTTTGAGAAGTTGAGATCATTGCAAGTTTGATAAAGGAAGTTTGTGTCAGGAACAAATACCAACTCTCTTCAAATCCTCTAATCGTTGGCTAAACAAAAGTCAGGAATCAGTTATGCAAGGGAGAAGTTGTTTTCTAGTCTGATTTCAGTTCTTTGCACAGTCTTAGGGGAAGCTTAGGGACTGTGAAAGTATCAAAAGCATAAATTCTTAGTTCATCTCTATAAAATTCATATAAATGATGGCAAGACCTGTATGGAAGAAAATGAGAGAGCATGACGCTGATCATCTAAAGAAATAAATTAGGGAAAATTAGCCTTCATTGCATGCAATGTTGGACAAATTCAAACGTCAAAACAAGTTGTAAGAAGTTTTTCTAGGAAGTAAAAGTGTTAAATATTCTTAAAATATAGGTGGTGCAATTTGTTTCAAGATTTTCTAGACCAGGTGTTGTGAGCATCTTCTGTGATGTTCATTGGATGTACAATGGCTTTAAATTTTAAATTCCTTCTGACCACTTCCAGTTGCAAAGAAGTGCTGAATCCAGCTCTAACTACAAGTAAGCATTAAGCTGACTGCAGCACAGCTGAAAATGAGTGAAATAACCAATCTACCTGAATAGCCTGAACTTCAAGAGGGAAAAGTCTGTTCTGTGCCTAAATCAGGACGGGTCCACTGTATATTCTACTCTAAAGCTAAACCAACACTTTTCAAAAATATCGGTCAATTACATCTTTTTAAGTGCTTCATTTTGTGGTAATTTCTAGACTGAAATGCTCTAAGGCCTTTATAAAACTTGAATATTTCAAGTGGATGTGTGTGAACTGAAAGCAAAAAGTCCTGTGCAAGTGGTAACTGGGAGATTCACCCTGCCTGAATTAGCATTCTGCTCTGTGTTTTCCTGTAGTGGAGGCAGAGGTTGGATTCTCTCTGTGCTCAATGAACACAAGACCGTGGTGTTTACATTTGCATGCCAGGATTCCAACCCTAAACTGTCTGCTTCTTTCACTTGACTGAAGGAAGTCTAGACAACCAGATCAGACCAGGATGTAGTTGTCTGAAGCTGGCTCAGCAGAGTTCCTTTTTTATGCCTAACTTGAGATGTCTGAAAGCAAGGTCTCCAAAATCACAATTTTTTTTTAAATGTTTCCTTAAAATGGTTTTCCATGCTTGTCAAAAGGATTCATACAGATTAATGACTAAAGGTAGAGCAGTAGAAATGAGAACAAACTACTTTCCTTGACTAAACCAGCACCTCAAGGATTTGAATTCACTTTAAGAATGCTGGTCAATTTTTTGCTTGTTTGGTTTGGTTCTGTTTTTTAAATGCCTTCAAAGTTAAAGCTGTGAAATTTCACCAAAAAAAAGGACCACTGTCTTTGCCCTTGATATTATTTTTCCAAGCAGAGGAGCTAAGCAGACAACCCCAATGTTGTGACTGTGAATGGGTTCATTAAATAAGCAGACGAGTGGCTGTTTGTAGTGTGAGGCTTTGGGAGCTGGGCTTACAGCAAGAGATAGGAAGTTCAGAAGAGGATGGGGCTGTTCTCCTAGAATGGGGCTGTGCTGAGCTTTCTGCCACTGAAGGATGCTTAGGAGGAGCTCTCTCTGGAATCACTCTGAAGATATGTGAAAACTGAGGAGCAGTCCTCTCGGCTGGATGTTTCTGGCTGGTGTTCACCCAGAAGTTGGTGTTCAGTGTAGGATTGGCTTGGAGCGTTTGTGCAGCCTGTAAATAGTGCTGTTTCCATTACAGAAGAAAGGGGGTGTGATGGCAGATCAAAGCACAAAGCTGGGGGGTTGGAAGGCCAAGCAACCCTAACTCCTCGTGCAGCCCCAGGGGCCCAGAGAAGCTGACTTTAATTGCAACCCTAATTCTTACTAATGATGCTCTGAAATCCATAGATGAAAGAGACTTATAGGTATGTAAATTAATTATTATTTTGATTGGGCATAACACAGTTCTGAGAAGATGGGCACCACTCAAAACTTCACTGACAAGGCAGATCAAAGGAGTATTTTTTTTTTTCTTTTCCCTTGCAGTTCACCGTTCTGTCTTTTGTTGCACTGATGTCAATTTTTGCTGGGCACAAAGATACATATTTAGACCAACAGTCTCTCTTATTGCTTGGAACGTTAAAAAAAAATCAACAACAGCTTAGTTTTCTAGTTTAATTCCAAGCGAAATAGTTCACACATAAAGAATTAAAATCATCTAATCCATGAAAATATAACTGGAAATCATAATAATTTCAACAGGAGAACAGCATCCCACTGGAAACAATGATTTTTATTTTTTGATGAGAGTAACTTTAAACCACACAGTGAATACTCTTCTCCAGTAGAGCAACCTGACAATGGTACAACGTCACTAACTTCAGTCTCCTCTCTCTGTTGCAAGTAAGAAACCTGCTGCTATAGACAGATTAGGGTCTAATGTACACGGTTCTAATGCGATTTCCTGAAGGAGATTTAAATGTAGGTGTTAGTCCTTCAAAATACAGCACCTTAACAGACTAATCAAAAATGTGTGAATGGGTTCAACCAGAAAACAGAGCAAAAGGGACTAACTTCACTTCTTGAAGCTGTGACAAAGGATCTGCTTACACTCTGTGCAGCATGTGAGTGTGCTGAGCATCCTGCAGAAGCCAGTTGAGATAATCTGTGTGATGACAGGTCGTGTTCAAGCTGCATTAGAAGAGTTTCTTCTTGAAATTTGTCAGGCAGAGTCCCTGGTGGCTAAGTTGATGACTGCTGTGGTAGTTGTAACCACGTTCTTGATGGTGACTCTTTTCTGTACCATGAAATTCACACTGCTCCAAGTCTTTAACCTCGCCTGCATGTTAGTTTGCATCTCTAAGAGCCTTGAATACTACTCATAATATTCTCTTATAGCACCCAGCCTTCCTTTGCTGTAGGTTAGAGAAAGAGAAGAATGAACCTGCTACATTAAATGAGGTCTTTGTGTTTCTTGCTTTGCACTGAATTGAACGTGATCCAACATGCACAGGCGTCGCCGTTGTACCACGAACGGCGAGAAATGGCACAACCAAGTTTGGGAGCAATAATGGCTAATTTAATTAATTATAAATCGATTTATATAACTTGGGTCACCTGCATGGCATAAGGTCATTGATCATCCACTGCCTAGAATGATTGGTGGAGGCTATACAACATTCATTTGAAAATATTTTCTTCAATAAACCATAACAACACTGCCGAACAACAGCAGGTGCAAGTTAAAGAATTAGTTTACAAAAACCCATAGCAGTGTTTTTCATAGCTTTCATGAGAAACACAGAGCTCTCACAGAATGCTGCAGAAAGCTGGAAAATTTCTCTGCTAAAGCTTTTCAGCATCTACACATAGGCAGTGTCAAATTCCCAAACACTACTTATGGCTGGACACTTCAATGTCTACATTGGAAAACTGGTGTCGTGGAGATTAGTGGGTTTGCTCATCTTGATAGACAAATTATGAATTCTTAGCTCAGGTCACTTAAAGTACAAGGGCCAAGGCTGCTTTCAACCTGAACTCTTCAGCTTATTTCAAAATGGGTGCCACACATTTTTCAGAGTTAATGTTTTGAAAAAAAATTGTCATCTCTCTCCCGTGAGACTGAAGGTTGGCCACGTGAGCAGGTAACGCTGAAGACTTCTGTAACTTCTAACTCCTCCAGAATCACACTGGAATTCTAGTCTGATGGATGTGTGGTTCCCACATGCTTCCCACAGTCACAGGGAGAGGAATGAAGAGATTTGTAATGGCATTCTCAGCCAGGAGGCTGAGCATGAGGTTGCTTCAGGCTGCCAGGGGAAAATACCAAGCTTGATGATTTCAGGTAAATCCTCATTTCAGGAACCTGTCTGATCAACTCCAGGCTGATGAAATCTCTCACTGTAGTGCAAAGCCCTCAACCTTTTTTAAAGGCAAGAAAGAGAGAAATGCATATTCTTCCAAAAACTGCAAAAGATGTGGGTTTGTCTTTTTATTTTTTTTTCCCCTCCTTGTGGAGAACAGCTGCAGATGGAGGTCATATTCATCACCTCCAGTGTTATATGGCACAGTCCTTGCTAAGTCCTTTCCTTTCCCAGAAGATGCAAGCCCGTATGTGTTCTTTCTCAGAAAAATGCTCCATCTTGTAGTCTAACACTGTGGAAGGACTTAAAAAGGCACAGGGACCAATTGCTGCGTCAAATACCTAAACCACTCCTTGCAATAGAAGGAAAGAAATCCTCCTTTCAGAGAAGTACCTTAACCAGTAGGATAAATTTTTACTTTTCTGATCCCGTGACTTTTTAATTATTCCATGCAAAGCAGCCCAGCTTGAACAGTAGGCTAGAGGCTAGGTCCTTTAGTATACAATAAAAACTTGGTATTTATTAAAATTTACAGGCGATTTTCTTATCACAGGTCAAAAAAGAAAGTTGATTGGAGTTTTCCATGTTCTCAGTTTATTGACTGCTGCGCACATGCTGTAGCACACCCTATTTGCCCAATCTCACTTAAAGAAATGTGGAGGAGATGTTGTTCCTCGTCAAGACCTGATTGCCTGTGTGTCTGGTGAACGTGCTGTGTGTGCAGGAGGTTTATCTGTCAGGACAGCTGGGAAGAAAAAGTGCCAAGTCCAAATACAGCTACAGCTCTTGGGAAGGAGCAGATGTGAAGCTGAACAGTACTGAGGCAGTTCTGAGGCACTTGCAGGTAAATTTTGGGCCTGATAATGATCCAGCTATCTACCTGACAGTTAGCAAAAAGTAATTAAAATCTTTTAAAACTTATTCTGTCTTCACATGTGTGATTGAAATGTTGTTGCTTGTGTGGTGGGTTGCTGTCCTGCAGTGCCTGGAGGTAAAGGGACCTTTCAGGTCCCTGCTGTCCTCATCTATTTTAACTGCATCTTCAGCACCCTCTCTGATCTGCCCTTATCACCTGCTTTTTCTGATGGACCAGTCTTCTTCCAAAACGCCCAGACATCTTTTAACCACCCTCTTACATTCTACAGTGTTTCTCTGATTAAACCACCCTATGTGTTTCTGTTTCTCAGCTTGGATTTTTTTTATGGTTTCCGTGGGTGTGGGTGGTTTTTGTTTGTTTGGGTTTTGCTGGGTTTTTTTGAAAATAATACATTTGTTGCAACGTTATGGTATGTTTGTGCCTACTGTACCAATACCTTGATAAAATTGTGACACACTTGTGACCTCACTTGCTGTTTCCATAAAGAGAAGATCCACCTCTGGAGGGCATCAGGCTTCTGTGATCAGCCATAACTCTGTAGAGGGCTGCATGTGCCAAGTTATCCACAGCTTTCAAAAGTGTGTAGGGAGAGGCAGGGAACGATTATGTGTGTCTGTACTTCATATCACATAAAGCTTCTCTGTTTACCTTCTGCCCAACCCTCGTGCAGAATTCAGAGATGAGTTTTTCAGTGTTTTCTTTCCCTTAAGGCATGCTTTCCTTGAAGTTCCTTTTCCTGTGCTGTTTTGCCTTAGTTTTTCCGTGCCTTTTTTAAAAAGGAAACCATCATTAGGAATGAAAATATATGAAGTGAGCCCAGTCTGGCAGTCTCTCTCTTTACAGGAAACTGGCTTTAAATTACTTCCTTAAAAGAGAAGGAGAAATTAATTGAATAACACCAAAAGAAAGGCCTTAAATCTTCTTTTGTTCATTCCAGGGTTTTAAATGAAATTTAACTTTTGTAAATATGTGTTTATAAAATCCATTTGGTTAACGCATGCACACAGAGAAGAGAACAACTACAAAAATTGTATGAGATAATTGATCCACCGCTAGTCCAAACAATGGATTATATTATCTTCTGGACTTCCAGAATTTCTTATGATAATTTTTTAGTACAGAATGATACATTTTTAAACACAGAAATAAATCTTAAGTTGGGGCACATCAACAGGTAATGAAAAAAAAAATCACCTTAAGTGTTAAGGGGAGCTTGGTCTTAGTTAGGTGTATCTTGTCAGTATTGGATGATGAAAAATGAGTACATTTTAGTAGGGTAAATATTTACAGGAAATTAAAATTTATATTTTCATATAGAGCTCTTCCAGAAATGAAACTTTGGTTTGCTTGCATATTCTGTGTACTGGCAACACATAAGCAGAGTAAAAATTGGTGTCCTGGTAATTTTTTCTGACAAATAAACAATAAAACACATCTTAGCTGTCAAATAAACATAATCACTTACTTGTAAATTATCCACAAATAAAAAACTATAAAAGAGAGAGCAATTCTTATTCATCAAGTCTGAAAAGAAAAATTTATTTATCAGGAGGAAGCCACATTATCAGACAAAACTGGTTCATTCTGCTATTCAGTTTGCAATCTGATCTGTGAGAGCTCTTATTTTATTTTGGAAAGCTAATTTCCACTGAATAGTGAGGACCAGCAAAAAATGGTGACAAATAGGATCTAAAGAATGATGGAAAGGGAATAAGCAAAGCTGATCAAAAACATTAATGGGAGAAGGAGCTTGTAGGTTGTCTCAAACCTAGAAAAGTGCTTTCCACTTGAAATATTCATACTAATTTGTTAGCAGGGTGTATCTAACTGGCTCTTAATCTGTGGTGTTCAGAACTGTTTGCATCTCCTGCTTTCCATAAGTGCTATCCAGGGCCTGAGTCACGTTTGCAGAACGGATTTCATAAAGATGGCAGCTGGCAAAGGCTGAACCCTCACTGTACACAGCCCCTGATTTATGGGTGTGAAGTTTGTTGGCACGTTTGTGCAAGATGTGAACTCCTCACACCTCCTTACTAATACTTTATGCTGTTGGGTGTGGGAATCTCCTTCTGACAGAGGCTGCCCATGCTGCAGCACTGCATGCTGTGGGCAGTAGCAGCAAATAGCCAGGCAGTTTTCGTTTCTAACTACCCCAGTGATACAGAAGATTTCCTTACATTTGGGTTACTTTCAACGTGCAGCAACTTTTCTTTTTTTTTTTTTTTTACTTTTCTAATTCAAATTTTTGCTGGCCGTCAAACCAGTAAATGTTTATGTACTGGACATAGTATGTGAATGTCTAGAGAATAAAGTCAAATGTTTTTTACCCAGTTCCTGCAGAATCTGACAGCACCAAAGCATAAAACTTTGTTTTTTGTTCGATAACAATTGGAAAGGCAGCAGGCTCCATTCAATATCCAAGTCTTGTCAAATGGATCAGTGTTGTAAAAAAATTTGACTCTTGGAAAAACTTCTTAATGATGAAGCTGCCTGCAGCATCTTTTTTTTAAGCAGAGCTGAACAACAAGCAGATCTCAGGCGTCGTGTTCCCTTGAGTTTGGTGGGGATTTTCAGTTTGCTTCGCTTTGAAGAATGTCAGAATCATTGTTTTGAATTGGGTAACTTTTGCGCAGTTCTAAGTCTTCCAGTTTGCAAGGTGTCTTGTGTTGTGGACTGTCTTCCCAAGATGCATGAGACAGCGTTATAGGTATAAGTTTGCACCATTACATCCTCAAATTCAACAGTTCTACCTGTGACAATGATGGATTTAGGACTTTTTTTGTTTTTTAACAAAAAAAGTTAATTACAGTCTCTTATCATGTCACAAGGAGTTGGACAAACGGTTACCTATTGTTTTGGAGAAACTTCCCATCCTTGACCACAGCTTCACAGCTACCATTTGGGCATGGCTGAAGTTCATCATCATCATTTTCTCTCAAAGCTGGCACAGCAGTGTTTTAATTAAATGAGGGCAGCTTCCAGGGCTCTAAATCAAGCTGAGACTTTTATTATATCTTTATGCTCAGTAATTTTGATGTAGGTTTCCCAAAATAAATTTTTTGTTTACGTTGTTCTGCTACATAAGATGGCAGCATCTGATACAGCCTCTACATTGTGGGTAGAATGCTGTAACTTGACAGCATAAATTAAAAAAAAACCAAACCAATTTGACTCAGCAGTGTGCTAGAGTTGATATTTATTGTGTTCATATGGTCCTCCATGAGGAGAACTAGTGGCTTTAAACCAAAGCTTTGGTGCAGGAACCCTGATGCCGTGGCTGCTGATCTGTAGCTCAGGTCAAGACTAGTGTCAGATACTCTGCATAAACAAGCCTGTATTTGATTATGTGTTTGTTTGTGTTCAGCCAGCATATTTTATGAGATGGCCTAGCTTTTCCCTGGGTTGCTTGCCCCCTTTCCAACCCTGCAGTGGAAGTCACAGATAAGAGATAGAGACCTGTTGCCTTTCAGGGTCCGTAGTTGTCCCCCTACATCAGCATATTGCCATAGTTTAGCTGTCAGGATTGCAGGACAAGAGAAAACCAATGGAAAACTTCATCCTGAACAGAACAAAGGGATTATAAGACTACAAATGCATGCAAAATCACCCCTATGTTTATCTCTGTGTCTATAATCCTTAGACTGCTGTGAAAAAAAACTATATTTCAACTGCTGTCTAATACTTGAAGACTGTAGCTGGCGAGCAGGAAACACATGCCACTGCACTTTGATCGTTTTTTGACACATATTTGCAGCATCTTTGAGACCAGTAAATCAGCCAGAATTGTCAGTGGTAGATTTTCTATTTTGGATATGGGATCTGTACTACGACCTGAAAAGACATGCAGAAGCAGCACAAACATTTCTGGACAGCATCAGATTCTGGAAGCTCTCCATGTGTGATTCTTAATACTTTATGGCTTAGTAGAGGAGTGCTGGTAGGTCTGCCAAGGTCACTGACTCATGGAGGCCTTGAAGCTGTATCTCCAGTGGTCTCTGGGCTGGTTGCCATCCAAAACATCCTGGACAGCTCTGTGTTCTAGATCCAGTGTGTGCAGAGGGCCATAGATGGGCATGGAGTCACAAATGCTGCATGCAAATTAGGGTCCTACCCCCAGCAGTGGGTCAGAGACACCAGAGCTTTGTGTGATGGATGTGTTCTGGGACACCAGTGCCTGTCCCGTGTCCCCTCCTGCTCCTTTGCAGCCACAGGCACAAGCAGGCATCAAGATGATTAACATGTGTGCCTCAAAAGTTTATCCCCCTCTCCTTATTTTCCAGAGTCTGTCTGCATCAACTCTGGCACAGAAGCTCTCTGTCAGCTTTCCAACAGAGCAGAGGTTTGCATTTGTTGATGATCAACGGCACTAATCACTATCCAGTTAAAACGGCCTGAAAATTTGGTCCCCTGCAGATGCAGGCTGCCTCTCACCTCTACCTAACTAACCCATGGACACACATCATCCAGCAATGTACCTACATGTCCTCGCTTAGTGCTCTGTGCTCAAGGCCCAGAGTTCCTAGGAGTGCATCCCATTCCAAAGTTCCCCACTCTGTTGTAAGTGCAGGTGCAGGAAAACACTATGGCTTTAGTGGAAGGAAATTTGCTGTAAAGGCTTCATGCTTCACTGGCACACTTAATCCAGAGGGGAGGGCACATATTTTGATACTATATGTAGAAAATGTGCCTCTTTTCACTGCCTCTTTCACCTTTTTAGTTTGTTGAAGCCACTGGAAGTCTTTTAGAAGTCATTTGGATCAAAAACCCTGCTTCTGTTGGCTTCTATCTGCTTCTATGACACGGTTCTTACAGAGAGAGACGGAATATAAGCACAAGCCCTTAAGGTAGAAGGAAAAACAAGAAGGTATTTGGCAGGGCTGTTACATGTCCTTATGTCTGTAGTAAACACCAAGGGAAAGTCATCAAGTATTTTTGCTCTTCCAAACCACGAGTCAGAGCTGCTGGCTCTCTGCATCTTTATAAAGGAAGGTGTCCATAGGAGCAAGTACACTGCAGAAAGACCCTTTTATAAAGTACAGAGGGGGGAAGAAAAATGAGGGGAGGGCAATGGAAACAAAAAACCAAACCAACAAGCTGGATTTCTGTATGGCCCTGAGTTGCTTTCATGAATCCCTCTGGCTGGGGCACATCACCCCCTGTGCTGCCAGGTCAGAGGCATTTCCCCATGGGGATCTGCTGGCTTGGATGTCTTTTGGACCTATGTCCTTCATGCAGGATGCTGCGTGAGAGTTCCTGGGAAACTCCTCAATCATCCATAGGGTTGTGTCTCTTGATGCCTTCAGCTGAAGTAAACGGGCACCACAAGATGCTCTCTTTTGTCTTGTGGAAGGAGTTGGTTCCAAACACAGCATGCCCTCTCCTGGGTGGTAGATCTGGTTCTCTTCCCTCTCTGCTCTTTGGTAGCACTCTTAGGATTATTATACTTTTTTTTTTTTTTTTTTTAATAGTCTGTCTTTGGCAGCCGAGAAGCAGCTGTATATGGAAACTTGAGCTATTTTCTCAAAAATAAATTTGTCTGCAGTGGGAAAACTGATCTGAGAGAGTTCTTGGAAAATTGGAATTATTTTTTTGCCATAGGTGAATAGGGCTTGCTCTCCAAGAGCTCAGAGGTTAGTATACTTTATTAGGACTAATCCCAGATTTTTTAAAGACCTACTAAACTGCCATGGGAAGAAGTCAGGCCTGCAATATTTCCCTTATTTGTTAGATAGAAAATTTACTCTGGGTATGGAAGGGGCAAAGAAAGATAAGACAATAAGGTATAAAAAGAGAGTAAGAAGTAAAGGAAAGGGAGTTTAAATAATAATAAATACTCAAGATACAGTTGTGGACTGTGAGTAAACATTAACCTTTTAAGCTTTTTAATATCTGTATTTTAAAAGAAATTGCATGTAAGTGTGGTGTTTTGTTTGAACATTTTACTTCGAGTCCTTTCTGGGCTTTTAAAATGCATTAAATGAAAAGGCTTTCCCAACAAGAAATGTGTAAGTTTGTCTCCCCTCAGCAAGAAGTTTAGCAAGTTGTAGGAGCAAATTAGGAACACAATACTGGTATATCAGGACTAATATGTGTTTTTCAGAATTTTGAACCCAAGACAATTGTTGATGTTTCTGCCACCAAATGATCTTTAGTTCCTGTGCAGTCTCTGTAGATACAATAAGGTTACTCACATGTAACTGCTAGTAGAGCATTGCCAAGCTTGTGGATTTTTTTTACCTTAAAGATGCAAGAAAGTGAAAGCTGGGGACAAGGAGAAAATATTTCAAAAGTTGTTTGTTTTATTTTTTTTCCCCCACAACCCAGACCTGTAGAACGATTCTAGAAAGCTGAAACTCTTAAAAGGGTGTGTCTCTGTGTAGATGAGTGCACATCTACTTGTACTTTATTTTCAGATGTGGAACCCTTGCTCTTGGAAATTATTGACTTTTTGATGGCTAGAGCTTTTACTATTGAATAAGATGTTCTAGAAAAATAAATTTTTATTCCAAATTTGCAGCTGGCGGTTTTTTTATAACGAACTACAAAATGCTTGCTATTGCCTGTAAGACATATTGAAATGATCTAATGGTATGGAAGGAGTGGTAGTGGATGAGAAAGCACAACAGAATGCAGAAAGTTACCACAGATGAAAAAAAGAGTGTTGGGAGGGGCATGAAATATTTGTGCACGTGTTTTCCAAGCCTACATCCAGTTGTGCTTCTGTTAGACTGAATTGAAACTCCTGGTTGTTTTCTTCCCACTTGTAGCTATTCTGGACTAGGCCGTGCCTGCACTGGCTGTTATTGCAGCCTTCAGATCTCTGCTGTGCATCTTTAGCACCTGACATTAAAAAGAAATTGAGGTGCTGAAATGAAGTTTTAGTTGTGTTCAAGTTGGGCCGCAAAAAAATATAACGCTGTTGAAGGGGATGGTTGGAAATGCAGAGTGTTGGAGTAGCTCCTGACTTTCCAAATGTTGAAGTTTTATTGCTTGGTACTGACAAGCCAACTATAAATAGTAGTAATAACAATCATTTTATTTATTGGGCACCCTTCCATCGTTAATATCCTGTTAGATGACTCACAAAAGGTGTAATCTGCTGTTAATGTCCTGCTAGGAGCCTCGTAAAAGAAATAAAATAGAAAGGCAGTTTAATGCTTAATGGTTTATGCTTTTTCTTTCATGTTGATGTAGAAGATTACAGTAAAAAGGCCAATTTTGCATCTTCATTGAAATTAATGGAGTTTCAACAACTTATTTGGGTCTGAAACAGGTCCAAAATATGTTAATACTTGTTCTTTAGATTCAGTCAGCCAGTGCTCGAACACTCATGATTGATTTGCAAGGTACCCCGACCGGATTAATTAGAGGAGAAAAATACTGTTTCCCCCTCTAAATTCTGCTTACTTCAAACCCCACTTGCTATAAAATGTCATGTTCCTTTTCCCCATCTTCTGACTAAATTGCCGTTTCTTGTGCTCATTCTATTCATCTTTTATGTCGCTCATTAAAAATGTTACGTTTTATGCCCGGCATTGTTCACAGTCTACAAGGTTTTTATCACTTAGATAAAAGCAATCTACTTGATGCACAGCTGGTCTCCAGAGTGATCTGATTGCTTTTGTGATAGGCCTCAGACACCTGACGCTGTGCAGAGCACTTCTATGCTGTTTGCAAATAACTAAATTAAATCACTTGCAGACGAGCTTGGTTTATTACAACGTATTTGAAGGAGATTTTCAGATTTATGGACAGCCTGTCGTGCTTTCTAACATTTAGCAGCTAGCACTGTGGTCTTTGAGTGGTCTCACTGATTTCTTGGGGAATGAGGTACAACTCAGCTTGAACATGACTTCCTCTATCTCACTCCTCTGGTGGAATGGGAGCAGGAGGAAAAGCATCCGGAGAGGAAATATGTGTTTTTCTATTAGTGTGGACTTTGATGCCTAATTACTCACAAGGTCTAAAAGTTTGTGTGGGGCCTCTGCGCTGGCTGTGGTCGACCTGGCCCACATCCTTGTGTGAATCCTGTTGTGAGTTCCTTGGCATTCTCCATGTCTCTGAGACACCGGGCACTGATCCCAGCTCAGGATTTTGCGGGTAGCAGGGTACCTGACTATTTAGGCACTGGAGCATGAGGCCTATATTTTCCTTGCTGATTTAGCCCTAAAACGAGACTGGTGGCATCCAGCTTCTCTCCATCGTGACAATGTTTTTACCTTATGCAATCTGCTTGTTCTGAAACAAACAAAAACCTCTTACTGTAAAAAGTTACTGCTTTTGCCCCAGCTCCCAACATATTTTCATATAGAATCAACTCATAATAAAGTGAACAGGAGGTTTTTAAACGAAACTTTTGTGTTGTTTAGTGCACATACTGAGACCAGCTTTTCCTACTTAACAGTTTTTCTTCCTTTTATTGAAGATTGGGGGTTTTTTAATTATTTTTTTAAAGCTGTCAATCTGCTTCCAGATGGTGTCACACATAGGTGGTAACAAGCTGGTACCAAATACCCTCAAACCCACACTTCCCTAGGAATATATAACTTAGCTGGCTTTGGGCCCAAGATAATCAAATAGTTGCAAATCCTGGGTTATTAGGCTTCATCAAATTCTGGTTAAGGTTAGCCCTGGTCACCATGTAACCAAGCCAAAGTCATTAGACTATTCGCTCATGGCAAATATAAATCCCATTTAGATTTGATTAATTTTTCAGAGTTTTTAAACCTATTTGCTCTAACAAGAAAAGTGCCGTCCTCTGTGGGCTTGAAACTGTTTTACAAAGTCTTTTCTGTGGCTTCTTAAGCACTGTCTGGCTTTGTCCACACTTCATTAAAGGCATGTAGTGGCTCAAGAGGATTAGGATAACTCAAACCCAGCCTTTCTACTCCCAGTGGAAATTAATCTCTTGCAAAGAAAGCTGTGAAGGTTTTGTTCTTGCTTTATTTCTTAAACTGCCTGTAGCTCTGTCATCATTTCAGACAGTGTTTAGAGACCCCAAACGAGGCCCAGTATATTAAAATATTTGATTGTGGCTCTCCCTGATAAAGTCTTATATCAGCCTAATTACTGTATCTTTGGGCTTCTAAAATATTTTCTTCAGTAGCAATGCCTACTGCTCTAGATATTCCTACAGATGTATCAAAACTAGAAAGACTATGAGATCTTTCATGGCCCCTTCCACACCAAACCATTCTAGGGTTCTCAGTGGTGGCGAAAGATGTGGCAGCAAACATTTGCACTCTGCTTCCAGCTGCTGTTGTAGTTCCCTTTTCTACTTCTTTCTCTCTCCCCTAGCAAGAAACGTCGCTGTTACGTCCGAGGTGCATAAAGAAAACAACACAGAGTCCAGGCTCATGAACAAGTGGAAGCCAAAGCTTTTCTTTAATAATTTTCTGACTACTATATGGGATAGATTGCAAAAAGTGTGTTGAGTGGCAATAGGTAATTGGTTCCTCGGCCATCCACCCCTTGAGAGGATTGGCCAAGTCTTAAGACACCTATTCCAAAATATTTTCAAAGTCAAAGCCATAACAATCTTGCAAAGCAACTTGCGGGTGCAAGAAGTTTAGGAAACTGTGACCTTGTTTAAAATAGTTTACATGGGAAAGACAGTCTGCTCACAGAATATTGGGAAAAGGCTGAAGAATTTCTCTGCTTCTAGCTTTTTAGCACCTACAAGAAATACTTGTAAAAACCCAGGAGTTCTTTAATTACTTGCAATTTTCACGAGTAGAACTGGTACACCCACAAGGTCAGTCTTCATGCCTCAGCGTGGCCTGTCGTAAGAAGAGCCATTGCGCTGCGTCTTAGGTGGCCATGGACGGAGATCTAAAGGGGAGATTGGAAATAAGGAGGAAGTATCAGACGCAAGTTTTGCCACGTTCCTGAAAGTAAATATGTCCAGAAAACTGAAGAGTTGTGGTCTGTGAGCCAGCAGCAGGCAGTCCTCATGTCTGTAGCGTTATCAGGGTGAGTCACAGCAGAGCCGTGCCCTGGCACAGGCGAGTGGTCACCATGGTCTGGACTAACACGTGTTGGCTCACACTTGAGTGGCCTGTGCTCACATGGAGGGAGCAATTGTTGAGACTTGATTGCTCATTATCTGTTTGTATGCCTTGCAGAATTCTCTTTCTAACGTTCATGAAGCTGAAATAAGACTCTTTTCATCTTACCTTTCTGATCAAAAGAATGCCTGGCAATTCCCTTTGTAATCACACTGTAAACAACTGTGGGTAATTGTTCTTTATTTTCTTTTGTTCCTTACTTCATTTCAGTCTTCTCCACTGATCTGTGTTATACATCATTATACAAAGTAATAATCAAAGAAATGGAAATACATTCAACATTTGCACTTTGTTTTGTTTTACAAATAAGAAATAATCTCAGACCGTGCTTTGGCTGTGCCAGTTCATATTAATCTTATTCCTGAGACTCTCCTTAACTGAAAGTTAACTGTACAGATTTCTGGGTTGGAATACTGGAGCATCTGGGAACAGGAACCTGAATTGAGTTCTGTAATGACACATTTTTACAAGCTTACAGAGAAAACATAAAAGCTGAGCTTGATAAATATTGAGGCTAGACTTGAGACTCAGCTGACAAGATAGTAAAGCTGTGCAAACTTTTCTTGTGAAACTTCACCAGGCACTGGGAAGCATCATATCTGAATGTGAAAGTAAATATCTCATAGTTTTGATGTCAAACAAACCTTATATTTTATGTGGAAATTTTTTTTTATTCCCCAGCTGTAAAACATTAGAGCTATTATTCCTCATGAGGCAGGACCTAGAGTAAGATGCTTGCATTTACCATAAATTTTCTGGGGTTTTTTTAATGTGAGTCCTTCAACTTTGATAAACCTGTTCCTTGCACTTTTCTTATCACACGTGTATACACATACATTTCTTCCTTATCTTAGAAGAGGTCTTCAGGTCAACATGATCTTTTTCAAATGTCTTTATAGAAACTGCTTTTCACTACTGCCCCAGACACCATCATTCAGGAAAAGCTTCATAATTCATTCGCCATGCATGTGAATTTTATTGCAGTTTTTCATGCTGCTTTGTTTAGTTGGGTTTTTTTTTTTTCTTTTAAAGAAATGTCTTTTGACAGAGGAAGTTGGGAAGGGTGGTGTGAAAGTTCATCCTGCCTCTCATGGCCCCCATTAAAAAAAAAAACAAAAAAAAACCTTATTGTAAAAAAAAACAAAACAAAACCCCACAAACAACAGCAACAAAACCTAAAAATGCTTGCATTCAGCAGCATTTTCATTAAGGATGGTTAACAGGCCTATAACTGCTCAGCTGTTGCCAATAGCATTTTCATATTGCACCTTCTGGGGGTTGCTATCTTGCTATTTAAAAATAAATAGACTGATATATAGGCAGACACACCAAGAAGAGGTAGTATTACTGACAACTCCGCTATAACTTTCAGCCCGTTAACATAAAACTCCACCACTAAATCTCTCAGGGTAAACTATGCAGAGATAGAAAAGCCCCAAGGTATTAAGAGTGATTTTGATATAAATTCCAATTTTATTTTATGGCTATTTTACAGCTGCTTCTAGATATCTTCTCTCATAAACTGCAAGGTACAAGGCAAACGTTACATCTTTTTTTTTCTTCTGCGGGGTTTCAGACAGTTGGTTTATTGTGACATGTTAGCAGCCTTTTCTCTGCACTGCACATTCAGAAGAATGAATTTTAATGAGACTAAGCTAGCAGAAGACCCATAAAGAAGATGCGATTATGTTTTAAGTATTCATAAAAAAAGTTACATTAAATTTACACATTTTGATTTTGTCTGTGACAGTCAAAAGAATTAGACTGAGAGCACGTTGCAGAATCACAAACTGGTTGGGGTTGGAAGGGACCTCTGGAGGTACTCTAGTCCACCCTCTGTGGGGTCACACGGAGCAGAATCCACAGGATCGTGTCCAGGAAGGTGTTGAATATATCCAGAGATGGAGATATCTTCTCCACAGCCTCTCTGGGCAGCTGTTTCAGCATTTTGTCACCCTCAAAATGAGTTTTTCCTTATGGTCAGATGGAACCCTGTGCTTTTGTTTTGCCTGTTGCCCCTTGTCCTGCTGCTGAAGAGAGTCTGGCCCCATCTCCTTGTCACCCCCCTTCAGATAAAGGGATGCATTGATAAGATCCCTGCTCAGCCATCTCTTCTCCAGGCTGACCAGGCCTGGCTCTCCCAGCCTTTCCTCAGTGAAATGCTCCAGTCCCCTCATTGTTGGGGTGCACTATGTGCTGGAAGAGAGATGGGCCCTGAGGATCAGAGAGAGGGCCTCTGTCGTGGGCCCGGAGGTGACCCTGGGAGTGCATCCAGGTCACCGGGGATGGACTGAGAGAGGATTGTGTGTTTATGGACAGCCTGGGCCTGTGAGAAGTGTTCATTGCAGTTTGTGGCCTTATAGGGCATTGTTTGCCTGTTACCATAATAGGTAAAATCTGTGCAATGCCCCAGGTGATTGGGGGACACTGTGGGGAGCATCTTTCCTGTTTATATGATGTTATATCCTGTTGGGTGCTGGGATTTAGGGAATTCTGACTGTGCAATAAACGGCTTTGCCTTTTCCATCTGATGAGCAAGGTTCTTGCCCGTGCGTCATTACTGCACCTCATCATCTTTGAGGGCTCCACTGGAGCTGCTCCATGTCCCGAGGAGCCCAGAACTGGACCCAGCACTCCAGATGTGCCCCGCCTAGGGCAGGATCACTCCCTGACCTGCTGGCACTGCTCTTCCCAACGTACCCCAGGACACCATCATCCTTCTTGGCCCCCAGGGCACTTCTGGCTCATGGACAGCCTATAGCTTTCATGTGCTTTTACAGCAACTTTGACAGCATTACTTGCTGCACGTCAAAATATGGAAAAATATTATTGTATAAAGCAAATAATAGACAAAAATTTCCACTACTTACAAGGGGAAGAAAGTGTTCTTGTCCTACAAGAAATATTCTCACTCTTGCTGTGAGAATAATAATGCCACAGTGGTTTTGATAACCATGATACAGTTCTGCTAAGCACCAGAAGGTAACTTTCCATCTTCAGATAATGACATAATTAATTGACCTCTTCATCACTCTAGCAGGTCAGCAAACACTAAAAATGATTAAATAAATGTTGTGTACAAGCTGTGTGAAAAAGTTAGCAGCATATATCTGGTTGTTCTTGGATTCCAGACATGCCCAGAACCCTTGATGTGCAGGGGGAAAGCAGTTTTAATTGTACTAATATAAGTCTGTGATGCCTAAAAGATGTTTACTCCTGTCCTAGCTGATACCATGACCTACCAGTATGTTTTAAAAGTGTGAGCTGAAATCTTCTCTTCTTCTTTGCTGGTGTGACGGGGGAGCCTGTGCTTTAGCAGGTCTAAATTGCTGTCTCCTGGTCAAATGTGTATTTCCTGTTTCTCCCTGCTAGAGGTCTTTAAAATACCCAAAAGGTCTTTTTTTTTTTTTTTTCTCCTCCAGTTAAGTGTGTATTTGTTCATAGACTGAACATATGAAGAACAAATAGTTTTGCTTCCAAGCCTGTGAAATCTTCCTCTCTTGAGCCCTGTTAATGATTTCTAATTTTTGGTATGGGATTAATTTTTCATAAGTACAGACTAGCTCAGCATAAATATAGTAATCAATGTTACATTATGGAAAGTTCCAGCTGGTTTTAATCTCAAAGAATGGAGAGAATTTAGAAATGGAATTTTTCATGGCCTGTTATAAAACCTCAGTTTCACTTTACCCTAAAATTTAGTTGTTCCTTTCTAATCTGAGTCTACATGCATAATTATTTCAAAGATAACCATACACAAAATTGGATCTTGTATTTTGAACACAACTGTTTTAGATTAAGGAAATTCTTGATGATGCAGTGTTTTCACAACTTGTGGTTGTTCCGTTTCAGCCAGCTTTAAAAAATATATTTCATATAAAGTTGATAACTCTAGACAGAAGATAACATATTACAAACACAGTGTTACAGAGGCAATGATAGAATAGAGTTTTCCACAGTAAGTGGTCAAAGTATACACAGGTTACATCTTGAATATCCAAATATTTTGGAAAAATTGCTTCTGTTGTATTGCATTCCTACCTTTCAGAAAAAAACCCCAAAAAGATAATCCATGTAGTGCATCGAATCATAGTAAATGATTATTGATGTGTTGGCCATTAATTTTTCCATGACTGCCAAACAAGAAAAGCCATCGAGCAATATTCATCATTGCAATAAACCAAATTAAACAAGATGCTTCCTAATGTGCTTTATCCTGAATGACAGGAGCCTGTGAAATGACTCCACATAGGAAGGGAATGCTCAGTGCTTTCGCCTCAGGCTGAGGTGCCACTGATACCACCTAAATAAATTGATGTTGTTAAAGAGCACAAGCTCCTGGGGGGATGCTTACTTGGTTATAGAGAGTAGTTTGTTTTGGTTACAGCTTTTGCTGTTTATAGCCAGCTTAAGGGGAGCTGAATTCTATTATTTGCGAACTGGGAGAAGATTGTCCACAGCGGAGTCTGTTTACGTTGGTTTAACCAAACAAGGTTCTAATCTCAGCTGAGTATTCAGCTACAGCATGTATAGACAACAAGGTAGATAAATACTCTCAGTTTATGGTATATTTGGGTTTGGCTGGCTTTCTCATCTAGGTTTTTAAGATCCTCAGTAAATAAGTAGCAGTTTTCTTCCCGTTTCTCTCTGATCATCGCTACCATTGTTGAGTGAATAGGTGCTGTAATTCACAACAGAGTTTGAGGAAAGCACTTCTACATTTCCCTATTGTGTAATCAGAAATAGCTCCTGGGCAACAGGCTGCAGTGGGATTTTGACTGTAATTTTTTTTAAATTTTGATTTTTTTTACAGAGAAGATGAGCAGACAAGCAGAGAACTGTCTGATCTTCTTCTTGATGTATTAGATCTTACATGTGTTGTTCACTCGGGTCCTTCTATCTCCAGTTCAGTGCTGTACTAGGTTTAGGGGTATCTGTCATGAAGGATTGAACAAAGTTATCCTTTATTTAAAGACAAGCAAAATCCCAATTTGTATTACACAGAGAGCAGGTGTTGGCCTCTCTGTGACAGCTGTGGATGTATCAGTGGTTTGCTGTACGCAGCAGAACTTAAGTCCAGTTTGTGCTACTTTTGTTATTTTGTTAATTTATAGCTTTGTAGTTTCCAGGTACTGCTTTAATTTGAGCCTCCTGTGTGAGATACATATTCTGCTCACTCAACAGCTGATCTTCTGGAACTGTAAAGTGGGATTTTCTTCTTTGGTTCCCCCCTCCTTCTTTGTCTTCTGATATTCTTACCACCTAAATCTTCCTTAGCTGCAGCTGAAAAAAAAACAAAACAAACAAAAAAAACCCCAATGTCTCCATAGAACATCATTGCTGGAATAAACAACCCAACTCATTTTAAAAAAAGAAACCTGATGTGAAGATGTAACTGCATTCATGGTTGCACTGGATCTGTGGCAGTAAATTTGACATTTCACCTTACCCAGTGCCTTATGCTGCCTTCAGCTCCTGAGCTTTGGTTTCAAGTGCAGTAAATCTCACAAACACCCAAAGCATTCAAATACCAATCCTCTTTTCCCTGGCAAGGTAAAATTTTCAGTGTAGAATCCCAGAATGGGACAGGTTAGAATGGACCACAGTGGTCATCTGTCCCAACCTCCCTGCTCCAGCAGGGCCATCCCAGAGCACACGGCACAGGGTTGCGTCCAGGTGTTCTGGGATATCTCCATAAAGGGAGACTCCACCCCCTCTTTGGGCAGTCTGTTCCAGTACTCAGTCACTGCACAGGGAAGTTCTTCCTCATGTTTGGTTGAAACATCCTGGGCATCAGTTTCTGCCCCTCCAGATTTCATAGAAGCAATTATAAGTTAATTTAGGCTATCAGGTTTCTGACTGTTTGCTTGTTTGTGTTTTTTTTTTTAATAACGAAAAAAAAACTTCAAGAAAGGAAACAAAGTTTTGAACATAGATGCACAAGTTTGTGCTGTAGATTGCAAGGAAAAATTTTTGTGTTTTTCCAGAGGAATGTGGAACGTGAAAAAAAAAATGCAGCAAAATTACAGTAAAGGAAAAGCCTATAAAGACTACAGCATTTCTGCAATAAATAATTTTAATATCACAATTCTAGGTTTCTCTTATTACTGTTCTCTATGAGGAAATGGCTACCAGAAATATTGTTACCCGTTTCTTTTCTAATATGTCTTTTATTTTGTTTGCCCATCAGACCCACTGCAATCTCAACCTGCTAACTTCTGTTTTGGAGTAAATTGAAGTGTGGATTTGATAAAAGCTGTCAAGTATTTTACTTGAACAATAGATCAATTGAGTGACAAGGTCTTTTTAATGGAAATTTTTTTGTTTTGGGGAAGAAAGGCCTCTTTGTCAGAGACAAAGCAGAAAGCTAGCTGAGAAAAACTTTCATTGATAGTGTAGTAATTTCCAGAAATAGACAATAAGTAATGATGATTTATTCAAAGATGTGAAGACTAATGTCAAAAGCATTTTATACCATAGAGCGAAAATATCAAGTAAAACTTTGTCACTCTATCTAAATGCATTATTCTTAATTTCTTTTCATAGCTTTGGGCACAATACTTCCTTATTAGTGCAGAGATGTGGTGTCATCCTGTAGGTCACCCTTCATCTCCCTGCTGTTCATATTATCCCACAGAATTATCTGTGCGCCTGTTTGTATGTAAGCATGTTTTTATAAAAGGATGGAAGTTTCTGGTGCTCTTATTAAATACATCATCATGGTAATTATGGCCTTATTTTTTAAATTCTGTACCTTTGCTGCTTTCCAGTCCAGCTACAGGGGAGAAATTTTGATTGACCTCACACTGCGTTAGAGTGAATGAAACTAATTTCTGTTCAGTGATAGAAATGAGGGGTGTCTGTGTGTTGAGGTTTTGTGGGGTTTTTTGATTGATTCGGGATTTTTTTTTCATTTTGTTTGCTTTGGCTTTTTTTCTTGCTTTTGTTGTTGTTGTTTTTTAATTCAGTGATCACTCTAGACTGCTAATTTGGGAGTGGATGGGGAAAAGCTTGCAGTACATGGTAGCATGAATTATAAATGTTATGAAATTGAGATGTACAATAGAGACAATACACAGATTATCTTTAATGATGCTGAGTCCAAACATCCGTAATGGGTTTTTGTGAATGCCAATTTTTGGGTTGTCTATGGATTTTTGTATTTCCTAGTACGTGCATACACTGTATAAAATACTAATTCTGGATTGTCCCTAAAGAAAATCTTTTGAGATAGTTCTAAGCAGGCTAATGGAAATCTATCCTGGTTTTGATCCTAGGCAGATTTCTAACCTGTCTCTCCATTTGTTTTCAGTGTTTTTGCTTTCAATAATCTGTGGAAATATAATTAACTTTCTTTTAATAAGGAAAAAGCAATATGCAGTGGGCAGTGATCCTGTTATTGTAAGGTTGCTAAGAGGCAATCTTTGGTTTTAATTGTTTTGTTCTGGTTTTAACCTTTGCATCCTCCTCAGTTTCATTTTAGATTCCCATCCTAACACTGATGCTCTATTTCAGTTAGTCAAAGGACAAAAAATTGAAGAATTACAGCCCATGTCAGCAGGAAACTGAAGAACACTTACTACTAGTTACATTTATAGATAGCAACCAAATCATGGAAGAACAAATAAATGTATAGATTTTAATACCACAAAAAGAACACAATTGCTTTATAGGATGGCTGATAGTATAAATAACATAAAGAAGTATTTCTAAACTTAGCCTGTAAATTTTCTTTGCTAAATATAAGTTGGATTAGGGTTTTCATTATTTATTTCAGGGTGATATTGAGACATTAGGTGAGGCAAAGTGAAGTACCTTGAACTGCTTTGTACTGAACTGCTGTTGGCCATCCTGCACTGTTTTATGAAGTATTTATTCAAGTTAGTGACTTCTTCTGATAACTGAAAATCAAATAACTACTCCTCTTTCTTCTTAGTATTCCACAGAAAAACACAGGTGTGAAAATAACTACTTTGTTAAAACAAAAAACAGGAGAGATATGAAGGAATCCCAAGGCTGTTTTTGTTATTTCTTTATTTTTCAAAAAATAATTAGTTTTATAAATAATAAACAAACATTGATTTTACTTTGGGTTTCTTGTGCAAACTACTTTCACACCTACTAGATTCTGTATCTACCTTACCTTGACTTTCAGGAGCGTTTGCAGGTGTTTTCTCAGAAAGGGAAAATGGGTGGCTTGGTCCAGCTGTCCCACTGCTTCTCAGCTTCTTTACAGTCATTAAAATGGTTGGGTATTTTATCTTTGAAGCTTCTGAGGCCTAGGGGATGGTGTAGCAAATAATGTAATTTAAAAAGTGGGGTTTTCTTGAGTCTGTAAATCATGCTTAGTAGAAACTGTTGTTTCTGACTGAAGAGAGAGAGAACAGTAGAGATAAAAGAAAAGAAGGAAAAAAAAAAGAGATTGGTATCTTGTCAAGGAAAGATCCCTTGTTCAGGTTAGAAAATTACAAGCCCTATTTTTAATCCCCAGTTCACAGCAGCAGAACACCAGGTAGTTATTTCTAGCATCTGTTTGACATAAAGTAAGGTATACCCTAAAGAGACACTCTTCATAAACACTGAGCACCAGAAATACTGTTCGTATTAAATTGGACCACATGAATAATACAGGAGTCATGAATTTAAATTATTGCTGGCATTCAGAGAAAATGGCAGTATTTCAGCCATTAAATAACAACTTTGCTTTATTTCTGGAAACAGAAAGTTATTAAGTTTTAAATCATTTTGATGCCGTGGCTCAGATACGTTTCTGGTTCTCAGACCATCCAGACATGTCTTGACAGTGCTGTGTTGCACTAGAATGGTTTTCTCAGAGATCTTCAGCCCACTGCTGTGAGATGGAGTTGAGCTGTAGCTGTACTGAAATGCCATTGTCACACTAGGTAGAGGCGCCACAATTTGCGGAGTTTTTGAGGTGGGTTGTCCCACTCAGGCTGTGTTTGTTTCTACAGTCCTCCAAAGGGAGTATCAGAGCAGGTATTCAAAGCTTAGCACACTAAGTAGCATTGCCACAGGAACTTCTCCCCCTGTTCTTTGGATTTTGCCCGTTTATGTGACCTTGACACAGCAGGACCAAATAAAATTGGTAAATATATATCTTTGTAGTCTGCAGCGCTCATGGCTTCCCTCCCCTACTCCTGCTCTTCCTGCACCGCTCACCACGCTTTCCTGCTAGTGAAATTAAGTTCAGGTGAGTTGGAAAAATAAGTGTAGAAACAAATGCCTGCTTGTTGATGAGGTCTATAAGGGGCTTATGTCCGAGTGCAAAGGAATAGAATAAGTTTGATTCAGACAATTTCAGCACAGGAAGCCAAAAGCCTCCCTTCTCTGCTTCAAGAATGATGTCCTGAATGACATCGAGAGAAATTATTTAGTCTTTCCTTGACTTTGCTTTGCAAAGTAAGTCTTACTTTACTTAAAAAAAAAAAAAAAAAGATGCTGTATTTGCACAAAAAATAAATACAAGAACTGTAAACTCTTTCAGTTTGAGAGAAGTCTCTCTGGTTTGTATGGGTTGGTAAAGATAAACTGGGTATGGTGACCATAAGAAAAGAAGAGATTTCTTTGGACTTTCAGGTCTCTTGTTATTTCAGTTGTTACTTCAAAAGGGGAAACCCAGAAGAACATAAAAAGAACTGGTTAGAGCAGCGACCTGACATGAAAAGCTCAGAGCCTTGAATATGCAGGAGTTTCACACTTCTCTTCATCAGAGTCACAAAAGACATCAGAAACCAGAATGCTAAGCAGGGGAAAACACAGCTATAGAAGACTTGCAAATCCAGCATAACCAAAATGAGCTCCAAGAGGAAAACACCTTTGGAGATGGAAAGAAGCACTGAGCATCACAGGAAGCTGCATGCTGGAGCTCAGGCTGTGTACAGATAAGACTTGATAAAAGTCAGGCTGATTTAGACTTTGTGAAAGAAGTCAAGGCAAATGGATAAAGTTATTTCCAGGTATATACACAATAAAAAGAGACTAAGGAAAGAAGGGTGTAAGTTGGAATAAGATAAAGAGGCAAAATGGCAAAATAAATACTGCAGCTCACGATTTGTAAGGATGATTAGGCTGAGTGTTGGGCTCTCAGACAGGAAGAGACAGGAAAGAAAACGGGAGAGAGGGAATGAAAGCTGAGATGCAGTATGTTTTATTTCTATTTATCTACCTCCAAGTAATAAAAAGAAATTGAGGTTCAGCAGTATAAACGTTTATGTAATTTTATTTTTCTTTAAGGACTAAAAGCATCCATTTCTGTTGTCATGTGCAGACTGCTACTTTAGAAGAAAGCTGAGCTGAAAAACGGGTGGAGCGGGCACTCACAGAGACCTTCTGAGCCACCGCTGCTGTGGTGTGTCTGTGGAACAAGAACACACAAAATGAAAGTGAAAGGGACACAATTCTTTCCACAGAGGCGGGGCAGAAATCTCTCCTTTTCTTATGGTCACCATGCCCAGTTTATTTTTACCAACCCATACGAACCAGAGAGAATTCTCTCAAACGGAAAGAGTTGCCCTCACACGAGCCCCGTTGCAGAAGGCACCTGTAACAGAGCCTACAGCTCTGATCTCACTGTTCCTCCAGCAGAATAAACCCAAGCTGGTGTAGAAGTGCTTCAAAGAGGATGAAAGGAGATGGCTTTTAGAGAACCTACCCAAGAAGGGGAAACTGGAACAGCTCTGATTTTTTTCCATCTAGTAAAACTAAATCTGAGAAAGGTTGTTCTGCTAATGGAGCACTAACACAAGAAATGCCACTGATACAGAAATTATTGCGCAGGGTCAAACTCTGGCGTCACTGAAGAGGTTTTGGTTTGGGGTGGGGGAGAAAGGGAGGTTGATTGTATCCAGTCACAAGCAAACAAGCTGTCCATCTTGTTTAGAGTCACAGGGACTTTTTTTGTTTTCTCCTCACACAAATATTCATATTTTATTCATATCCAAATCGGTTAAGGCCACCAGTGCATCACAAATTGTGTTAGTCTTTTTCTATGAGGATTGCTTTTGTTTAAGAAACCCATGTAATCCCACATTCCTAAAATAGCTTGCATGTTACCCCTTTCCTCCTTCGCACATTCCTGAAATTCTCCTGGCTTTTGAAAGATAGGACTTGAAAATTAACTTTTAAAAAAAATCGTAATATTCTTCATTTCATCAAACACATTTGTATGATCCACATGAAGACAACAATAAGAGGTGGTTCTTTATTCTGCAAAGGGCAAGATAAAATGGAAATAATGGTCTTTTAGGCTAATTAAATCAAAGCAATAGCAAGGCAGCCACAGTCTAGATTAAGACACTTTTCAGGAAATCAAATTAAGAATAGGTTAAGGCTCCCTTTTTGTGTCCCAAGTAAAATATTGTTAAAACCCTACTCCTTATCCTTAGCTTTCTTGTGCCATTTCTCAATTAATTTTCTCCTCACAGAAATAAACATTTTAATCAGCATGTACAATAACACCAATCACTGATGGTAATTACTCTAAGTAAAATAGCCTTTTTTTATTGTAGCAAATATAAAATGACAATTTTAATTATGTAACATCTCTAATGCCATAATGATTTTAGCCCATTTTCCATGTTTGTACATGAAAGCTGGCTCCATATTTTTACTGTTACCAAAGTTGCACAGAGATATTATTGGGCTTTAAATGTTTATTGTCATCTTAGCAAAGTGGCTTTTATTTTTTGTTTATGTTCTAAAAGCTTGGCAGAGTAATGGCAATCCACAGACTAATGGCTAGTCTGGGTTTGTGCCAAAGGAACAGTAATAGCTACAAGCACAGAAAAACCATCAGAAGAGTAAATGCCAAATTAATCCCTGATGTAACTCTTTTGCTTTAGTGCAGTTGTGCTGGAGAATGCAACTTTCACAGTGGTTCCCACTAGAATCCATTATTTACCAAGGGAGATTGCATATATCAGGATAGTTGAGCACACAGGGTTCAGCCCCTGCCTTTTTGTCTGAAAGAATCCCAAACCACACTTCAGCTGTGGCCTGTGTGCCCTGACACTTGAAACACCTAAACATGCTCAATCTCCTATTGAGAAGCCTCGATGAGTTACTCCTTCACAAGTGAAGTTAGCACGTTATAACTCTGAAATGCCAGGAAAAGCTCTCAAGTGATAAATCCTGCCAAAGACAAAAGAGTTGCATGTTTTAATGGTAAGACCGTGGGTTGTTTTGGTTTTTTTTCTGAATGCTGCCATTTTGATACTTGCAGCATTTAATTTTTTTAACCTATTAGTACACTTATTTATTCCCACAAAACAGGAGAATTTTCTTGTAGACAGAGTTCGTAAGGTTGCTGTCACTTGCTGTGCTCTGTAGAGAACAGCAGTGTGCCTTTGCTGCTGTTGCACAGGTTTAAATTCATCTTGCTCCCCCCATAGCAAAAGGAGGAAAGGGAAGGAGGGTCCAATCTCCACACAAGGAGGTTTTGGAAAAATTTGAAAAGTGTCATTTTATAATGAAGATGTACTGAAAAAGAAAGTTGCTAGATGCTGAGCCACTCACCTCTGTCCTCTGTCATTAAGAATAATTTGATTTAGTCAAACAGAGGGACACAATGTCTTGCTGATTTAAAATGGATGACAGCAGAAAGCACTTTGGACTTTTTTGCCTCTCCCTGGTATTTTTTCTGCACTCAGAAGTGCATTTCTCCAAGCCTTCTCTAGTCAGCTGTATAGTCAGACTATAGTATAAGGAACTCTTGGTTCTTCTTTATCCACATGGGCTGCTAGCCCTGATAATTGAATAGCTCTGTATTGTTCTCTGACCATTGCTTGTGGACCTGGTGCTTCCCTGGCTAGGGGAATTCTGTTAGATCTCTAGCAAGCTCTTCTTTTTTCTTCTTCTATCTTCCTAGTCTGCTTTTGATATATTTTGTCAGCTGGACTATCATGGTTGTCGTATCTAAACAGGGGCACCAGTGCCTGTAGTGACTGGCCAAATGGAATACATTCACTGTTTCTGTTTCCTGTCTCTGTTAACAATTACTGCAGCAGCCTTAGACATTATTTCTCAAAAGTTTTATCCAGTCGTAGCCTAGTCTTAATCCATCAAAATCCTGGCTACATTCATGTCTGGGTTTGCAGTCATCCCTGTTTGATTTGTTTTTTATTGGAGCAGTGCTGCTATTACTTACAGAATTTTTGTGGTCTCCTCATCAGTCATTGGAGATCATGGTATCATGTATGCCTTGAGCTGCATATTTTTGGTGGGTTGATGAGTATTTCAGCTGATCAATGCTATTGTTTTCCCCGTGTAAGTGAATGACAATTGTTCCCAATTCAGAGCCTTCATAGTGTGAAAAAGATTTTCTTTGGAGATATCTGCCAATACCATCTGGTTCAAATGCCATTGTGAACTCAGATTTCTGTAGCTGCTCTAATAACTCATCAGGTCTATACCTGTACTTCTTGGGGAATGAGATTGCATTTATTCTCTGTAAACCTGTACATAACCCAGTGACCCGCCTGGTCTGGAAACCTTCATCACATATTTTTCCCAATGTCTGTGTCACACTATTATCCCTTGTTTAAACAATTTTTGTATTTTTTTAAGCTTAATTCATCTTTTTCAGGTTAAGCTGGTTTATCTGCAAGGCATTTACTCAGATATGGACAATATGGTCATTGAATGGAACTAATTTCATATTTTCCATTAGGCCCCAGCAAAACATCCCAAATTATTTCCAGTTGCATTCTCTCATGTGGGAATTTTTGTGCTTTACCTGCCCCTTTGCGAGCAGTCATGTTCTCGATTTCTTATATTTCAAGATTTCTGTTCACCTTTTACTTTTTTTTTTGTTTAAACGTTTTAACATCTTAAATGAAGGGAGTCTACAGTTCTGCATTCTGGTTGATGATTGTAGACTAGTCTACTAAGCCTGGCAGACTCCCTGCTAACAGCAAGGTGTTGAGTGGAAAATATTGGACACAAACAGGAAGATGGCAGAAATGGTAAACAGCCCTTTGTTTTCATGGTCTGTATTCTGTGTGTCTTACTAAATTGTTGCTTTAACCCATCTGGCCTGTGCCATCCAGAATTCACTTGGTCATTTACTCAGTAATTGCCCCACGTGCCCCCAGGTTTTCAAGTTTTGTGTGGCTGTCTCTTGCTGTCTTGTTCTTAATGTAGTGTTTGTCTTCCTTCTTAATCCGCCTTCCCTTCAATGCTTACCATACTGGATTCTTTCCTCTGTAACCTTGTGCATAACTAATCACCAATACAAAACCCTTCCTGGATGGATGGATGGATGGATGGATGGATGGATGGATGGATGGATGGATGGCTGGATGGATGGAAGAAGCCGTGAGAGCAAGCAGCTCTTCCACATCTGCCCTGGTTCCTCGCTTCGTGCCATTGGTTTAGACAAGGAGGTTAAAAAAAACCAAAACCCCTCTGTCATTCTGAACAGAGAACTAGAATATGGTTCACGTTGCCTTTTGGAAGGGTGAGCAGATTTTAACCATCTGAAAAATCATATGCAGGGTTATTGTAAAGAGGTTTCTATAAAGCCAGAAAATTGGAAATATGAAATTCCTAAGATCGTCTTGCTAAAGATAAGAATGAGAGTGGCAGCTTGTTGATAATCTAAAGGGGACCATAAGTGAGAATACTGTGTTGTCAGAATGAAATTCAAAATGTTCCTTATACCTTATAGAAATCATCGGGAGAAATTATCTGTGGCAGAAGATAAGAACTAGTTCAAAGTGGCATGCTTTGAAAATAAAGAACATGAGTAAGAAGGGGGGTAATGTGGCATTTTTGGCCATGCCACAGCACAATCTGGATGTTGTAGGTTCCAAATTGTCCTGATCAATGTTAATGTGTTAAGAGGAAGGAAAAAAATAGCCTAAATATTATTTGGGATTTATAAGCACCAGTTGTGTGTTAGACCCTGGAGGTAATTGCTGCTCTTCACTCCCAAAAGGCCATGAGGAAGCAGCAGTACTAACACTGTATTATTTTGGATATATGGGGTTTTTTATAAAAAAGAATGGATTCTGGAGGAGGATGCCCAAGGCAAGTGGCACCAGAATTACGTAGTACCAGTTAAAGCACTTTGAATACAAACATGAGCATACACAGCTCTGTGTGGTGAAATCCAGCTCCAGTACTTGGAGTTGAGATAATAATGGCAGTTGAGAGGTAAGTTGGTGAACTTGCACCTGTTTCTTTTGCTTTATGACTAAAACAATGTCATGTCAGAGTTCCAAGATAAGTTAGCTTGCTGAGGAGGTTACTAGAAGAGTCTGTGTACCCTTGGCAGAACAGCCTATGCTGCACAGTTGGGAAAGTCTGGCAGTGTCCAAGCTGCTTTCCACCCTTGGAAAAATAGCTCCAGAATTCGTACATTGAATAGCCGCAAAACCAGGTTTGGGAATTGTTAGTTTCCTCTTGGAGAAAAACTTCCTTGAGCTGAAAAATCTTCTCTGTACATGATGTTTTTTGTAACTCTCTCCATCAGAGGTAATATTAATGGTTTAAGACTCACGTAGAGCTGAACACCAAAGAGAAATAGTGGCAATCCTCCTTCTAGTTTCAGTGAGCTGTGGAGAAGGCACAAAAAGTGTAAGATGTTCTGTGTTACAACCAAACAAAACAAAAGCAAACAAAACTTGGCCGTGGTTGTTCCAATGATAGTTTTGTGAGTTGGCTGTTCCTCCCTCATGTCTACAGCAGATTGCTTTGGGTCAGTGGCCAGCAATGTTGCAGTCTCTCACACAAGGTAAGTGTACATTTAGTGTGTGTTTGCAGGTTGTGCCACCACACCCTGACAGTGTGTGATTAAATTGCATCAGCACTAGAAGGAAGACACTTTTTTAGGGTGACTTTTCTGTCATATTGAACACTCCATGTTCTTTCTTTGTGCATTTTGCCCTCAAACATCTACTCAGCTGTGTTATAACTCTCAGGTCTGTCCAGAATAGTTTACTTGTTAATGCTTCATAGTTCTGAAGTCAAAGCCTCAGACATTTTTATAGCACTGTTCATAATTACATAGATTTTTTTTTTATTGTAATTTATTTATTTTCCTTAATTCTTTCTGTACCTCGGTAGGCAAATTAGGTCTCCAGCACCGTAGGTCTGTCATGTAACCTCAGTGATCTCTCACACTGTGGTCTCAAAAATGAGCTGTACTTGCTGTAGGCCTGATATCAGCTCCTGAAATCTTCCCTTTTAGTGGCAATTGCTTTTGCAAAAGTATTTCTATCACTGTCTGTGATCCCTGCTTTCTTATTCTCTTTGCTGTTTTTCAGTTGGGAGGAATATATCACACTTGCTAGTCAGGTTAGTTGTCCTCTCTTCTAACCCTGTGCAAAGACTGGCACATGTCCATCAAGTTCCTCAGCAATTCCTCTGTGTGTTGGCCCTAAAGAGGAAATGTTGGCCCTAAAAAGGAAATGTTTGACCTAAAAAGGAAATGCTTCTTTCCACTCCATCTTCTGCCAGCACTTGCAGTTCACTGATCTCTTGTGGGAGAACATAGGTGGCTGACCATCTTTGATCTGGCTGACTGCTAAGCTGTGCTGTCGTATTGATGGGTAAACCTGTGTAGCTTTTGGGAAGCAGTTTTGGGAATGTCTTGTCTTTGCTGGTGGGACAAAGATGAGAACTAGCTTGTCAGCAGTTGCACGGCTGTGTTCCATGTCTCACTGTTACCTGCTGAAATGAGTCCAGTATCTGCAGTTATTTTGTAGCTGTTCTTTTCCTTGAATCCTGAACCATCACTGTATCAAAGAATTTTAGCCCGTCGTCTTCCAGTCTTCTAGAAGAAAAGCTCTTTTTAGCTGCTTGAAACACATGAAATTGAAAAACCCAAACATTTCCTTTACCTTCAAATACAGTTGGTACTACATCCATGTATTAACAGTTATTTGCTGTGTTAGTCTTGGATGATTCTGAGGGGCTGTGAGGGCACTCAGAGTGAAAGAATAGTTGTGCTCTTTGTTCATCACTATTTCTGTTCTCCTGGAACCATAGTCCATGGATTTAGGATGGTTTTTTTTTCTTAGTTAAATGTAGAACAACTTTGTTTACCAATTCAGGAAATGTAGGACAAATGAGAGTAGGCTGCTGTGAAATGTTTGTGTTTCGGACAGAGTTAAACTGAGAACACACAGTTCTAGCTTATGTCCCTGCCAGGGCAGGGCAGGGCAGTTGGAACTAGGTGATCTTTATGGTCCCTTCCAACCCAAAGCATTCTGTGATTCTGTTCCCAAAGCCACAGACAGCTGATGGGATGCTCAGAACAAGGTTGCTGAAATGAACTGGAGTGGTTCAGCTCACAGGCCATTTGTACCACTGAAGTACACCCAGAGCACTGTTAACTGTCAAGTGTTTGTTTAAGTAGTTTCTGATTTCTCCCATCTTGCTGTAAAATATCTGTGGGCCTAACTGACATGAGAAAGCATTGCTACTGCTCTGAGAGAAGAAAACAGAGCTAAGCTGAAAAGCAGAGTTGCATTTCCTTATAATGATTTCTTCATTGGCAAGAAATTTGCCAGAAAGTATTCCTGGAAGTCTTGGATAAGTTTTTCTTTAATCAGAGATCACAACATAGGGAATGAGGAGGGGAAGAATACTGTGGCTTCTCTGACAATTTGATTTTATTTTAAGCTGAGCTACTAATTCTTACGAAAGAAGTGAGAGTTCTGGGGAGCTTTACTGTTAGAGGCTTGCGCAGTTTAGCACAGAAAAAAAACAAACCAGAAAATGAATTATGATAGGATTTTTCTTTTATCACTTTAATAAACTTCTCTGGGGTACATCAGTAATCCACTCCACAACTTCTCCCACCCCCTCATCCCTTCAAATCCATGTATTCCACACTGACTAGTATAACGTGTGAAGAATGATACTACAAAGAGACTCAGAAATATGTAAAGATCCCTGTGCCTTCCCTGAATATGTTAAAATAGTCAACAAAAACATGGTAATTTCAACTCCAGTTCATTTGATCTAATATTAAATTAGCTCCTCTTGGGATATCCTCTTTTTAATCAGTCAGAGCACTTTTGTATGCTCACATTTTTCTGTGGGGTTCATTAAGAGTTAAGGAATTGAACAGAACTGCTGCAAGTAGAGATGAGAGACTTCTCCTCCATCTTTCCCAGATCATTTTTGACCTTGTGATATTTGGGGCATCAAAAGGATGAAACTTGCTTTACTGTTTAGAACGAGGGATATCACAGATGTCAGGTCTAAAACATGGGGATGAAATCTCCATTATTCCTCAAAAATCCACATGTGAGATCAAGAATAATTTCCAGGTTTTGGCTTGGAAAAGTTAGGTGTAAAGGTCTTGGAAAAAGGCAAAGATAGGGTGAAGTTTTTTTTCTGAGAACAAGTCTATGTGAGTGAGGTGGTGGGAGGAACAAAGGAACAGCAAAGCATATGGAATTGGGAGATTTTTTTTTTTTTGCTTGTTTGTTTTATTTCTTTACTTCTTTGCTTAACAATTTCTCTGTGAAAGGTATAGTAAATATCCTTGGACTTGCATGTAATCACGATAGAAGCAAAGACACTCTGAAAAAGGATTTATTACCATGGGCCATCTTGCAAGACCAGAACCTTTATGGCAGTGGAGGTTGCTGACCATGCTACTACGGGCTGGTAGTTGTTTTGTTTTGGGGTTTTTTTTGTGTGAGGGCTAGAAAAGAGAAATTATATTACAGACCTTTTTATGCAAAAAAACCCAAACTACCCAAAGGAAAAAAACAACCCTGCACACACACTGGAGTTTAAAAAAAAAAAGCCCCTTGAGTCCATTAACTTCATTGGATGCAATTTTAAAAGAAATAGCTTTGGATTAGCTGGCAATTGAAAATCCCACAGGAATGGCTTAGCTCGTATACATGCTACCCAAGAGAAAACAAAATTGTCACATATTTTGCTTAAGGTGTGGGAGGAAAAAATCAAACCAAATAGCATTTTACAAGTGCATGTAATAACTGGAATTTAAAACAAGATATGTATTATTCAAGTAATTCTAAGCATGGTACGGTAAATTTTTCATGAAGGTTAAGAAAAAAATGACAGAAATATCATTTAAACTGAGTGTTTTTGATGCTGAACTTGAAAGTGGGAGATTTAATAGAACTTTTTTTAATATGACGAGTTTCAGATAACATCATATTTGGCAAAGTGCTTTATTGGTTTTTGGATTAGAGTTTTTTTGTAGATTTTTCTTTTCAAACTAATAAAATTGATGTAGCTGTCAGTTTGGATTTGATCCCTATTTTGTTTTGCCTCAACAGTGTAATCTCAATCAGTCTAACTTATTTTTATGCTGCATTTACAAGGTATAAAGATGACAAATCACTCATGTCTCAGTGCTGGTATTTTATCAAAAGTTTGAATGAATATCAGGGCTGAGGACAACAGAGAAAGATGAGGCTCAGAACAAGAGATGTGTAACAACACAGGCTGGGCAGATTCTTCCACCTTTACCCCACTGCTCAATTGTGCATTTACAGTCCCACATAAATGAGCTTTGCACAGGCCAACATCAACCCTATTTGTCCTGAGCAAAGGCAGCAGAATCCATGGGGAAGATGGGACAATGGGGTATTTTTTATGGCCCTGCTGAGGTCCTTGCTTTAAGCTCCACCTTGCTCCTGAATTGTGTCTGTGGTGCAACCTTTGAACCTTCTTTTGATGTTGGTTTCCTCCCTGACTCGTGACTCCTGGTAAAAGTGATCTTGAGAGACATCTGAAATTCCCTCAACTCTGCTGCAGACATAAGCAGCTCTAAGAGCAGGAACGTGATATATAAATGCCTTTACTTTGAGTACTTTTTACTGTATTGGTTTCATACAGATTTTAAACACATAAGGGAAAGGACTGGTTTTCACCACGTTTTCATGCAGCACGTGTCAGAGTGAGGTCTGAATCTCAGGTGAGACATCGAGGTGCCACTGAAGAATGCAATAATAATAAGAATTAAACTCTGATACCTTGAGAAATGTGAGTTTGCTTTCCTAGGAATTTATATGCTTGTTCTTTCTTCTCTTTTTTAAATTAGGCTTTACCTGAACTTTTTGATTCAATAATATTTTATCTCTGGCATGTAAGATGATGCTGAGAAGACAGAAATCCCCTGAGCATCATTTGTTGATCAGGTGAAATGTTTCAGGGGAAGAAGTTGCAGAGAAGCATTTTTCAACTACAGTTTCTCAGTCCCTAACTTGTGATGACTCACAAGCCAGCAGGAATATTAGCAGTGAATTTATCCTCTGAGGTTCCATCTCATGTGGCATTTGAGATGATTAGAGAATTAGGAGGTGGGATTAATGTGAAATATCAGGCACAGGAACATCTTGTAAAGTTGGAGGATCAAATATCAACCTTTGGAAAGGAATTGCAAGCTCTGAATCAGAATTACAATGGTCTGAATGAGAAGGCTGAAAGGACTAGGCATTTATCTGTAGCATCAGAAAGAATACTCTGGGAAAATGGAAGTGAGAGAAAATTAGATTAAAATTAAGAACTTGAGGTTGCTTGGCATGAAAATGAAGAACTGGATACAAGGGCAACTAGGGACATGATATAGGACTTGCCTGAACTTTGCCTTTTAGCTGCTATTGATGAGGCATAGAGATATATTGTGCTCCTCAAATTCTTTCAGCTGTTAACATATTTCACAGTGGTGAAGCCTTTAATGGAGCTCTTTCTTATTTGTTCAGAAGGCCATAAAGAAGTACTGATGTAAACGAAAAGCACAGGACAAGAAAATCACTACTATTGCATAAGGAATGTATTGCATGGAAAAAATATATATTATCCTCATCTGGGAAAGTACAATCTGCACCTCAAGAGCAAAGCAGTTTCTTGCCAATATGGAGGAGTTCTTGGGTTTTGATTGTTAAATTGTCTATTTTCACTTTCAGCTTCTGCCTTGTGTACACCTGGGAGCATCGAAAAAGAAATCACAAAGCTCTTTCTTTGCAAGTTTTCTTGGAGGAAGTTGGTTAGAGCCTTCTCCAGGAATAAACAGATGGAGGAATTCAAGCACAGGGAAAGTGACTCAAGCTTCAGAGTAGATCCAGTAGATGAGCCCTGATCTCTTGAGGCTCTGTCTGGTGCTCTTGGGTGCCAGTCTTGGATGACAACGCTTAGGTGGTGTTTAGGATTTCACCCCTTTCCCCGTACGTGATTTGCCTTTCTCTGAAGGGCAGTAAAGGAATACATCACTTTGTTGCCAGGAGGCCTAAATAAAATGAGTCAGTAGTCTTAGTCCTTTCCATGTGGCCTGTTGAAGTCTGGTAATTTTAGGGGTGTGTTGGAAATGGCATCTCAGTAGAGAGATGACAAAGACTGGAAGGATAGAAATAACTCTCATGCCTCAAAAAAGAGATTCTCCTCAGCACTGGCATGAGTTCCTTTTATCGATATTAAGGGTGTGTCGATATATGGCCAATAATATGGGCATATTGTCCATACCACGCCTGCTCAGTGGATTGAAAACCCTTCAGCTCTTGGCCTGCTAATGTGGCTCTTTTTTTATAAATGCTGAAGTTCTGCTAAGTAAGGAACATTTTAAAGGATTTTTATACCATCTTTTCATTATTTAGCACGAAAAGGAATTTACTTCAAAGAATCTTCTTGGTATCATCCTAAATTATACTTTATTTTCTTCTGAGGGCAAGGTCAATTTGTACTCTCATGTGTCACTGTTACATCTGAGATGGGTAAAGAAAAGGACACAGAGTCCAGGCTTATAAACAAGTGGAAGCGCTGTAATAATTTTCTGACTGCTTTTGTAGGATGGATGGCAAAAGTGTGTTGAGTGGCAATAGGTAATTGGTTCCTCGGCCATCCACCCCTTGAGGGGATTGGCCAAGTTCTAAGATACCTATTCCAAAATATTTTCAAAGTCAAAGCCATAACAATCTTGCAAAACAGCTTGCGGGTGCAAGAAGTTTATGAAACTGTGACCTTGTTTAAAATAGTTTACATAGGAAAGACAGTCTGCTCACAGAATATTGAGAAAAGGCTGAAGAATTTCTCTGCTTCTAGCTTTTTAGCACCTACACTCACGAGCTGTGAAAGCCCTGAAAATCTTTTTCCAGCTTTACAGAAAGTAACAAAGAAATAGAAATCCCTGATATTTGTTACTTTTTTTCAGAAAGTTGCTATCTCTACATAATGAATTAGACACAACTAATTAGCTAGGCACCACGACTGTGAAGATTCCTGTTAAGTGAACTTCAAAGCCTTCATGCTGACGGTTTGCAGGAGAGACTTCATGCTACGATTATCACTGTGCTCGTCTGCTGCCTTCAATAGCATCCGCAGTGACATGAGGTGTACACTGATTTCCTCTCCAGGAGCTGGAGCTGTGTGGGCATCCTCGTGGCTGCAACAGATTTTCAAAGCCTGCCTGAAGCATGTACAGAACTGAACTGACTCAGGGGTGCGGTCACATTTCATTTAGAAACTTTATGAAAACTGGGTCTAAAGGTTTGTTTTGAGTCAGACCCACGGGACAGACTTTTTAATTTATCATGACTGATCCCCTGGTAATACAGAGTTTTTCTTCACAGGAGATTTAGTAAGGTGCAATTGTAAGAAGAAGGCATGGCTTGTGTTTCAGTGGAAAGAGTCGCTTGTAATCATCTATCAGCCCGTATTCCTCTCACAAATGCGAATTTCTAGGTTATCTCTGCATGTGCAAAGGACTCTAATTCCCACACTAAATGTGCGGGTGTCCTTGTAAAACAGGTAAAAACAGGCTGAGTCTCCTGAAAATAGTTAGGGCTTTTTCCCAGTAAACACTTGATTTCATGCTTATATATCGAAGACAGAGTATTATTTTCAAGTTGCAAACTTTCTCTTTGCCCATTTGATCAATTTCATTTTGTTCTTCTGTACTCCAAATTTTCCTCAGGGGTATTTCCAACGAAGTGTTTGTGGCAAGTTTAATTAACTTGTTGCTTATTTTCCTTTCTGCTATTCGACTTGAATTTTAATCTGTTTAGCATTAATAATGGTCTCTGCCTTAAGGAATTTACAGTACAAAAAAAAATAGGGATATGTACAATACGTGACAGAGAACGTCTTATTTACAGTTATAAACTCGCCTCTTGCAGCTGGTGTGAAAGCACTCTGTTGTAGAGTGGGGCTCGAGTGAAAGGCAGTGAATAGCTTGGCTTTAACACAGCTTCTTCCTCATGCCAGTCAGCACCTTCAGAAAAATGTTATTGACAATGACAATAACTACTCGTCGTTCTCACAAAATTTCTGAAACATAAGTAACATTTAAGGAGGATTATTTCCCCCTCCCTCCCTCCCTCCCTTTCCTTTTTCCTTATAACCTTTGTTTTCTTGCTGCACTCCAATCGGTGCTCTGATGAATGAATAGATGTACACAAAGCACTGATCCTTATCTTATTAGCCTCCTGGATCTGATTTTATCTCACTTAGACAGAATTTGGCTGCTGCTCAGCACTCGCTGCTGTCACACATGTTGCTGGGCATACTAAGAGCCACTTTGTCACCGTAATGGATTGCTGGATGGGGGACCAGCTCATCCCTAATCAGCAGAAGAGCTGAGGAATATTCATACTTTTAGGAAAGCGTCCAAGCTGTTGACCTCAGCATTCACTGCAGGGGATGGAGTGCCCTGATGTGCTTTGCTGAACTTGTACCCTCTTTGTTTGTTAAGCACTGATGATTATTTCTGCAACAGAAAGCCCGTTTCTGGCATCTGTTTCGTGGTGGAGAACTGGGCTGTGGCCACTTTGCTTCCTCTTGCATCTCTCATGAAAACTTTTTTAAAAGCTTAAAACACAATTTTTGAATTGACAGTGGATTCCAAAGGGGTTCTTTTTACCAGGATTTTAAAAATCTATGCCAGATCTGACCTACGTGCAGTTTCAGAGGGTGTAGACACCATTGTTAGACATCAGTGAGACTTCTGTGCAGAAAAGAATTGCACTCACACAGTGAGTTTTCACTTTGCAGAGCACACATCTTGGTGTGTGGCTTGCATGTTTGTCCAGGCTTGGGAAGTGATAATTTTGAAATGTGGGTGTGCAAGCAGAAACTTGCTCACGATCAGATGAACCTGGCAGAGGAGGGAGAACCTTGCCTGGTGCTCAGCTGCCTGGATGTCCATTGCTTCTGACAAACACTGAGAGCAGTTCACAGGAAGTTCGATTTACACAGCACATACTGAGGAGAGGTCCTTTTAATTGTATGTAGAAATCATGGGCTATAAAGACGTGGTAGTCAGTTATTAAAGTCCTATAAACTGTCTTTTTTCACTTGGATTTAAAATCTGTAATTGCTGAGGTTTAAAGCCCCCTCACTCCTCTGCTCTAAGTTAAGCGTTGTTTTTAGCAATGATTGGTTCTCATGCTTAGCAGTTCCCTTTGTCCATTGCTTTGATGGTTCACTGGAATGTTTTAACTGGAAAACTGCAATATTTCCGGAGCTTACAGTGTGATAAGTGTTCAGCTCAGGGGCCACGTGTGGGTCAGCTGGGGAGCTCCAGCACCACAGGGAGAAACGAGTGTGAGTGGATGCTGCATTCCCGTCTCCTTTGTGGGAAAAACTGATCACAGCACCATCCCTGCCAGGCAATTTGAAAAGCTCTGGTTGTGCAGCTGGACTCTCTTCTTGGACTTGGAGCAGTGAGGCTTACTTTTTGTCCGGCTGTCAAAATATTTCACAGATCATGCTTGTAATTTTTCACTTGCCTGAGTTTTCTCCTGTTTAATCCTCAGTTCAGTGATCAGTCCTTTTCTGGTTTCCTTTTCGGGAAATGCTTGATTCACGTGAAGATGTTCTAAAGTATTTTTCTACACGTTTTTGTTTCCTTGTTCGCTTTTTTTAAAGTCCCCTAGAATAAAACAGTGCATTGCAGATTCACACTCTGGCTCAGTGTAATCAAAGCCATCACAGAACTTCAAAAGTTTTGTGGTGGAATAAGCAGTCTAGCAAGTTCTATATTCTCANTGGATTTTGTGGCTTTTGTTTGTTTGTTACATTTTTTGGTTCATTGGTTTGATTTTTTGACGAGGAAAGCCATCACAGAACTTAGAAAGTTTTGTGGTGGAATAAGTAGTCTAGCAAGTTCTATATTCTCACAAAAGATTTTGGGTTTGAAAGATTAAGAATGTAATCAGAGAACAGAGATTGAGCTGAAAAACACGTAGTTATCTCCATCCAGGAACGTACACCATGAGAATGGTGCATGTTCAGCTATCCTCATAACCAAGCTGATCCTTCCTGTGCATCCAGAACTCCGCCCAGAGAGCGAGACAGACTTTATCCTATTTACAGAGCTGCTTTCACATGGGGAGACATCAATTTTAGCTGTACCAGTGCATAACAGATGTCACTGAAACACAGGGAGCATTACCCATGTTATGCAGAGCCCCAGCATGAGCCACCCCAGCCAGGGTTTTATTCAAGGAGGAAAGAAAGTCTTAATTAGTTCTCCTCCTGCCCCTTAAACCCACCTGTTATGGACTAAACACAGTGTGAAAGTTGAAGCTACATGAGTACAGTGCATCAATTGATACAGCATCGCTCAGCCCAAAATCCCAAACCAAGTGTCGTGGTCTTGTCCCTGTTTTTAGCAGAATGGCTGCTAAATAGAAGCTCTAATAAATGACATTTATCAGCATTGCATTCACGGCCCACCACACCGTGAATTCTTGAAGTGCTTCATTAGTACTCCAGCTCTAGTTTGCTCTCCTTTCTTTACAGCAAAGAATGGACCAGGAAGAGTTCTTGCTAAGGGCCTGCTTTGCAGAAGCAGCTTGCTGAACTTCAAAAATATTGAATTGAACTGACTTTTTTTGGCTTCTTTTTTCTCCTTGATGTATTTTCCTTCTGTTAGAATTGTTCTGTAGTTTTTGTGGATATGCTGTCGTCTTTCATTCAGTTGCTGCTGGTTAGAAACAAGCACTCGTTATAGTTGTCCTTTTAAATCCAGCTGCAAAATAGCAAGCAAAAAGAGGTGCAAAGGGAGAGACATGCAGGAGACAGCTAAGGAGGTAAAGTGAGGCTGGCAAAAATGTTGGAGAAAAACACGGAAGAGAGAACTCCTGCTAGCCCAGAGAAAGGCGAAGAGCATTGAAGGGCAGCTTGTAATGCTGTGACTCAGGAACCTGTGGCAGTCTGTGGGACTGGGGAAGCATGGTGGTTTTTTCCTTAATTCCCTCGGAATTTAGTCCACCAAGTGCAGGCCCCAAGTCACCTCCCGACTGCAATTAAATGTACTGCCAGAGGTGAGGTGGTGTCTTTTTGTTCTCTGTCCCTGCTCCAGCTCCTTTGCTTGCCTTATTCTTGTCTGTATGCCATTTTCATAATTTATCTGTTTGCTCTCCACAACTTTGTTTGTGATTTCTGTGGTGTCTCTCTGCTGTTTCAATATTTTTTTTGCCTCCATTGCACTTCTGCTTTAGATAATGCCTTCCTTCCTCTGCTTATTTCTTTTTCCATCCTCTACTGCCCTCTTTGATGACTTTCTCTTTTGCTCCCATCCTTGTTTGCTGTTCTTTGCTTTGGATTTTTTGATGCACTGCCACACAGCTTTGCCTGGTTTATTTGTTGCCCTTTTTCTTTCCTAATTTCCCTTCTTCCCTACATCTGGCAGTATTAAGACAGCCTATATCTTAATATGCTAATCATACCACTGAGATCAAGGTAAAATATTCAGAAAAATGAAATTGCATGTGAGTTGAAATTAAACGCAGAATTCCTCTACATTTCTCCTCATTTTCTTCTCTGAGGATAAGACAGAGGATCAAAACCTTCTTGTATGTCAAAAGTGTTTTCATAGTGGTCAAAAGAGTAGCAGTTGATAAGTCCACACTGACTTGTATTTTTAGAGACAAAAATTAATTGAAATCTTTCCCATCTGCAAGCAGGGAGGAAGGAGAGCCGGCAGGAGGACCAGAGGTGGAACTGGATCTACAACAAATCTCAGAGGACCCCAGGCCATGGCAGAGCAAAGGAAGACTGCTGAGATCTGCGGTCTCCAGCCCCTGTGGCTTCTGTTCTGTTTGGCTCTGGAAGGCTGTAGTGAGGAGGATTCACCATTACATTGCATGAAACTGGTTTTTCTCTGCTGTGGTCCTGTGCCTCTGCTGAGGCAGACACGCGTTTAGGATGTGAAAGATGGGACTGTGGAGGATTAGGACTATTTTGGTGTTGAAAGGTATAGGAAAAGCCACAGTGTGTTCAGAAGTCTCATTTATCCTCTCCATAATAGATTTGAGTGGAGAATGTAGCTTTAGGGCTAACCTCTTCTAAGACTTAACAGCCTTAATATAGCAATTTTTAGAACTAGCCTTGATTTCTTTCAATCTTGCGGTGGAACATTCACAATACCACGCTGCTGTCTAGTGCTTTTGAAGAGTCTCCAGGAAAAGTCAGTATCATCATTTGAATTTTACTACCAAACTCAGCCTTACAAAATAAGGCTTTAAATCCTGTACAGCATTTTGCTGCTCTGCTCCCCGAAGCAGGGGTGAAATCCTGGCCTACCTGAAGACAGTGGCAGAAAGCCCCATTAAACTCCTCTGGAGATGGAATTCCACCCTCAGTGCCTGTCATCTGTTTTACTTTCTCAGTTTTTAATTCCCTGAAAAATTGAATTCACTGAAGCAACAGCCCCTTCAGGCCAGGCTCCAGGGAATTCTATCTGCAGTTCAACTCTCAGAGATGTAGAGGGATCATAAGCTTTTGCCTTTTGGCAAATCAAAGAACAAGGGGGCCCTGAAACCCCCGCTGTTCTTCCTGCAAATATTCTTAAAAGAAATTTTAAGAAGTGCCATTCACAGAGAGAACAAAACAATCTAAAACAAAGAGTGTTTCTATAAGGGATCCTTGTTTTGAGTATCCCACTTATCTTTCAACAAGCTGTGTCTAACTGCAAGAGGGTATCTCTGAACTTGCCCAAACGTTTCAGTGGTGCAACAAAAGGGTTCAACAGTCTGGGACAGAGAAAGATAGCAACTGAACCTCGGCAGCTCGTGGAGCTTATCAGTTGAGATGTGAGGGAAAGAGCAATGCGAAAAGAACACAGAAATGCTTGAATCAAAAAAATGCAGTGCAAGATAGTTTGGGTTGTTTATTTTTCTGGTGCCTCTATAGGCTTATCAGCATCAGGGTGGCTTAAGCTTCTCTCTTGTTATCTAAAAGGGGCACCATGCCCTAGTCCATGTTTCTTCCTTTGGTATATTTGTCCAAATAGATGTATATCCAGTGCTTGGCTGTAGTCTGCTCCGTTGCAGTCTCCCACCTGGAAAAGGCAAAGTGGTGCTCTGTGCAATGAAATCTCAGGCTTGTGGTTAATCCTGCACATCTTAGCACTTTAGTTACCCAGTCTTCTAAAAGACTGGGCAAGTTGGGTACTCAGAAAATCAGAATTTCTTAATCCTTTCTTGTCATAAATTTAGGTCTCACGGCCCTTTGACAATTTTATTTGCTTGCAGCTTTTCTTTGGGTACGAAAGCAGTGACCAAAATTGCTCTTAGGAAAATTTGGAACTCAGGAGGGATGGGTTTGTTTCACAGTCACAGTTGTTTCTACTTCGTTGATAGCCTGCTGTGTGCACTTCTTATGTGCAGGAACTTGAGGTGGTACCCATCAGCATGTGGCTCCAGGGACCACAAAATTATCTCATGGCTATCCTAAATGCTGTAAAGCAGTTAGTGGATTCTAAACTTCTCTTTCACTATTTTCTTAGCCTTCTCAATCTAACCCATCAATCAAATCTTGCTGAATCATTATTTCATGTTTAATAGCTGCCCAGAGATTTGTTTCTGAATGGCTTTTTTTTTTTTTTTTTCTTTTTCTTTTTTTTTTTTCCATAACAAATTGCACACCAGTTTAAAGCAGAGCTAGCCTAGGCCAGAGAAATGTGATCTGAGTTTGGAATTTTGGGAGTGCAGGAGTTGAGTGCTTATGTAGCAGCACAGCAAAGCCAGTGCAGGTTTCCTTATCCACAATTCTCTCTGTTTTCTCCTTTCCAGTTTACTTCAACACTGAGCTTGAACCAAAGTCACAGAAGGTGCATTCTAAGAGCTGTCCAGAGAATTTGGGCAGATAACTGCGCTTCCATACTCATTTGGATCATTCATCTGATAACAGGTAAGGTGCTTCTTTCTCGGGTTTTAGGACCAAAGAGTTAAATCTTTGATTACCGCTTGAAGATTTGTGACCACTTTGAGCCCCTTTGAGATTGAGAAAATTTGGGTGTATTGCCTGGTGCCTTGATTGGAAGTGCCAGTCACGTTGGAAGCAGAAAGAAATGTATTGTCCAAAAAGTGAATCGGAGCACTGCACCTCCTCGGCCCCACTGCGTGTGCTCACACTCGGAATGATCTGCAAGATTTTGGTGGTTGAGTTAGAGAGGCAAGGGGGGCTTTGTTTGCAAGGGAAACTACACAGAGGGGGAAAAGAAGCTGGTATGGGGGGGCAGAAAGGAGCCCTTCCGTGCCTACTGTCCCTCAGTTTCAAACTCTGAGGTGTCACTCCTGTCCTAAGGGTTCAAAGGGTTAATAGAAAGAGGGATTTTCGTCGGGCACAGTGCCTGTGATAGTCCCGGTTTAAACTTGAAAGGACAGGTGAAAAGAGAGAGAGGGAGCTGAATGCTTGCCTTATACATGGGAGAAATTGTTCATTCATGTGAAATGCTGACCTCTGTCATCCTGCCAAGATGACTGGGCCCTAGGGTGAGAGGCTGCTCGAGTGCTGGTTGCAAAAGTTAAAGCTGCCTGGGGAGTGCTTTAAAAGGACAATGTCAAGGTTGGTCTACCCAAAATCTGACCTTTTTTTTTTTTTCTTTTCTTTTTTCTCTTTTACTTCTTTTTTTAAAGTTCTTTTTTTTTTTTTTTTTCCAGA
>VZTI01003226.1:1764611-1823065 GCA_013397865.1 Struthidea cinerea
TTTTTTTTTTTTTTTTTTTTTTTACGCTTTTAAAAACCTTTTAATCTAGACCAAAATTCTTCAACTGATGTTGGAGGGTAGTGATTAAGAGGAGAAGCTGTGAGTGTTCGGTGTGCCAATGCAGATATGGTGAAGGAGGAAAGAGCCTGAAATAAAACACGGGTGTCTTTGAATTAGGTGATCATTAGCAAACGAGAATTCAGGCTGAAATGTGGAAGGAATCAATGAAAATGAGCAAGGATCATTTTTACAAATTGAAAATACCAATGCAGATCCAAACTAAAGTACACAATAAGTTAATTCAAAACCTCTATTTATTTTTATTCTAATAGTTTTTATTGTGTTTCGGTGTTTTGTTGTTTTTTTTTTTTTTACTCTGCTGATTCTTTCTCAGTAGTATTAGATTGTTACGCATAATTTCTGCCACAACTGAAATACACCCTTCCTTCTTTTCTTTGGTGGCCTAATTAAAACCACAGTTTATCAGTACATTTTTTTATACATGTTATAATATCCCCAGACCCTTTTAACTCTCACACAAGTATTTCACCTGCTGGAATAATTCCTACTCTAATTGGAAAATAGATGAGCTAACTATCCGTGCAAGTCATAAAAGGAAAAGGAACAAGAGGAGGTTATAAAATCAAAATAAAGAAAGTATTTTTTTCTGCACATAATTATGATGCTTCCCAGAAAATGCAGGAGGGAATAATCCCACACAACCTTCCCCCCATGAAACCAGTCAAACCCGGAACCCTGAGGACTGCAGTTCACCACTGGTTTTACCTCGAGAAATCTCTGAGTACTCAGACGAAGTGATCTTGCAATCTACTCCGTGATCACAAGAGGGCGGCCGGCTCAGGCAGACGCGTTCACTTTCAAGTTGACCTTTTCAAGCTTTCAAGAGTTTATTCCTGCTTCGAAAAAGTTTTCCTCTTAGCTGCGAGGCTCACTTCTGACGTCCTTCTCAGTTCTGAAAAAAACCATGCAGCTTCTAAGAAACCCTGGTGTGTCATAATCGCTTTCCTGTCTCCAATATATGATCCCTCCCTCGCTTCACGTTGCTCTGGCTTTTCTGAATCCTGGAGGAACAGACGGCCTTGCTCTGCACTGTGGAACAGGGCAATGGAAAGAGATTGGAGTACAGCTCTCGCAGGAGCAGGAGAGCAGGAAGAGTCCACAGGATAATCAGTTCCTCCATCCCTTCCCAGCCCAAAATATCACAAACCACCATCCTGTGCCTTGGGAAATATCACTTCTGCACAGCCTTTGCGTGATTATACCAAGTTCTAGTACTTGCTAACAAAGTTGATGATAGGGAAAAAAAACCCCAAACAAATGCACAGCACCTTTTTGCAAAACAAACTTCTACAATTATAATTTCTAAATTCTCTTCCTCTTTGTAGCTAAGGTTTCCCATACTCTCTAAAGCAGAGTAACAACCCAGGCAGCAGTAAAAAAAGCTGCCTTGGTTAAAAGACACTCTGCCTCCTGCCAACAAGGCTATTTAGTGTTTATCTCTATTACATCCATCTGTAGCTAATTGCATAGTTATGGTAATAGTGCCCTCCAGAGGAATTTTGAAGGAATTATAATACTCGGAGCTAATACAAAAGATGTTCTAAAAATGTGTGCAACAGGAAGATGGAATATTATTTAAATGATATAGTACTTGAACCTCAGGGGGGAAAAAACCCTCAGTGTCAAAGCTCTTTCTATTTTGCACGTACATTGACATCTAAGAAAAGCATATCCTGGTTACAATAGGCTTCTTCATAGCCTGATAGCAAGCACAAAGTTTGCATAACTGCATTTGGATATAAAAGTAGATGAACCACGTGAAGAATGAGAGAGCCATTCCTAGTCTGCAGCAGACACGAGCACTGTATTACGAGTGTATTATCTATTATGAGTGGGCTCCAGCCTCAGCCCAGCATGTCTGGGTTTTTCCTGGACTCGGTGCTATAATGTAGACATGGCACAGTTAATTGAGGCAGTGGGAAGGAAGTGCAGGTGTTCAAGGAGACCTTTGGATGAGGATTGTTTTAAGAGCAAGATGAATCATGCTTAGAGTCTCAAATTTCAGTGGCTGTAAGCTGCAGTGACACCACACCTCAAAGGAAGGGCATGTCGCTGTGGAACAACAGATACCTTATTTTAGACCATGTCCTGGAGGCCTGAGCACAGCCTTCTGAGATGACACCTCAGCACCTGAATGTCTGGTGCATTTAAGTTTCCTCGTGTTTCTTCCGTTTCGGTTTTTTCTTTATTTTTTTTCTTCAACTCCCAACAGGGTCAAATGGCTTGTTTTACATTCAGAAATTTCTGTCCCCTGCGCCTCAAAGAAACCCCAACCAGCCCTTAAGGAAACCTGAAATGGCAGCGAGTTCTGTGTTCATTTGCTTTTAGGCATGGCCCAGGGTCATGCTTGACCTGAGTGCTGCAGTTTGCAGTCAGGTGCCCGGGCCATGAGGACAGCTCCCAGGCTGCCACTGCCAGAACTGGAAGGAGAAGTGTAGTGTTCCTGTTCTTGGGATTGGGTGGATCTGGTAAGGTCAGCCCTTGCGTGGGAAAGAAGGGAGATGGTTGTGCTGCTTGTGATGTAGCTCTCCATAACAGGGTCACCACCCCCAGTCTAAAGCTTCTCCTAAACTGAGGTTTCTTATTTTGCATGAGCCACAAAGGACAGTGAAATGAGCTATGCACAGACTGGTAGGGCAGGGGTGACAAGACATTACCACCGAATGTAGGGAACGCACCCAGAGCTTCCTGGTTTTTTCACTTGCCCCAGTAACTGTGGTGAAGTGTGTGTCTCTTCCTATCTGTGCTCATGCAGTCAGTGCAGGTGATTTTGGCCATCTTGTAGGCCACAACTGACACATTCCGTGCCTTAATTAATGCCTCCCCGGATGGGGGAGAGTTTTAGCGTCTTTGCCAGGAATTCAGGAGACGAACGGGACCTTCAGCAGTCTCTGCTCTCAGATAGTTGTTTATTAAGTCTTATCAGAGAAATAGAGTCACTGATGTGACCCAGACACAGCACAGAGCAGAGAATGCAGGAGAAGCCCGCATTATCAAGATTAGACAGTCTTTTTAAAGGTGAATTATCCAATAAAAACATAAAACGAAAGGTATTTTCACATTTCCACCAATGTTCCATAACTCACTTTGTCACGTAGACAGGAACTGCGGAATTCTTTATCCAATCACCTTAAACTACTTCTACTGCAGAATATGGAGTACTAGAAGAAGGAACAAAAGGCCTGGAGAACAACAGCAATCCTCCATTTTGAAGTTTTTTGCTTTTTGTCTATTTACTATATTAACAAACTCAAAGACCCTAAATTTTCACCTTGTGACAATCTTACATAACATTCTATCACCTCGTTCATACCAGTGTAGATTCCAACTCTTCCCAAAGGGTAGGTAACTTTCTCCATGGGTGAAGGTCAAGGACAGTGTTGTCCAGGGGGGTAGAATCCTTCAAAACAGACAGAGAGATACTCTCTGCATTCTGGATTCCAACAACGATGATGAATGTTACTATTTGTTTCTCTTATAGTAGTTACCCCCACCCAGAAATACCAGAAATTACTGCCTGTGCAGAGACTATCAAGCTTTTTGAATGAGGGTTTTTCATGGGCTGTTGAATGGGTGGAGATGAGCAGAGCTCTCTTGCTTTCCTCTCTTCTTTTCCTAACTCAATGCTTGCCAGAGGTTCTGACCTCATTGTGCACTGGGAACCTGTCCCTGGAAGACACCAGCCACCTGTGGAAACCACCATGCATGGATATTAACTCCTCCTCCTTTATCTTCCCCATGGCATCTGCTTCAGCAGGATTTTGCCCTGCCCTTCCCCCGGAGCCTTGCTGTTCTCCCCAAGGGTACAGGTGCAGCAGCTCACCTCTCCTGTGAAGCACCCACCGTGCTGCGAATTCCCTTCCTGCACAGACCCATTCCTGCTCCTGAGAGGAACACAGAGCAAGGTGGGGAGGCCAGAAGAGTGGGAGCCATAAGGGTTGGCTGGGCTGCCCAAAGCAGTGCAAGACAGAGCACAAATCCAAGTCGTGGCTGCTGCAGTGGGGTGAGTGCCTTTGGTATCGAGCCGGGTGTATGTTTGTCACTGCACAAGTGCCACAGTGAGAGTGTCTCGTCCAGCCCCAGGGAAGGCACCTTGCCTGTTTAATTCTAGATAGACAATGAACAGAGTCTTCCTTGCTGCCCTCCTGGTTCATACATACGAAAACATCATTAGTTAAACCACCAGCAGCCTAGCACAGGGCCTGACACAGCAGAGAGCAGCTGCTATTTAAGAATAACGTGTGTGTGTGTGTGTCCTGTTGACGGGGAAGGTGCTTTGGGGTGATAGATGAAGCTATGTTCTCAGCTCTGCAAGCATCTCTTTGCCAGCCACTCTTTCATGGGCCAGTCCAATTGAGGAGGAGGGCTGCTGTGAGCTTAATTTCCACACAGGAATTTGCAGAAATATGTTTTATTGCAGGTAAGCCATCCCTTTGCATTATTTATGCAAAAACTTAAGTAAATTATTGTTGGCTTTCGTGCTGCAGGTAAGGTTGTAATGAAAGCAGTAATGAATGCTTTGCTGACATGTATAGGCAACCTAAGTATGCAGCCAAATTAGCTAAGCAGATGCTTTATATCCTGAATTGCATATAAGGAATGCTGTTCAGTTGGTTTAAAAATTATATATACACCCACAAACCTTTTTTTTTTTTTTTTTAATAAAAGCCATATGGGGGTTTTTTTTGTTTGCCTTTTTTTTTTTTTTAAGCAACAGCTTCAATTGTACTGTGAGCAATTACGACAGTAAAAGTAAAGTCGGAAGAAAGATATAAGAAGCTGACCATGTGCAAGAAGTTCAGAGAAAATTCAGAAATATTGTATTATTTAAGCTGTTGTAATACTGCAATATGTGCAATATTGCAAATAGAGACAAGGTTTAAGCAAGCTATTCCTTGGCTTAAGGTGTTCTTTGGCTTTAGAGGCCTCTATCAGAGAATGGTTTGGTTTCAAAGGGACCTTAAAGATTTTCTTGTTCTAGCCTCCCTGCTATGGACTTTCCACGGTCCCAGGTTGCTCAGAGCCCCATCCAAGGGCCTTGAACACTTCCAGGGATGGGGCATCCACATTCTCTAAGCAACCTGTTCCAGAGCCTCACCAACCTCACAGTAAAGAATTTCCTCCTGATATCTAATCTAAACTTACTCTCAGTTTGAAGACATTCCCCTTTATCCTGTCACTACATGGCCTTGCAAGAAGTTTCTCCTTGTCTTTCCTGTAGGCTCCCTTCAGGTACTGAAAGGCTGCAATAAGGTCACCCCAGCCTTCTCTTCTCTGGGCTGAATTTTTCCAGCCTTTCCTCACAGCAGAGGTGCTCCATCCCTGTGACAACTCTGGACTCACTCCAGCAGCTCCATGTCCTTCCTGTGCTGGGACCCCAGAGCTGGATACAGACCTGCGAGTGGGTTCTCACCAGAGCAGGGCAGAGGGGGAGTCACCTCCCTTGACCTTTATTTCTATGCTTAAAGAGTTTTTAATTGGTTTTCATTTGGTAAAGACAGTAGAGCCCAGCTCTGCCAGAGTGAGTGGTTGAGCTCTGTCCTTTGGGGGGCTCTTTGCGCTCCTCCTCCTCTGGCAGCCTTGCAGAAGGCCCAGACACCACGAGCTGCAGTGGAAGGGGGTCTTGGGAACAGTGATGAGCTAGCTCACTAAATTTTCCATAGGGAAAGCCTGCTGCCACGGCTAGGAGCTTATCTTACCAGCGTGCCAGTATCACAAGGCTGTTGTTCTATTTGTAGGGTCTGTGGTATGAACAGTTTCTAGAAGGTCAACAAACTCCATCGAACTCACCGGAATGACGGAGTGACTTTCCCAGAAAGCCACTGAGCAGGCACACTGGACTGGGAAGACGAAAAGAACAGCATAAGAAAACAGTGGAAAAATCAGAGAAGGTAGGAGAAATGGAAGAAAATAAAGCGAAATTTATGAAGCCTTATGAGCAAGAGCTTTGGCTTTAAGCATTCCTCAACTTCAGGGTTTTTGACTTTCAGCTGAAACTTGTGGTTCGATTTCTTTTCTAAATCATTTAAGCTCTCTTCTTGGGTCACTTAGCATTTAATGGACATTTGTATATAATAAATATAAATAATATGATAAATAACAAATGTATATATAAAATCCTATTTTAGGCTTTTATAGAGTGATCTCTGTATGGGTACACATATATATACATGTGTGTTTAGATACACATACATAAGCCTTCATACATGAGTGTGGGTGTATCTGTATGCATACACATAACAAATTGCCTGCTTGTCTCCTTTTAACTGTGTATTTTAATGTACATTAAGACTGTTCTCCATTTCAGCACCCAATTTTTTCAGCGATTTGATTTTTTTAAAGCTGGAGTAGTTGTTTCTGCCAGGAACAACACTGCTGAAGGGCGCTGTTCCTTTCAGAGGATCAAAGTACAAAAGATGTTCAAATAAAAGGAGAGATTAAATTCTGTAGGCTACATTTAATCCTAGCTAGCTTTCCAGCCAGTGTGTGCAGGCTGTGGAGGTTGATCTTTCACAACAGCCTATTTCAAAGCCCAGGAGGGTGTTGGTAACTTAGTAACTTTGTATATTACGTGTAGGTGTCATCAGAACCTGTGAAAAATGTTTTCAATGTTCAACAATTTTTTTTTTTTTTTTCAATTTGTTTTTCTCAGAAAAGTGGAACTTTGCTTCCCTCCCCCTCTTTCCTCTCTGTCCTTTCCCTTAGTCGCTCTGTGTGAGTAAATAGAGGGTGAGGAGTGTTTTCAGAATTGAAAGTCCTTCTTGCCCTTTACAACAAATGTCTCCTTTGCTGATGAATCACTGTAATGACTCAACCACTGTACTGTGTCTGTTGCAACTTTTATTTTCTTTGCCCGGCAGCATCTACTCTGCTGGGTTTTACTTAACAGGTAGGAAGGCACAACCCCTGCTTGATGAAACTTGTGAGAAAGGAATAAGGGCCTGTAACACAAACAATTTTTTTTTTTTCTTTTTTTAACCAGTATTTCTGTTCAGCTGCTGCTTACACAGAACATCTTGGCATTTGTTCTTGCCAGCACATGGAAAAACCCTGACATATCCATGTAGTTTTGCTGATACGCTGCTCGGGGAGAAGTATCACACCCTCTTCAAGCAGGACCTCAGCAATCATGAATCTTTCCCGGCTTTCTGAGAGGGACCATATTTGTCAGCGATGGTGATAGATAAGATGATGCTCCCTGTAGCCAGACACAACGCTTAGCTGCCACTGTGCTCGGCACAGTGATCGCTGCTCCCTGCCTCACAGTTTTGGGGACATGACAGTAGGTGGCACTGGAGAACAGGAGCACAGAAGGACGGATCACTTATGCAATGGAGCAGTTTCCTCACTGGCTCTCTGTTTAGCCAGTTTCCCATCCCCACGGATTGCTAAAACACTTCGCTGCATTGCCTTTGCGAGCCTATTATTACTCGAAGCCCGAAGGCTTCGAACGCGAGAGTGCTATTTCAGAAAGCTCCAAACTGCCTGTGAAGCAGCACCGCGAGTAAAAACCTGCTGAAGACAGTGTGTTCCATTCTGGGGGTGTGCAGTGATCACTCTGCCAGCTCTTTCCCTGCAGCTCTGTGTCAGACCTGGCTCCAAAGAGCGCACTCGTGCGCAGCTAAATCAAATCCATGATTCTTCCTTAATCTGAGCGAGCTGTCGCTCCTGCCGGGTGGTGGAGCAGCGAGAGTATCTTACAGAAGTAGAGGAAACATCCCAGGGACTGTCTGGTTTTGTGTCTGGAGATTGTGTCCCACACGCCAGCAAAAGAGGAGGAGCCGATTCTTGGTAGTTCTAGGAGGAATTAGGGTAGAAAGTGACTCAGCAGCTCCCTGTCTGCTCCTTGAATGGGAAGCACGAAACAGAAAAACAGTGGCCACCCTAAGAGCCTGAGAAAATTCTGAAAATATCCAGGGTTTCCCAAGAAAAACCTTCATAGCCTTCTCCTAGAAATCACCATGGGGAGAGAGGCGGAGGGGTCCCAGCTCGGTTTGTATTACGTGTGTAGCCTTCTGTGTGGGCTTGGGAATACGAGCTCTTCCCATGCGTGTTTCCTGTTTTCTCAATCCTCCTCCTTTAGCTGTGTCCAGTCGCTTTGAGGTGAAGCAACACCATACTGCCACAAACTCTGAAATGACAGCTCCTAAAATTGGGGTGTTCCTCTCTCTCAGGATCACTTCACAGTAATCACTGGAAGTGAGTACGGTACAGCACAAATGCCACCAAATAGCTCGTGGAGCAAGTTGACATTTGGAGAATATATGGAGAATATAGGAATATATGACAAAAAAGGCATCACCTTTCACCAACTGAAATAAGTTTTGTCCTTGTCTAACTGCTTTTAAATCACAGTGACATCATTGACAGCTTTTGTGCTTTAAAGGCTAGGGCTTTTTTCCTGTAGTGCTTTATCAAATTATTACTTCAGTTTATCAGATATAAGATATCTGATATTAATTGTTAACTTTATGTGCTTTACCCTAATCTGTTCGGTCTTACTGCATGGCTTTTTCTAACCAAAATACTGTTTTGTTGACACTTACTCCCTCACTGTCTCTGAGGATATTTTCTTGCCTGTTACAGCCTTGGGATTTTGTTTGAGTTCTGAATAGCCACTTCAGTGGAGCAATTTGTAACTTTTTAAGGAATGGTATGAAGTGTGAAGGCAAATGGTCCCTGAGGGAACTCCCTCTGTGCTGTGTCTGGAGTGGCCTCTGCTTCTCCCTTTTATGGAGGGTCCTGGGCTCTCTGAGGTCTTGGAAGATGGACGTGGCCAGTGCTGTGTTTACTCCAGCTCTTCAGGCCCTTTGCAGAGAGCCAAATCCTCACTGGTCCCTGGGAAATATCCCAGCATCAGGCAGGTTCTTCCACCACTGTACTATCCCAGCTCTGCACACTGAGGAGTCAAAGCCAGAGGGCCACTCTGCCATCAGAGGTTTGTATTGTCCCCCTCCCCTGTGGCTGGAGCTGGGAGCTCCATTTGGAGCCTGTAGGTGGAAGCTGTGTGAAGATGGGGTAGAGTAAAATTTCTGAATCCTGTTCTTGTGCAGAAGTCTCCCTAAGAGGCAATTCTTTCCCTTCAATGAAGTTGTTATTTTAAGCGTGTTGGAAACTTGCACTGAAAGTGTGAGATAATCTACCACTATATTTAAAAAAAAATAATAAATTAAATGTATGGTTGGGTTTCCAAATCGAGAAAGAGAATAGATAAGGTGTTACCTTCTTACTGTTACTGCAGCTGGAATTTTCCCTGAGGGATGACTTGGGAAAAGAATCATCACCGCCATGAACCGGTTAAACAGGAAGGAAAGCTCCTGATGGAAAAGTTACGCCTCCTTGATACTGAAAGCACATAGGTCACCTGAAAGCGTGAGCAGCAAGGCACAGGAGGCTGTATATCCTTCTAACAAGTTGTGTTTCAGGTAAGGAGTTGCAACAGATATTCTTACTGCTTAGCAGGCGGCCCAGTCGTCTCCTCCTGGGATCTGGTAGAAGGGAAAATCGAGCCCACAGTGTGCCAAGCTTTTTTACGAGGATTCATGGGCATGTCCAAGTGTGGAAAGTATTTTCAGGTGCTTACAATGCCATGAGACCCTCAAGTCGCTTGGTTTGTAGTGGATATTTTACAGTGTTGGTTGGGATTCTCCCTTAAAAGCCCTGATCCCGGAATCACACGATTGTGTGAAAATACAGCTGTCATTCAAAAGGACAAGGAGGGTTTCATAGCTGTAGGAGCAAAAAGCCAAACCCTCCAAAATTCAATGCGAATTGAGTAGCCACAACGCAAAAAAAAACCCCAAACTAAAAACTTAAATGCTTCATAAAAAAATTCATATAAATTTTGCCTCTTTAGTGACTTTTGAAAATTGTTTTATCACTGCACTTGACAAGATTCAGAAGGTGAAATGGTGGCTGGTGAAGAGCCAGATCCTTCCCTGAACCTTGTGTGCTGCTTTGAAGAGGATGAGGAGTTGGCCCAAATACAGAGCCTGGTGGCTCTGACCAAACCAGCACCACTTACACCACCGAGATTTGCACCACGGCATGCTGAGCTTCCAGTCCCAGCGGTCAGCTTTAAATACAAGCCCACATGAAAAGAGGCACCATGCTACAAACTGGGCTGTCCCACTGTCTGCTCCCCTCCCTGTGCCCTGATCCAGGTGGGCCCCCAGCCCAGCAAGGAGAGCAGGGGCAGGATGCACAGAGCAGCCTTCGGCACTGAAGCTAAAATGTGTGTTTTTCCACCAGGAGAGCACGGAGAGTGCAGGAGATAAGCACTGACACACAGACAGATGGAGCTGGGCTCTGTGTGTGTGGATATTTGTCTGTGGAGAGGTTACAGAAAGCCACAGTGGTGAATGAGCAGGGTTTTATGTTAGACATTTATGTGTCATCATAAACAGGGGTTGTTTGAAATTCAAGGGAAATATTTCTGAGGCAGTTGAAAGGATGTAAAAGGTATCGTATTTTCTGTGCCTTATGGTCTTCCAGACAAGCCAAGCTCTTTTAAGGAAGATGGGACTGGAGGGAGATTTCATTATTTTATCTTCTATTTTTTTCCTGAAACATTCCAATTTTTAAGATGAATTAAAAAAATAGTAAAAGAATTTATACTTCTTGATTTAATAGCTATATAATTTTCTTTCTTGTTTTCTTTCTTTTATTTACCTGCTGTAGAAATGAAAAACAGAGAAAGCTGTAAATGAGAACAATTTCATACAAGAAGCTCCTGTTGTTATGCTTATTTTTTTTTTTAATGGTGTCGTCTTTATCTAAAAACATAGTGAATTCCAGGATTCATTCTGAGAGAAAGCTGCAAAACCGTAATTGCAGTTTAGATCACCATTCAGAGTGGTATGCATCATTTTGGTTATATGGCCTGGTGTAGTTTCATAAATGTGGGGTTTTTTTCAACCCTGCTAAAGCAAACCAAAGCACGCAACACATGGAATTACTAAGTGGAGTGTTTGAAAGAGTAGCTCTGCCTCTGAGTTTCAGGTTTTATTTCAGCCTGTTTAAGTTTTCATTTCGCTTCTCATACCACACCATGGGTGACAGAAGCTTATGTCACCTAGAGTTTGACTTAAAATGAAACAAAAATAAATAAAATTGGGATGAATACTTTCTGTTGTAACACAGATTTTCATTGCAAGATGCTATTATCTAAACTAATACAGTATCTTGGGGACTTAATGGAAAATCTATTTGTGGAGCTAAGCTTTAGCAATTTCTGAGCACACTTTTTATCTCAATAGCTTTTTCCATTTCTGCTGGGAATACATTTTTTTTTTTTATTGAATTATTAAATCAGATGTTTCTATTTCTTTTAGGTGATAGAGTAGTCCAGCACAACTGTGTGCAGTATGTAGTATTGCTGTTCTGTGTCATTTGTGGGTTTTAGGCTACATCTGTATCAGTAAATAAAACAGGCCAAGGCCTCCAGGGCAAATGGCCCAGAGTAGACTTTGGTTGTAGAACTAAACTCCCTTCCTAAAAAATACATCCTCATGCCTAGTGGCAGCAGTTTCCAGTGCAGGCTGCCCATCTGAACCGTAGGAGTACTTGGCACATGCCAAAATCAGATCAGGAAGTTTGCTAGTAACAGCATTAATGATGGAGCTGCAGAAGCTCATGCCCTTGCCTGTTAATTTGCTAAAACAAGTCCAGCCTCAGGCTTTGTAGATAAATTTCTTTGTAAAACAAAGAAACAAAAAAAAGGCTGAAGTTAATTTATTTATTTTCCCCTTTATATATGCCACATCCTGGCTTTTGGGTTGTAGTGTTTTGAATATTAATTGGAGATCCATGTCTTCTATATTCTTTGACTTAACTTTCTTCACCTGATTGCACTACAATAAAAAGTGGTAGAATATGAAGGAACTGGAGGCACAAAAAAGAGGAAAATGTGAATGAACTGACAACCATTAGACAAAGCCTTCCTAACTGCTTGATTTATATTCCTGCATTGTGTGCTATGCAAGTGTAGAAATGATGGGAAAAAGCATGGAGATCTTCTTTTATATTTGTCAGAATTGGTATTTAATATTTAGATCAGTTGTTGCTGGCATCTTGTTGCTGTTATATAGGAATTGAGGATAATAATAATGTAGCAATTTGTTATTAGTATTATTATTACAACTATAGTAATAATAATACGTCTGGAAACAAGGATCAGACAAAAGAATAAACAAACTGCACATTAAGAAAATATTTCCACTCTCTGGAGAAAGCTCTAAAGCAAAAAAGACCACAGCAGTGTAGTGCTTTCATTGTATTAGACATTTTGGGGTTTAACTTCCATTCTGTGCTTCATTTCAGGGGCATGTAGCTCCAGTTCTGAACACTGTTCTCTCGACCTTGGAACCACGAGACTTTCCTGAGGACCGAAAGGACTGAAGTGAACAATCAGCCATGGCACACTTTGGCAGGGTGCCCTTCTCACACCGTGGATTCTGTGAAGGACAGCCTGGGGACCAAGCATCTTACCCAATGTACCATTTTGGTTCCAATGGAGACATCCCTCTAGGGTTTGATCGAATAGTTGATGAAGTCAGCCATGAATTTTTTTTTTATGGCTCGTCCCATCCACATCACCACGAAGAAATGTTTTTCCCATCAGACCTTTTCAGTCAGAATGTGCCTGACCAGCATCTTTACGGTCAGCCTCTGGCTGCTTATGGAGAGCTTTACCCTGCAAGTCCAAGCTCTCACTGGCAGCAAGGCACAGTGTCACCCATGGTTGGCTTCAGATCTTCTCTACTACCCGATTGCAGAGACTTCTCTGTGGTGGATTCCCACCCCTACAGTCTCGAGAGAGAACTCAGTGGAAGGAATAGTGTAAATTCAGTTTCAAATGTGGAAAGAGGCAACGCAAATCTGGGGTTTCAGGTAGGCTTTGACAATCTGGATGCTCCAAGTCCTGTTTTCTTAGACAATTATCCACTTGGACAGAAAGTGAGAGAAGAAGGTGGAAATGGGGAAGCTTCTTTAATCAGCACCTCCAGAAGATGCAACATAGGACCTACCCAGCCCCAGGGCTCTGGGCATGACAGAGAGGTATTTAAATTTTCTTATATTAACAGTGCTTAAAGTTTTTTGTTCTTGTTTGTGTCCTTGTACTTTGTGTATTCACTCACAGTGTTGCAACACGGATTAGAAGCACTTAATTTAAAGACCTTATGAAAAATAAAACATTTATGCCTCAGGGGAAGCAAAAGCATTTTATACCAGAAGAGAATCTAGATCATGGTCTAGAATGCTCCAGTAGGCTCATTTTATGGCTCACTGAACCATAAAACTACCACAGAAGGATAAGTACAGAAATGTAGAGTAAATTGTGTTTGAAAGATAAGATGACAAATCTTTATGATCTGATATGAAACCTGAGATTCAAAATAGCAATACATTATGTTGAATCTGGGTTGGTTGGTTGTTTTTTTTTTGTGAGTTTTTTTTTTTTTTTGTTTGTTTGGTTGGTTTTTTTAGTCCTTGTTAGCAGTCTCTGTGTCTAGTCTGGCTGACATATCCTGATCCTGAGAGATGAAACACAGCCCATCCTGCCTTCACCATGTTCTGCATGCGCTTCAGTGTGCATACAGAATTATTCACTAAAAATAGGCACATCTACTCTAGCTGTGGAAGCTGGATCCTGTGACACACACTCTGTCTTTTAGCTGTCTGTCTGAAGCAAATGCTTTATCTTTTTTCCTCCTTCATCAGGTGTTCATAGCTCTGTTCGTGATTTTGCCATTTTTAATAACCGTGTCTTATGGGACTCCCATGGCTCTCTGTGATGTTATATCTGTCCTCATTTTCTTTCTTTCAAAATCCTGATATGGAGAAGGGAAAAGAAAATGATAAATCCTCCAGTCCTTGTTAGCATTCTGAATCATTATAGGAATCCTGAAATAGCCTACAGGATACCTCTGCACCATGAATATTAAAAGACAGTTTAGGTTCACCTTCTGCTTTTAACTCCCAGTGATCACAGTATCATAAAGCAGAGGAGAAGAGACACTTGATTGACTTGTTTCTATGTCTCTGAATAAGGAGAACTATAAAAGTAAACATATGCAGGCCCAGACAGATGGGAAGGCAGCAGGGGGAAATGTATCTGAGGACAAGAACTCTTAAGACTAATCCTGTGCACCTCATTTTAGAATTTCAGTGGTGAATACAAAAGAGGAGGGGAAGAATAGGTGGAGAGACAAAAGGCCGTTGTTGCTTTTTACTCATGATAGGAAAACTAAAGCATGCTGACATGATGATGAAAAGAACAAGCCTTCTCAGGAGAAAAGCAGAAACTAGTGGGATACAAATGAGCAGGAGGAGATTAAATCATGGGATGGGAAGAAGAGGTGCTAGAGGAAGCAAGCATTTAAAAACAGGCAGAAACGCTTCTGTGACGGAGGAAGAGAGAATTATAGGGGAGGGGAGAGAAGAGCTGAGTGAGCCAAGGGCGACTACAATCAAATGTGTGGGAGGATTTGATTAAGTCAGGGAAGTATTTGAGCTGTTTAGCTCGAAGAGGAAGAAATGGAAGAGAGGAGTGAATTGATTTGTAGCATAAAAATCACTGTGGTCACAGGAATTCCTTCAGGGCGAAAAAGCCATGTCAGGATAGAAAGAGAGCCAAGGCAAGGGGCTGGCAGGTGCACCTTGAGATGATAAGGGAAAATAGGAGTGAGAGAAACTCGAGAGAGGGAAGAGCAAAAAAACGCTGTAAAGCAGTTACTCACTGCTGCTGGGCTGGGAGTTTTGGAAAAGACAAGAAGTGCTGTGGGGTGACAGACCTGATGCCGAGTGAGACAATCAGAAAGGTTGGAAAAGTGGAACACCACAGCAAAAGAATGAGCACAGGTTGGATTTGTGAGGTCCAGAGCAAGTAAATAATGCATCCAAGTAGTAGGAGATGAGAACCAAGACTTCAGAGTGAAATACGAAGGATGCTGACACATGGAGACTAGAACTGAGATGGGTCATAGGTGGGCAAGATGAAATATTCACACTGGTGAAATCACACTGGTATTCTGATCCTTAGCTCTTGGATGCAGTTGAATGGTCCTAGGCTTTATTTGATGTGTGCTAACCAAAATATGCCCAGTGTAATAAAGAAAATATTCATTTTTTTCTGGCCTTGTCATTAGCAGGTCACATATTCAAAAATAGTAAAGGAAACTTTCATAACATCCCTGTGAAAGGAGATGTTATTTTTTTCCATACTAGAAAGAAAACTGAAAATAAACTGAAAATAAAACCTAAAAAGTATCAAATATATTTAGCTACTCCATCTATGATATTTAGAATCTACTTTTAGATGCTGATGTTTTCAGAGTAACTAACAAGACTCATATCTTCAACCAAGTCCCATCATCAGACCAAGTATCATGATTTTGTTTTGGGTGCTCCAGAAATGAGAAATACACTGTTAGTGTTCATATTTGGAAGGATAGTTTAGGTGACTTGATTAGCAGAATGTGAGAAGTCTATGGATGAAAAAAGATTCCAGTCATCAAAGGATGCACTCAGTTGCGTGTTCACCCCTGTTGTCATTGCTTCTCTCCTTATGCAGTTCTGTCTCATTCACTGCTCTCTTTAAGATATTTGCAATGCATGGAGCCTCAAGTACTATTGAAAAATAATGTGATCGTGTGATTAACGTTTTACCTTTATATGAGAGAAGAAGAAAGTAAAGCTTCTGGACATGTGAAAAGAAGACATGAACCAACTGAAGCTCTCATCCCTATGACTCATCAAAGGAGCTGGAGCTATTTATCTGCTTTATATACCTCTGCCACCAGAATGAATTTGAGTGACTTAGAAATGGTATATTCCAGATACAGACTATTAGGCTATTATTATTATTACTATTATTATTAGGCTGCACTGGATTCTTGTTTGCATTAGGAATCACTCAGAGATGCTGCCAGAAAGGTGCAAAAAAGCAGAGAGCTCCCATGTTACTCCTGCGTCCTGCAGGGGAGGATCCAGATTGCAGCTTTGGGCTGTCAGGCTCCTCTTTTCCATCCTTTAGCAATTATTTAATCATATTCTTCTCCAAGGCATGAGGATTTGAGGATTCATACTCATGTCCTTGTGGCAAATCATGCATTCCGAGTCTTGTCCCTTTTCTTGCTCAATTCCTCTCCGTTTCTCCTTCCTTAGTTTGCAGTTGTGGTTTTGCTCTTTTAATACCTTCAGACCCATTTAATGCTGTGTCCCAGCCTCACCTTTTCTTACCTGTGGACTAATTTTCCTTAGCTTTTCATTTATTGGCTATTGCTCTTTTTCCATGTACTTTTTCCAAGGCACTGTACCTGCTCTGCAAGGACAGAGCTGCAGGTGAAAAAGAAGCCTTTGTTTGGTTTTGTGGGTTTTTTTTAAAGAATAGGTAATTTGGGGAGGCCATTCCTGTTACCAAATCACTCATAATTTCTAAATAGTGAACATCCTCCAGAGGTTCTTATTCCTGTCTGATGAGGTGAATTGTAAGGTAGGTGCCTAACCAAAATGGAAACAAGGAACCAGTGGAGTTGTTATATTTTCACTGAATTTTGAAGGACCTTTTTCAGCAGTTCTTAGAACCAAGGAATGATGGACCATTGATTTAGATTGCTAAATTTAATTTTACTCTCTTATTTACACCCTCAGGATTATCAACTGTTTTTCCTACCAGACAATTTCAATTTTCCGCTCTACTGATGATTACCCCTTAGTATCTTTAAATTTCATAAGCACTCTCCTAATGCTTTATGTGGTATTGTGGGTAATGAAAATAATATATACCATCAGTTTTGGGTCTCATTGTATTGACATAACATTTCGGACTTTTGAGCTTTCAGTTCTGCCGCTGTGATTTCCCCACCAGCCAGCTCCCAGCAGATCTGTCATCTTTTATAATCATCCCATCTTCTAAACTATAACTAAAATTTCCCACCCTGCATCTTTTAATGCAGGTTGCACTTTCTTGTCCAGCCAAAAGGAATCTTAAGTTCTGCTTGTTAGCTATTTTTGTATAAATTTCCATACTTTTATATAAACTCTTATTCAAATTATAAAATAAACCTTTCGCCATGTCTCAGTTTCCTCTTCTGAGACACGTCACTTCTCTTGCTGAAGGGGTTTAAAAGCTCTTATACAGTTAAGCCTTGTAATGTCTCCACCTACGAGAGCAGAAAGGGCTTGCAGGTGTAATAGTATTGAGTTCTTTCCAGGAGATAATGTTCTGGCTGAAGAGTACTTAAGGCAAACAGACAAAGGGATGCTTGACCCAAAGTAGTGGCTCAGACCTCTGCTCTCCAAGTTCACAGAAAGTATGTGGGGATTTTTCACGTTCAGCAGAGTCCATTGGCTCCCTCTTATCTGCCTTAGGGACTTACCTGACAGGTTGGTGGTGTTTGAGGGGATGCTGAGCTTCCTGCCAGGGCAGAAAAAGAGAAGATAAGGATTAAAACACACTGAGGCATAAGTTTGTCTTTCTCCCTTTTGTAAGCTAAATATCTGCATTTGCAGTCATCTGTGCCTTGATACCTGGTGAATTGTGAAAGCTTTGTCTGAAATTCCTGATGTTCTGCGTGGAGGGGAAGAACAGTTGTTACCCAGGGTAGCTGATGCTTTGTGACTTCTGAAAGCATTTAGAGTGCAGTCTAAATGGGGTCATTTGTGTTTACTTGGAACTCCATCAAATCAGGGGAGGAACGATAAGCTCTCATGGAACAAAATTCAAGGTTCGCCTTATGGTCCTTCTGCTTCTGATATCTAACTCAGCTCTGTTTCTTCTGGGGTCTTTTTGGTATTTTTAGGCTGCACGTTGGTCTATCCAGCTGATTGAAGCAAATCAAGGAAGTAATGAGAACACAGTTGGTTTTTGCAATGCTGTGGAGAAGTAAGTAATGAAAAAATTTTTTCAGCCAACTATCACATTTCACTTACTTACATTAATTGGATTGGTTATCCCTGTGTGTTGGGGCTGACTGGGATGGAATTCATTGTCCCCTCGCAGGGCTGGGCTGTGTATTGGCAGCTAGAAAGGAGTGGATAATGCACCAGTGTCTTGGCTACTGCTGAGCAGTATTCATTATTATGACATTTGTCTGAAGCCCTTCTTCCTGGAAAGCAGCTGGACGTTGCCTGCTGACTGGAAGTCGAGAATATTTTGCCTTCCCTTAATTGCATGTGCGGCCTTTGCTTTTGCTTTAGTTAAACTGCCTTTGTCTTGATCCAGTAGGGTTTTTTCCCATCCTTGCTCCCCCTGCCCCTGCACTGATGGGGAAGCGCAGTAATGATGCATGGACAAGGACTTTGCTCATCAAGTGGAGAAATGCAAAGACCTTTATTGCGCAGTCAGAATTCCCTAAATCCCAGCACCCAACAGGATATCACATCATATAAACAGGAAAGATGTTCCCCACAGTGTCCCCCAATCACCTGGGGTATTGCACAGATTTCACCTATTATGGTAACAGGCAAACAATGCCCTATAAGGCCACAAACTCCAATGAACACTTCTCACAGGCCCAGTCTGTCCATAAACACACAATCCTCTCTCAGTCCATCCCCGGTGACCTGGATGCACTCCTAGGGTCACCTCCGGGCCCAGGACAGAGGCCCTCTCTCTGATCCTCAGGGCCCATCTCTCTACCACCACCCAGTGCACTCCAACAGGGAAGGGAGTGGTGGAGCATCCTGGTGGGCACCTGGCATCCACCTGAGGTCATACAACCACCCTCTGCAGTCCTGAACAATGCTGTAATGCCAGTGCCCACTTAAATAGGGAAACGCTTCTCATTTTGCTTTAAATATTAAAAGCCACGAAGGAACATTAATTCAACAAATATCTTCTCTTTTAACTCTCTGCTTTATTAGTGATAAGTACATTTAACTCTTCACTGTTGATGGCTCACAGTGTGTGAAAATTCCAGTCCTTTTTGTGTCGTTGTCTTGGACAATATTAGTGCCTGTGTAACTCTGAGCAGGAAAATAAGGCTTGGAGGAACTGATTGAAGAACAGAATTGCCACATTCTGTCATGATGGAAAGTGAGACTTAGCAAGTGAAAAAACCTACTTTAATTATGTTTTGCCATTACACTTAATAGCTTGACTTAATGGGATAGAACATTTTTAACTTTCTTAATCTTCTGCAGAAAAAGAAATTGTGTTGAAATCCAAGAACACTAAAAAATTACAAGTATTTAGACCATCTGTGCACATTGATTTTTCTTTTGTAGGTATGCACTGATCACACTGCCAGGTTGTTAGCACAAATGCATGCTTTTCCCCCCAGAAAAGTAGTTGGAAAATGGAATCCTGATTTTGTTATTAGACTTTAATGAATTGATTTTATTCAAGGTCAGCCAAGGCTGCTTCTCTTAAAAGAAAAAAAAAAAACAAACAAACCAACCAACCAAAAAACCCAGTTTGATGTTGCACTGAAAGTAAGAGTGAGTATATTATATATTCAAATGGGGTGGATGGTCAGCTTCAAAACATACTCAGTCACATGTCTCAGTTTCCTGTTCCACAGCTCATCAGGCTGAAGCCCAACCCAGTTCTTCTACCATGAGATGCATGAAGGCACATTCCACATTACTGCTTTCCTCCCAGCTATTCAGATTTTTTTAATGTCTAAACATCCTAATTATAAGAAAAGCTTTATGTTGATTTTTGAATAGATGAGTTTATTTACAGGACTAAAAAGATAAATACTAATAAGCCTTTCTTGTTTTGCAGAAACTTGTTTTGTGTGTGTCATGAGCAAATACTCTTAAAAACAAAATAAGAACAGCTTTTAGCAATCTTCTATTAAATAAGTAGAGAAACATGTTCAGGACAAAATGTCACAGCAACCAAAAGACCAAAAAATGTCATAAATTTTCAAATAACTTACATATTCAGTCTTGCCAACTGAGCATCCTCGCAGTCCCCAGTAAATCTCAATTGCTGGCAGTTTCGTATGTCAGAGGATGTATAATTCAGGCTGTGTCATGCATTCTTGCAGCTCCAGCTTGTAGCTCAAATAGAAACCCACCGTGTTTTTCTCTAGGTAATACTTGCACGGGTAGCAGTCTATAACTGAAACATTTGGTTGTGCACAACTGCAAAACAGTCTCCAAAAGCCCTTTCTCAGGTTACTTCCACAGTTATGAACAGAGCTGTAGTGAACAGTCATCCCTGGGTGGCTTCAGAACACATCCTAAAGTGGGTTTCAGACCAGAAGATGCCAAGCCAACAGTCTCAGGGTTCAGTGCAGAGTTCCTCCACCTCACACTGTCTTCAAGGATGTGCTGTGCCCTGCAGAGAAACACATCATGTTGTGAAATAGCAAATCCCTATAAATGGCAGTGCTTTCCAAACACGCTGAGTTGTTGCAGCACAGAAATCAAGCAGCACAAGGTTTTCTTTGTGTAATGTTTGTATAATACTTCAGTTATGCTTTGGAAGACCCAGATTTGCAAAGTTTTGCGATGTTTTGCCCACCTGCTCAGGCCAGAAGCCCTTTAATCACGTGAAAATAGTAGATGGCCGTAAATGAGCAACACTTTTGGAAACTGAATGGGTTTTTTATCTGAAAAGCATGAAAAGCAAATTTGTGTCCCCATATTTTGCTAAAATATAAGCAGCATCTGGTTAGGGAAGGAGATGAGGTTTGCTTAGTTTTGAAATAACTGCCAGCAAGTTGAGGAGGTGATTCATGCCCTGTGTGTGTACATAGCCCGGTAATTTGATGCTGGTAGTGAAGTTTCCAGTTTTATTCAGCCCTTGGCTTTCTTGCAGAAACACATTTCAAGGGGAAAGCTGTACCTTGTGCAAAAAGAAAATAGACTGACACCAACTACATAGGTCACCCAAACAGCAGCTGTAGCATAAAGGTTTCTAACCATGAGTATAAATCTACCTTGTACTGGAGGTACTCTTGTCAAGCCTCATTTCCTCCCACCCCACTGAAACATCAAGCCCCCTGGCTTTTCGTGGGAAAGAAATGGGCCGCTTCACTGGATTATTAATTTAGCAAGCCTAGGCTTTTTTTTTTTCCTTCTCTTGCTGTAGAAATGCATGGCACAAAAGAGAGCTCACATGGCTGTTTAAGAGGCTTGGGCAGCAGCTCTGAGGCAGGAGGTGACACAGAAGTGAAGACTTTCATGTGAGCGAGCTGGGGTTCAAAATACATTTACCAGAGACCTTATAAAGCACTCCCAGCTAAGGAGCTACAAAACGCTGTGTGAACTAACGAACAAAAGAGAAGGCAGGATGCTTAGTACAGGATGTTTGGGTTGAGCTGCTAAATATTCAGGCCAGTTAGTGAAATGTAAAGCTTCATCTGGCACGCTATGTACCCTTACCTGCAGCTGCAGAGTGTATTTGCTTAAAAAGCAAGTTTAGTCCCAGATGACAGACACAATACCTGTGACCAGCGTTCATTAGAAGATGGGACCTCAGGAGGAATTAGTTTCTGCAAGTCTATGGTAGTTGGAAGGAGGGAGGGCAATATATTTTAGTTAATGGTATATCAGAGGGAGTCAATGACCCCCCCCAGAGTAACTGCTACTGCACTCTACAGACTTTTACATAAATACCCAGGGTTTTAGTAATGAGGGATTCTGATTGGATTTGAGAGATGGCACTTTCCGTGCCTTAATTAATACCTCCCCGGATGGGGGAGAGCTTTAACGTCTTTGCCAGGAATTCAGGAGACGAACGGGACCTTCAGCAGTCTCTGCTCTCAGATAGTTGTTTATTAAGTCTTATCAGAGAAATAGAGTCACTGACGTGACCCAGACACAGCACAGAGCAGAGAATGCAGGAGAAAGCCCAATTATCAAGATTAGACAGTCTTTTTAAAGGTAAATTATCCAATGAAAACGTAAAACAAAAGATATTTTCACTTTTCCACCAATGTTCCATAACTCACTTTGTCATGTAGACAGGAACTGCAGAATTCTTTATCCAATCACCTTAAACTACTTCTACTGCAGAATATGGAGTAATAGAAGGAGAATAAGAAGGCCTGGAGAACAACAGCAATCCTCCATTTTGAAGTTTTTTGCTTTTTGTCTATTTACTATATTAACAAACTCAAAGACTCTGAATTTTCACCTTGTGACAATCTTGCATAACATTCTATCATCTTGTTCACACCAGTGTAGATTCTAACCCTTCCCAAAGGGTAGGTAACTTTCCCCATGGGCGAAGGTCAAGGACAGTGTTGTCCAGCGGGGTAGAATCCTTCAAAACAGGCAGAGAAATATTCCCTGCATTCTGGATTCCCACAGAGTTGTGGAAATAGACACTCCTCAAGATTTCGCATAGGAAGCATGTTCCTGTATTCATCTTGACCCGATGTCCTAGCTGCAGCTGTGTGAGTGTGTGCTCTTGGTTAGTTCTGGTTAAAACTCTGTTATTTAAGCACATATTTGAGCACTATTATTTCCACCGAGCTCAGTGTACACCAAAGTCTCTGTTTAAACTCCTTTTGGTTTCACTGAGGTCAAGCTCAGCAGGGATTCTGTCAGGTTCATGAAGATTTTGCTGATGGTTTCCCCAGAAGTAAAAGATGTAGTTATGTGTGCTGATGTGTAGTTACCTCACTAATGTATGAAAGCAGAGTCTGAGTTTGTCTCCACAGAGCTTTATTCCTAACAGCTCTCTATGTATTATCGTATGTATCTTGTAGAATTTTTGTCTTGCTCCAAGAAGAGGCCAAAAATGCACACCTATTTAGACATGGTTTCTTCACATGTTCTTTTCAGAATCAGAAGTGCTTATCCCGCTTTTGATTTGAAGACAAATACCGGGAAAATCTGGAGTATTGCAACAAGGTTCCCAGAGCATATCCTCGGTGGAACAAAATTCAGGATCAGCATTTGGACAGATTTTTCACCGCATCCTCTGCTTCTTACACAGCATGGTCAGTGATTGAGGTTATTTACAGGTCTGGGGAAGCATGTAAGTCATCAAATGAAAGGAGAGATTCCAAGCAGGTGGAAATAATAAAGGAGAATAATTAAAAATTGGAAAAGTTTGCCCATGAAGTTTGTGTAGTCTCCCGGCTTGGATATTTTTAGCATCTTACAAGACAAAACCCTGAACAAGGTTGTCTGAATTCAGAGTTGACCCAGCTTTGCAGTGAAGGAGGTTCTTCCCAGCCTAAATTTTTCTGTCATTAAAGACTCTGAGAAGCTGCCACTGCTCCTGTGCATCCAGTATCTGTGATTAATGGGAGAATCTTTAATTCCAGCTCTAGTAATTTTTATTTCTGCAACACATGCAAAAATAAAATACATTAAATCTTATTTCCCCCTCTCTTCCTGTGCTGCTTCATTAAGTGATAGTCTTTTTTGTCTTTTTCTCTTTTTTTTATGAATAATTTCTTCAGTTTTCAAGGAATTATTTCACTGTAACGGGCTGAGTATTAGTTATCCTAAACTTGCTTAGACCAGGTAAGCAGTAAGGTTAAAGCAGGGGAAGGGAATACTCTTTTTTGCCCCATCTAATATAAAGTATTGTTCAGTTAGGCAAGAACATTTGTCAGAGTAAGGAAGGGAAGATGGGTCTACAGAGTGCAAATGAGTGATACTAGCGAGTTTTGGATTTTTTTTCCAATGAGTGACCTGAAAAAAGTGTATGTTGCAATTTTAATTCAAGATTCTGTGGCACTCTTCATTTTCTGGACTCTATAAATTTAGCGAACAAGCACTGGAGGTTACATGTCAAACCCGCTGAGTTGCTTAAAATGGCAAGTTCTCAGAAGGCTAAATGTTTAAAAGTGGTAAAAACAGTAGAAAAATGTGTAATTGAAGCGTCTTTTTGAGAAAACAAAACAAAACAAAAAAAAAAAAAACAAACAACAAAAAAAACCAAAAAAACCCACAAAGCAGTTTTGCAAAGAAAATGAGCATTTTCAGAAGGAGCTTTTGAATCCATTCAGGCATTTGTTTTTCCCTGGAGAAAACCAAACCAAAGCAAAAAACAAACTATGGTAACCTACTCCTGTATTTCAGCTTTGTTTGTGCCATAACCCCCTCCCCTAGAGATGCCAGCTGTTCTCTGAAGTTTTCCCATCCCCTTAAACGTAAGACCAAATTTATCAGATGTGTTTCTAGCTTATGCAACTATTCTTTTCCATTTTTGATCAATTCTTCTACAATGGACAGAGAGGAAACGTATTGGCAAGTGTTGGAAAATGGCTTAAAAAGCTGAACCAGGCCTGAAGAAAATTCTCAAAATGCTAAAGTGTTTCTGAACAGCAGGTTGTGCAAAGTGACATAGAACTTCCTAATTTAAAGGGATTATGTATATTTTTATACTATTATGTGGCTACACAGGTATGAAATAATATATTTCATGTATAAAATACATTAGCATATTAACTTCTTTGATGTGGCTAAAAGGGTGTATACAGCAGAAACAATATCAAGTAACATTCTGGAGCCTTTTTGTGTCATAAGTGGCTACAGAGTCAACTTTTGCATCGTTGGAAATCTACCAAAATGTTCATCAGGAAAATGAAAAGGAAAAAAAATGCCATTTGTCTGTTCCTTTCCTCCTGGGAATATTGCTCATCTCTTCTTCATTCCAGCTGCCCAAAAAATTGCTCATTTCCTCTAAATGGACATAGATTCCGTGTCATGTAGAATATTTGAAGCAAAATTTAAAAAAAAGTAATAATTAAATCAAGTGTGTATTGACCTAATTCCTCTTGATGGAGCTAGTCTGCAGCAGTTGTTAGGAATTACAGAAAAAAACCCTTTTTTTCTTTGCCCGAGTATGTAGCCTGGAATTCTCTAGCAAGCTGCTATTAATTTTCCTTGCTATCTTTATTTACAGCTGGCTGTATCACTCACGACTTAATTGTGGAGATCCTCCGTCGCACAAATCAATACCCGGCCCAGGAGGAATGCCTCCTGAGTGTTTATGGGTCTGATGAATTCTTACAAAAGTAAGTACCTCGTTAGGCCTACGAGCCATGTAAACAGAACCATGGGGAGGGGTTGGGTGTCAGGTTCCAAACACTTCACTTGTAGTTTCTGAAACTCCTAGAACACGCTGGCGCTCAGGTTCTGCAGAGAGGATGGTGTGCTCCAGCGCAAGGATTCAAGTCCTGGCTCTTTTATGGAAGCTTTGTGCAGCCTTTCATTGTTTGTTTGGCTCCTTCTGGTCGTTCTCATCTGTAGTGCAAAGCTGCTGCAACCTCCACTGTCTCACAGGGGTGTTATAAGCAAATCCTCAAAGGGGGAAGTCACCGAGGAGAGGAGAAACAGTATTATGCAGCTGCACAGCAGGTGATTTTTCTTCATATCCAGTTGCAGTGGTAGCGAAGCAAATGAAGGTGCTGGATGCAAGTTAAAGAAAACCACATTATGCATACAAGCAGGTCTTTCTGAATGCATGCAGTTTACAAGTAGGGATGTAAATGCTCTTCTGATTCGCATTAATCCAGGTAAGCTCTTGTGGTGGTTGAAAGCACTACTGGACTCAGCTAGTTGTTTTTTTGCCCTCTGGCAGCTTAAATTCAGGTGTCAGCAGAAGTGAGCAGGTTCTGTGTTGAAGCAACTAAAGTGCAGGCACTTGTCAGCTGTGCTGTGTGGACACTGGCTTTCAGCAGAAGGGGGGGAGTTGGCAGTGTTCTGTGGTACCATGTTAAGCTGGCACTGCAGGGATCACAGCTCGTCTCTTAGAGGTGCAAAAGGTGTTAGATAAAATAGTATATGTCTGTAATTGGAAGGGAAGATTTTAGAAGCAGTCATATTGACAGTAGAGTGTAAAAATTACCTGAAGTAGCCTAGAGCCAGCCAGTTTGATTGGTGAAATCACTGTAGTTGTGAGAGGAAGTGTCACACTGTGTAAAGTAGCTTTGTTCTGTATCCAGCTTGAGCACTTCTACCCTTACACAGGCACACAGGTCAAATGTTCAGATGTTTATAGTGAATTACATTTGGCAGTGAAAGATGCCAAGATTGCCTCTTCAACATTTCTAAGACCCCTCTTCTCTGGTTCCAGTCTCGGTCAAGCAGGAGCTGGAACAGCAGAGTGTTATTCATTAGAACACCAGAAGCACCAAGCAGAGAACCAGGCCATACATAGATCTGTTAGTTACACAAGAAGGACAGGGCTTTTTTTAATTTTTTTTTTTTTTCAAGATGCTCTTCTGATTTCAAAGGAATTTCTAAAAAAAGGAGATAATGAACCACTGTATTAAGGGTGAGCTCAGTGCAGTATGCGCTAAAGAGTTTTGTTTTCATTGTTGGGGAGAATGCATCGATAGCAGACTGTTTAAATTCCTGCACTTGCAGAATCTCTGCACGTCTCATTAGCAGTGAAACAAGGTCAATAATGTTCTCAGCTTTCTTACTTTGCTCCTTCACTGTCATACAGAAAGACTTGAGCCGCACTTCTAACTTCAGCAGCTTGTAATTCTATATTGTGCTGGTAAAGTCAGCTCCCTTTCTTCTGCCTCTTCAACAGAGCCCCGAAATTTGAAACCCCAGACCCTAAGGATCCCTTGGGTAGTTTAACACGGCCTGAGGAGTTGCCTCAGGGTGAAATTTTTCCTGTGTGTGGGCTATCTTTAAGTGCAAATTGGTTTCCTCCCAACGTTTCTAAGAGTGATTTAATGCACTTGCGCACCATTCATTCTTCCCCAGAAAAGTATTTGGAGTCCGTTCACGGATGAATTCCAGTAGAAGTTCCCCAAGTTCTGAGACAGCAAAGGGAATAAATACTCTGCTGCTCCTGCTGTACTGAAATCCAGAAAAAAGCTAAAGTGAAGCCCAAACAGTGATTTGATGAGTTGTTCTCAGACCAAGTGGTTTAGTGAAGCAGACAGCTTTGTCAAGATTTCTCAGAAGCTTTCATTTGCTGTTATATTGGATTGTATTAATGAGCGCTTCACCCCACCTCCTGCAGAAGCACCTGAAAGACTTGATGATTTCTAGAATCCATTTAGCTTTGAATGAGATGGGGGCAAAAGATACCTCTGTGCTAATGGCCATTACACTCAGCCCCAGCAGATTTCCTCATCCATTATTCCCTGCCTACACAGAGATCCTGGGTCTCACGTCCTGCCTGACTCCTAAGTAGGATATCAGGTTTCAAATACCCAAATTTTAAAGATATCAGAAGATAGCATACAGACTGCAGGTCAGTCTGTAATTAATAGATCCATCTGTGCAACTCTGATTTGGAATCTCCTTTGGTTTCTGGTCTTTAAGCTCACTGTATGTACTATGGGAAACCCAGCCTTGCTGCAACCTACAGGCTTTCTTTTCCATCCCATCAAACAAACCTTCTAGATCCACCTTTGAATCTTGCTCTCACACTTTCCTATGTTTCCTTAGATTTAAAATGGATACCCCTAAATATGATTTTATGAAGCCTTTCATGAAAAATGTTATATAAAAGTAAATTAAATTGTGCTTAAACAGCTTGGGTCAAATAACTCCTGGCTCTTAATGCCAGCAGCCAGCCAAAACCAGCCCTTCTAATGTGTCAGCAATGAATCAATCCTCCATTTTTAGAACAACAGGCCACAATCTCAGGGCATCTTGAAATGCCTAATAAAACACATGAGTGTATATAAGAAATGGACTTTTAAAAAAGAATTCTTTATTATGTTATTGGTGTGTGTGCTAGCATTAGGTTGCAGTAATGTAGATCAGCAAAAGACTATAGTACAAGAATATTTATAAGCTTTATTTCTAAACTATTTTCTATTTTATTCGAAGGCATCTGAGTATTTAAAGTTCCATCCACTCTCTCACATGGTATAATTTGCACAGCTTCCCTATTACTTTGCAGTTCAGCCACCATAGTGAGCAGGGGAATGGAATTGAAAAATCTAAATGCTTATCTTTTCTTCTAACATGCTTGCCTGTGACCTTATTGATGACATTTTTTTTGCCTTACTAATTCTGTTCTCTGGGAATTGAAACCTAAATAAGAATTGGTTTTCACTCAAAGTGGAGTTTAAGCTATTAATTATAGACTGACAGAGACATAATCATGCAGATTGAAATCATAAGAAGCAAGCACCTTTGGATGAGTATGTTCTTTGTGAAAAATAAACTTAATTTTGTCTTGTCACTGCAGATAAAGTTTCTCATTCAGAGATGCTGCTTAGCTGAGTTACTTAAAAAAAATAGTCTGATTGAACTGTATTCAGATTTGGAGCTTATAGCACATCAGAGAACCTTGCTGTGGGGGAGCAAGAAGTGAGGGAGTCTCAAGAGAGAGGGATTTTCCCATTTTTCCTTTCTTATATTTAGATATTTTGTGAGACCACAGGCAAGTCATTTCAACCAGTCATTACCATGTCTCCTAAAGGCAAAAACTGCATTTCTCTTCATGGCATTCTCATCAGAGCTGTAATCTCCATATAATTGCAGAAAAAAAATGAGGAGAAAACCGTTGAGTTAACAAGGTTGTAACACTTTCATTTTTGTTTCCTTTACAGGGCTCAGAGTGCTGTAAACCAGTTACTAATAATCATGTCATTCTCCAAAGGGATGTATTACTTTTGTCTTAGTAGTCCTGGTACGGTAGCAAATCTGCCTGGGGTGCAGCTTAAAGGTAGTTTGTCAATCTGTGGCAAAGCTACACTTCTATTTCTTGCAGCTCACTTTTCATCTAGACCAGATTTCCACATTATTCTGTCGAGGCATCAATCCATTTTGTCTAGTCTCTCGTGTAACAGTAGCTGTCAAAACTTTTCTCTTCGTATTTGTGCGAATTAAATCCGTTCATGAAGGCATGGCCACTTGTGCTCGCAATATTTCAGGCAGCGTTGCTGTGTCAATAAAGGCTTTGCTGATGGATAGTATCTGCTTGGCACAGCAGAAGCTAACACAAACCACTAATGTAAAAGCAGTTACAATAACAAAATGAAGTTTCTTTTGGTGTAGCTTGTTTTGCCTGGAAGCATGGTGACATGGAAAAGCTACACTTGTTCTGACGGTTTTTATATGTCTGTGGCACCAGATTGTTACTACATAGGAAGGTGCAGCTCCTCTGTACTGGTCTAGCTGTACCAATTCCTGTCACTGGCACTGCAGTAGGCATTTGTATCCTGGAGGAATCAGGAAAAGGTGACTCAGGACTCATGGATGTGTCTCTGTAATGTTTTTGTTACTATGCCTGTCCAGAGGCTGAAGGTGAGGCAGAAGGAGAAGAGCAGGAATAATGGTGAGGCATAAAATAAAAAACATATGTTGAGGCAGTTCTAAAATGTTAAGGAAACTTCCCAGTCTGACCAGTTAGGGGGGCTCTCTGGCAGTCACACTCCCTTCGCTGTGTAAAGAGTCTGTGCCAGCTCATGGCCTCTTGCCTGGACTGCTGCCCTTTCCCTCCACCCGGAGCACCATCTGCAGCTTGCACTGCACTAAATGCGTTCCTCAGCCAAAGGATATAAAGATCATAGTGCAGTTCATCATTACAGTCATGGGGCAGACATGATTAGGTGAAATGAGGAGAGGAGGAACCTTCAGGAAAGCCACAGGCAGGCAGAACACCGAGATGAGCTGAGGAGCAACAGAAGAGTTGCACTGGTGCAGTCCAAGGAACTGGGAACTGGTCACTTGGACTTTTGCTTTGAAAAGGGGTTTGAGAAGGGTTTAGCAATAACAGTGATATGCTTTTCACCAGTACAGGTATTTCACTGTGCTGGTGCTCACTTCTCCCACTCTTACGTCTGCACTTTATGCTCTTGAAATCAATAAATTTTGCAAATGTATGGAGGTGCTATCGGAGGTGATCCTTGCTTTAGGTATTTTTGTCAGACGGAAATGAGTTTATCCCTTGTGATGTTTAATATGTTTATTTTTAAAAAAGAATCCTAGATATACATTTACAGCTTTTGTAGCCTCAACGGAGAGTCTGTATTTTACTTAGCTACCAGGTAGTGTGAGTGCAGAACATTTACAAGATGTATAAATTCCCCGTAATTGTGCTGCATGGCAGTTACATTTATGTTTATCCATTCGTTTATGCTGAAGAATTCTGCTGCCATGTGAGATGAGTCTCATCTAAGTCACACTTTCCATGATTTATTCATAGGTGAGCATTTTGGTTTTGGTTTGGTTTGTTTGTTGGGGTTTTTTTAACTAAATCCAGCCATTTTTATTCAGACATTCCATCAAAAACCCTTTTAGGTAGAAATACAGTTTACATTTAAATTCTGAGTTTTTCCATGACCCTTGACGAGCCAAAGAAATCATCTTTCCTTCATGGCCCAGGGAGTTCTGAAAGACCTTGCCATGCTGTAAAACTGTATAAATATGGAATATCCCTTTTTGTGCTTCTGTGGGTGAAGGCTCAACAAAGCCTCCTGAATCTAATTGAACACAGACCAAAGTTGTAACTGATGATGCATACTAACTTGCTTTGGTGATGAATTTACCTTTGTAAAAATCGTTGTTTTTTCTATCCATTAATCCCAAAGGACTTTTTCAAATGTAAAAAGATGTTTGTCTCAACTCTGAAATAATTTTTTGAATTATTTCACCTGTTTAAAACAAGATGTGAAGGGGGGGAAAATGAAATTATTTTTGTTCCAAGTAATTTGAAGAGTGACAAACCAAGGCTGTGTTATAACTTAGAAAAAGTTGCCTAGAGTGGTAAATGGAAAAAGGCAAATAAAATTAAGGGATTCCCCCGTCATGGGCTGTTGGATCATCCGTGACCAGCAGCTTAGTTTGTAGGAACCACTCCAGCTGAGTGAGTCTGATCTTAGCTGGCATAATATTTGAGAAAGAAAAATATGACCTCTGCTTTTACCACCTCTCTGTGTGAGCTGCGCGGGGTGAGAACTTTGACTTCTTTGAGAATCAAGGGTCACCTGTCTTGATGTACGTGATTTTCAGACCTACAGCTAATATTTGATTTTTGAGCTGGGTATCAGACGCTGCAAGTCATTCTGCAGTGGTGCATTCATAGCCAGGATACGGCACTGGTTTGGGTTTGAAGAATATGCATAAATAATCTCAAGGTTTGGGAGCACGTGCAGCTGGTTAAGGATATTCTTTGCCTGTGTCCTTGTTGTTCTGTTACAGAATTTAATGGTCGATGATGCAACTGAGCAATTAGGATTTGTTTTACTAGAAAACAGGCCGGAACCCATCCCACCAATTTCCATAGAAGTAGGTGCCAGGAGCTGGTTTTGTGTTACTCAGTCTTCTTTGCACTTAGAATTGAGTCTACTGGTGCTTTTAGGAGAGGTAGCAAGGAAAAAAGAAGGAAATGGCAAGCAGAGATAACCATTTATTTGTTTTTTTTCCCCCAAACTGCAGCAATTGTACTTTGGGAAGCCATGAAAGTCTTCGCAAGGCAACCACCTGCATTCAGCTTCGACTGCACCACACTGGGAATTTGAAGCAAGGTTTGGCTCGAACTGTAAGTAGCCTTTTTTTCTTCCTCTTTCCTGCAGCATCCCTGAAGGAAAGAAATTCCACCAATCCTTTTACATAGCAACCTGCAGCAATAATCAAAGAGAGATTATTTGCTTTGCTGAGGATGCAAACATTATTGCTGTGCTGCAGCTGAAATGTCCTGGGGAGCATTTGTGCTTTGCTCCTGTACTTACATCTAGTAAGTAACTGTAGAGAACAAACTACTGAAAAAGACCAAGGGTTAACTCCTTCAGAAAAAAAAAAAAATCAGTTTTGTCAGAATTTAATCCTGTTTTATTTCAAGTCATCAGAGAATTCTTACTTTTGATTTACTTCCAGCCCAAAGTTTGCAGTCCAGTAGAAGCTCTGCTCTGGGCAGTGTTCACTGGCAGTGTGCTGTCTCTGCTCTCAGATAATACCAATTACCTGCTTTCTGATAATAGCCTGAGTCTGCCCATGCATGGGTCAGATGACAGATGTCTAGCAAAAAAGGGTAGGGGCTTTCTTTCCATATCTGTTTTGTCAGAAGGAAAACATAAATGACACATCAAGTTCTATACAGCATCTTACCTGGACCATTACAAAAGGGCTATAATAAGGTCAAATAAACAAACAAATAAATAAATATAAAATATTTAGATATAGATAGATAGATAGATATAGCTATTTAACATTTTAACCAGTTAATAGATTAAAAAAGTCGTTTACCTTCTCTAGGTCAGCATCTACTACTACAGATCTTCACAACTATGATATGTTTAGGAGTCTCTCAGGAGCCTTCAAAGCTTGTTTCTGTGCTAAGGAAGCCCAACTCTACACCAAGGGCATCTGGAGGCTGCCTTCATGACTTTTGCTTACCTTACATAACACTGCCGAATACAGGTTTCATAGTTAAAGATATCTGGTTGTACATGCAAGTTACTATTATGTTTAATAACCAATATAAGTGGATACTTATAGGTTTTGAACTTTGGCCAATAACTAAATGTTCACAATTCCTTTGTAAAAGGAAAAAAAAAAATTAAGGTGAATTTCTTTCCTTTTGTGGGAAGCTGGCATTCTGTTATGAAGCATTCAGAGCAGGAAATTTTCTTCAGCTGAGCAGTTACAAGCAAGAAATTTGGCCAGGGGCTTCACATGGAATCACAGTTCTTTCAGCTGGTGGGTGACCTTTAATTAGATTTTGGTTTTTTGAGACATGAGATTTATTAGCCTTAGCACTCCTTGAAATTCCAGGGAATGCTCTGCCTATCCAAGAAATCAATTTTTTTTCAGTTTCAGATGTCCTCACATTCTGATCATCTCAGGAAAGCATTAATCTTTGTAGTGGAGAGGCAGCAAAGAATACTTACAGATTTCTAACAAGAGCCTCACTTGCTTCCAGAAAAGGATTTTTGAACTAAAGCAGACAGGATGTGATATCTCCTGAGAGTTCAGAAACTTTTTTTATTTTCATATGTATCAGTGTTAATATTTTGCCAGTCATAATGAGTTAAGCATTAACATTGTGAGCATAATCACAGACGAGAGAAGTCAGAGACCCATCATGATGAGAAGGTGGAGACTTTGCCGTTATTTAAATATTTGTGACTTTCTAGAGGGATTGCGTTGTTCTTCAAATAGAAGGGAGCCTTTTCCTGTATTTAAGTATTCCTTGAGATTTTGCTACTGTAAAATGCTGCATTTCTATTAATATGTTCAAAGTCTCCTTCAACTCTGTTGAAGTTTGCCCTGTTTAAACAAGGTTTAACATCCTCCTGTGTCGCTGTTACGTCCGAGGTGCATAAAGAAAACGACACAGAGTCCAGGCTCATGAACAGTGGAAGCCGAAGCTTTCCTTTAATAATTTTCTGACTACTATATAGGATAGATCGCAAAAGTGTGTTGAGTGGCAATAGGGAATTGGTTCCTCGGCCATCCACTCCTTGAGAGGATTGGCCAAGTTCTGAGAGACCTATTCCAAAATATTTTCAAAGTCAAAGCCATAACAATCTTGCAAAACAACTTGCGAGTGCAAGAAGTTTATAAAACTGTGACCTTGTTAAAAATAGTTTACATAGGAAAGACAGTCTGCTCACAGAATATTGAGAAAAGGCTGAAGAATTTCTCTGCTTCTAGCTTTTTAGCACCTACACTCCAGTGCACTGTGAAGGCCAGGAGCAGACACAGAGCATCCTTGATGTTTCACGTTTTGGAAATGGTTATAATTACCAACTAGCATGATTAAAAATAAACAAGAATGGCTTCCAGGCAGGTAACTAGCAAGTTTGGAAGACAAATTAGCAGTGTTTAGGCCATTAGAAAACATTCAGCACCTCAAAGATTTTGTCGACCCTACAGTAGAGTTTAAGCAGGAAGGGTGACATTTTAAGGTCTCCTCAAGTGAATTATTGATGACCCCTTTGCAGTGACAGACACAGCTCTGAAAGCTTCAGGCCATGAAGTTACTTCATGCTACTAATAATAGCAAAGAGCACGAGCAGCCCTTGAAGTGGAATAAGTCACAGACACAGAGTTTTCCCCCAGCTCCAGGGCATGCTTGTGACAGGGCACTGGTACAGAAAGGAGAGGTTCTGCTCGCAGGCAGGAATCCCAGCAAGTCTATCAGGACCAGAAAAAAATCCTAACAGAGAAGACAGATAAAGTGCCTTGAAAGCTGCAGTGTTTCTTTCACTCTGGACCTGGTTCTATACGTTTCTTTAGGTCTACTGAAACCTGCTGGACTCACACGGGATTCAAGGATCTGATGTAGGCTACACTGAGCTCACAGTTAATTTTGTTGGTGCTGTTACCTAAAACACGTGGCTGTAAAATGCATTGGAAAGTCACAGACTTAGAGTCAGGTTACGGAAAAAAAATTTCCTTCCCTCAGAATTCATATAAAAAGATGCAAAAATTATGCTTTTAAAAACCAAAATAGGTAGAAACTTTGGGGTTTTTAAGATTCTCCAGCTATCTCAGACACTTATGCACATATGCAGCTACTGTTTATTTTTGTGAATGAAAGTGCTCTTGGGGACAGTTTCATCTCTGATTTAAATGACCCTTCCAAATTTTGAAATATGGAGTATGTTTCATTATAGAAGACTCCACTAAGTTTGTAGTTTAGCTATTGTCATAGAAACATGACTATCTTGACAGATCTTGTATATAAAAATCAACCATATGTAATCAGACGCTAAATAATTCACGTACACCCACCTGTTGCTGTAGTCCATCAAATCCTCTTTGGATCCTATCAATCACACATATGTGATTCTTTACAGGCTGGGTGGTCAAACACCAGAAATGGGTTCCCAGAAAGGTGGCTGATGCCCTGTGTCTATCCCATAATGCCTTAGGAAGAGGCATTCGGACAATGTCCTTCATAATGGGCTTTTCATTCATGGTCAGCCCTCAAGAGGTGAGGTAGTTGGGCTACATGAAAATTGTAGTTTCCCCCCCAGCTAAACTAAACTCTCTCCCCTCCGTTGCATTGCATTGCATTCCATTCCACTGCATCCCATTTCATTGCATCCCGTTCCACTTCCTTATGCCCTTCTTGTAAATTGGGATGACATTGACTAGCTTCCAGACAGCTGGGACCTCCTCAGACTGCCAAGACCTTTGGTAGACGACTGAGGGGATCCAGCCGTAAGATCCGCTAGCTCCTTTAGTGCTCTGGAATGAATCCCACTGAGGCCCTGTGGACTTTGAAACATTCTTTGGTCATGAAACGCACATCCTGAAAAGGACCATGCAGTTTATTGGATGCAGTAGAAGGGGGGATGCTGAGAAGCCGAAGTCATTCAGTGCCATTTTGTGGTTCCAGAGGAGCAGCAGGCCCAGCCGGGTGCTCACCTTCTCTTATTGGGGTCATCTCGTGTGAGGCCGTGGGGCCCGGCTGGGAATGGGCGTTGGAGGGCCCTGGAGCCAATTCCTGCGTCTGGGCACTCTCGGTGTCCATGGGGCTGCTTCTGCCAGCCAAGCGCTGGTGGTCATGCACTGCCTGCATCATCCGTAGCATCACGGCGGTGACGGGCTGCAAGCCCCTCTCCGTGGCCCCCCGCCTCTGCAGGCGGGCGGACCGGCCGATGGCGCACTCCTTGTAGTCGCTGTCCCCTCGCACGGAGTGCAGCAGCTGCTCCATGGGCTGCCTGCACACGGGGCAGTTGTCTCTGGCCCTGGCCCACTGCCGGATGCACCTGAAGCAGAACTTGTGCATGCAGTAGGTCACGTAGGCCGGCCTCTTCATGGGTCCCAGGCAGATGGGGCACTGGGAGTCGTCTGCTGCCTCCGGCAGTCCTGCCTGGGGGGCCTGGCTCAGGCTGCCATCATTTACGGCCGAGCTGCTCTGCCCCGTGTCTTCTTTGGCAGTGGATGCCATGTCCTGCCAAGAGAGATGTGCAAAGTGCTGGAGCTTGTCTGGCAGGAGGGGCTTGCTCAGGATGTTGAGCCCCTCCCTCTCACCAGCGCTGCAGCACCGGCTGTCACACAGGCAAAGGAACAGAGGCTGCCCTGGGGGGAGTGGTGGGAATGCCCAGGTCCTTCAAGAAGGAAAGCCTCCCAGCTGCCCAGGGGGAAGTGTCTGTTCCCAATCCCCCTCTGTTGCTGAGAGTGCACCTCCTGGATGCTCACACTGCCTAAATATGTTAGGGCTGGGAAAAATCCTGGGCTGATCCAGCTGGCACAGAATGCTGGGTCATCTGTGACATTATGACCCATTGCTAGGTGCATCCATCGTCAGATTGGATCCATAATTGGTGATGTCATAATCCAGCAGTTGCACTAGATGATGGCTCTAAATCCCTGGCAAATGAACTGTGTTCTTTTCTCTTCCGTTCTTCCCTTCTTCTTTCCCTTCCTTTAGTGCTCCGGGATGAATCCCACCAAGGCTCTGTGGACTTAAGAACATTCAGCTGCTGCAGCTGACCCCTTACAATTCCAGTGTCCACAAAGGGAAGGTCACTGTTGCTGTAGCTGTGCTCCTCCAGCTCAGAGGAATGGAGAGCCCAAAGTTTATTAAAGACTGAGGCAAAACAAGCACTGAATGCCTCTGCTTTTTCTTCACACCTATTTTCCAGGGGCCCATCTTCATAAAGTATAGATCTGTTGTTTCCCTTGGACACCTATTTGCTACTGCCATAATAAATTACTTCATTTTCTGGCACAACAAAAGCTGGTGGAAGAAATACCCAGGTCCCTTAAGAGGCAAAGCCTCTCAGCTGCCCGGGGTGATGTTTGCCCTCACATCTCACCTCTAACTCTGCATCATCTCTCCTTCTGGCCCACCTCAGCGTGAAACCAAAGCAGAATTGATGTGTACCCTAGGCCATGTTGTCTGCCTGCTCCATGTCTCCAGTGTAGACAAGGCACTGGAATATGCTGCTGCCTCCATTCTCCTTGCCTGGATCCAAGCACATCCTGTTCCCCCACTGAATCTAATTTAAAGATCTAAGTCCAGCCAGCTTGTTTTCCTGAACACTCTTGCCCCCACCGGTACCTACATAATACCACCCAGTGTAGCATAAAATATTCACCAAATAAAATTTCAGATCAAAACATCCTGAACATGGTTGAGAACATGCTGACTTTGGAAAATACCATGTAAATCTCTCCAATATACCTTCTTCTTATCAGAATAATATATGTCACTATACACCTCTCTCCCACAGTGTGGGGATGACCAAAGAAGGTTCTGTGTGAATGAGCTGTTAGAAGACACTTGTGCCTGGAGACTGACTCGGTAAGCTGGTATTTAGTAGTATTTATGTTTGTAATTGTTTATATTTCTAGGGAGCCTCCTTGCTGCAAATGAAAGTTCTGAGAACTACTGGGAACAGGAATGATACCAAACAGCAAGACAATTGGTTCGATATTTCAGACTTTTTCTTTCAGACCTTAGTTATTGCTTTGCAAAAATCAATGTTTTTTGGATCTATGTAATTTTTCCCAATTCCTTCCTTTTCATATCACTGAAGATTTTATTGGAGGTTTCATATTTCCCAAAGATTCCCTTAACTGAAGGTGTCATAATTTTCATGTGTGCGTTGCTGTTAGAGAATTTTTGAGATTAAGCACTGTAAAAATAATAGGTTTACTCTTCATTACGACTATATTTTCACAGTTCAGTGATTTTTAAACCTTTTTTATTTCTTCTTTTTTGTTACTGTTTTTTAATGGAGGCTAACCATGATGAGCTTTTAACTTGGCAGTCAAACTGAAGCTGATAGTAAAGCTAGCCTGTGATGGACAAACACTAAATGAGATAGATTCCTCATTCACCTTTCATTATATTCCGTTTAGATAAATTCCAGTTTTAGATAAAGAAGCTGTTGACACTTTTTGTGGTGTTTTTCATCACTGTGTTATAAAGTACTTTGCCAACAATAGTAAACTTAAATGACATACGTGTCATTTAGCAGATGGAGGAAAACAGAGAGGTAGTGGCTCGTTTGAGGTGGGTATCTGGTGCTTACTGAGGACCCATCTGGTTTCCTAGGAGCATGGCCCAAATTTCCATTCTGGTCCTCGTTATAAAGAGTTCACTAGGCGATGGGTATTTTATAGATGACAAGTGTATGAAATTTTGGGGCACAGAGAATGTCTGCAGAACCAGGATCACTTACTGTAGGTCCCTTTTCTCCAGGCTAAACAATCCCATCTCCATCAGTCTCTCTTCACTGGAATTGTGCTCCAGACCCTTCCCCAGCTCTGCTCCCTTCTCTGGACACACTCCAGCACCTCAATATCTTTCTTGTAGTGAAGGGCCCAATTCTGAGGCCTGAGGACAATCACATGGGACCAGCTCCCAACAATTCCATTCAACAGAACTCTCTGGGCCCAGGCATGCATTTGGGCACTGTTTAGTGAGGCAGAATGAGGAAAAACAGCATTTTAGAAGGGGAACCTAGCATTTCTCCATAGTGGGTGCTGCTGCCAGGAGACCGAAAAGTGAAAGCTGCTATGTACTTGTCATCCTCCTCCCATATAGACCAGCTGGGAGCAAAGCCTGACTCTCTAAGTTGTTTGTGCTTTTCTTATTTCCTTTTCAAAGCTCTTGCACCATATTGACTTGCTAAAAGCTAAAAAAAAAGTCCTCAACCTCAAAGAAGTACTGTGTTCGTGGGTTGGTTAGGCTTGCCATGTTTATATACAGCTATAAAGGCGCACAAGGATGAGGTATATCTGTGTGATAAGATATGGGTGTTATTAGTTATCTAGCAAAGACTCAGGATAGCATTAGTAGAGGTATTTCAATCATTGTTACCACTTGCTGGATTTGTTTCCTATTAATTATGGAAAATTATGGCTACTTTATAGCGAAAATTCTCCAGGGTACAATAAACTGATGGAAAATATGCTAATGTTTTGAACTAGCATTGTAATTTAGGAAATTATTCTGGAACCTGCAATTAGACCAACCATGCTAAATAAGCACGCTCACCTGTATGGAAAAAGACAACAAGGCAAGCTCATATGTTCAGAAACATTTTGGAGCTGGGTAAGGCTATGAAAAAGAAGTTACGCCTGAAGACGCAGTCAAAGCAGAGCGACAACTTGTATTAGCTGTGATTTAACAGGATTACAGGAGGAATTTCCAGGCAGCTGCTCCACATACAATCTGCCTGGCTAGATAAAGCTAGCACAGATTGGAAATAAAAAGCTGTAAAGGCAAAACTACCTTTAGGAGGACATGAATAGTTGGCATCTCCAGGGAAATGCACTGTGGTATCACCACAGGGAAGGCCACCTAACATTTCTCTAGTCTGTGTGTTATTTCAGTGCAATGACTCTCCTTTTCTTGCCATGCAATATAGATAGTGAAAGTCAAATCATGTACCTTGAAACCTGAACTTTGGGCCATAGTTGCAATTCTAATTCTGATTGCTCATTTAGCCCAAATAAAATACATGAGGATGCACACAGTTCATGTGTTCACACATAGTTCATTTGCTTTGAAGCTCTGAAAAAATTCAAAATACTTTTGGGACTTTTAGCTACCAGACTGCAATGGGGATGGAAGAGTTGGAGGGAATTCCTTCTAAGCCTCCTCAAGAGGGAGAATCTTAAAGATTGGTGGGGCATTTAAGAGAAGAAAAAAAGAGTCAAGGATAAAGTGATAGATTAAAACAAACGATGAAGAAAGAATGTAAATTGCAATTTCCACTTTTTCATATAAGCATGTGCAAACCCCAACTACCTCTGATGGCCATCGAGGTAATAATGGGTCCCTTTTACTAATCAGTGGGCTAGGCAAGGTGTAAAACTGGGAATTAGGGTTTCTATATCCTTTCCTGATGATTTGACCCTACAGAGGCTGACACAGGAATATACCTTAGCAATGGTCTCACAGGCACCTTTTTTTGTTCTGTTCCAGCTGTCAAATAAACAACAGCAGGGATTTCACAGTGTTTGAAACACAGAAAATTATGCAAATGCTTCTTTAAAAGCAAAAATCTGATTCTGGTTATCTGTTGGGGATAGCACTTGGAGCCTGTGGTTCCAAAAGGGTGAGATTTACAGCTGAAGCATCGGTTGAGGGGTTTAGTGTAGAGAGGTTTATGCTCCTCTTCATAGTCCTAATTAATTTAGTGAAGCTTTGGTAAGACTCGGCAATCTGCCTGTGGAAATTTTGTGGCAACTTCTGTAGGGTGGCAAAGGCATGGAACCACAGAGTGGTGTGTGTCTGTCTACAGAAGTAAAACACATTCCCAGCTGAGGTAATGCTGTGGAAAAGGCAGTTGCTGAAACAGTTTGAGCACACAAACTTGAGAACTGCATGCAAATTAAGTTTCATGGATTAGGTAGTAACGCTGTCCCGTTTTATAACACACTTTTGTACTTGTGACTTAGCCTGTACTTTTGAAACGTAGAGATTTTCCCGATCTTGTGCAGATGTTTTATCTGATTCTAGGCAACTTAAGCCTGTGAAGTGATTGAGAAAGGAGGCATTGAATCATAAAATCATATAGGTTGGAAAAGACCTTTAAGATCCTCAAGTCTGGCGTAAGAATGTAGCATGTACTTGAGTCCATCCCTCTTCAAAGCAATATTTAAGCACTTGCTTAACTGTAAAGAGTAAAAATAAATGGGAAATGAATTTCAATACACGCTGAAACAGCAAATCACTTGTTGGAGTTCTTTAACTTGGGAAACTTGTATCCTCATGGATAAGTAGATTGTTGTATCTATTCTTTGTGGTAAATGACTACCAAAAAAGCAGGGACATACAGGCTCAATTGCATGATGTCTACATACACACTTGTCTTTAATTTATACTAACATAAAATCACTGTCAAATTATTTCAAATGTCTAGAATGTGAAAAAAAAAAAAACCAAAACACCAAAAAACAAACCCAAACCTGTTCTCTTTATCTAATTCTTATTAACTTGATGTTGTTTCCTTTTTTTCTGATTTCCAGGCAGAACCTTGTCTCTGTTATTATGAACTACAGAGGTCAAGTGGAATATCTGCTGCAAAATGAGGTATTTGTTCTCAGTTTGTTGTACCAGAAAAGCATTAACTTCTACATGAAAGGTATCTAATTATTAATCTGTCTTAGATGCAATTAAGGAAGACTTTTAATTACGACTGCTTAATCTAACTTTGAAAGGGTATAAATTCTCTTAATAAAACTCAGTTTGAGGTTAGGAAGAAAGTGCTACAAATTTAAAATATCAAAGGTGACTGTTTCTAAGTGTCAAGGAACTTGTGAATAAAACCAGGCTTGTTTGGCTTGGCAATATAATACTTGGAATTAGTAGAGGTATAATGCATATATGTATCTGGAAAATTTGCCCCTGATTTTGCAAACCCTCCAAGCCTAATGTTTACATATTTAGGATATATATGCAAGCATGTGGTAGTTTGAAGGATTAGGTTTAGGCAGCAAAACTCGCAAGAGCTTTATTTTAAAGCATCGTGGGCTGCCAGTTGAATGCTACATGCTTGAAGGAAAAATCTTTTAGGAAATGTTCTCTGCTGTCCAATGTTTCAAGGACAAATGTCTAAAGGACAAATTGAGTCATACCTTGGAAGAAACCACATGTTTATTTGACCTGACTTCCAACTTGGCATGATAACTGATTTGATCTGACTTTCAAGTTGGCATGATAACTGATTTTCTAGGGTTTAAAACTGGAAAGAAAACAAAAGATTCAGTAAAACCAAAGAATACTGATGTAGCATACAGATATTCCAGTGCACCCCTTCCAGAGTTATAACTCGTTATGCAAAATTATGGATTTCTTTGAAATATATGTTACAACATAAAATGATTATTTTGCTTCAGAACTGTCACCTATATTTAAGTTCAGATTTTAATCTCTCTGGATATTCTTGATCCATTAGTATTTCTATTTTGAATAGCCAGAAAACATACATTTACGCATGAATGTTTACACATATAGAGAAATTCACATAAACATACAGACACGTGCATGAATACATAAATATATATCAATAACATATAATACATATAAATATACAAACTAATATAGATACATACAAACATTTTACGTTTTGTGTAAATCTTTGAGGCTTTTTCAAAATGCAAACCACAAATTTAGAAGGTGCTGAACTGCGCCCAGCAACAAAGGAAAGCTCTGGGTCTGATACTGTGCAGGTATTCGCTCAATTTTCCTTTGTAAGCAACATCTCAAAGGGAAGTGTTTAGTGTATAAAATGTGATGCAGTCATAACCATTTGGAAAAGTTAGGTCCCCAAGCTCAAATGCACATGTATATTTCTTTACTGAAGTAGACCCACCAGGGTAGTTATTTACATTCACTTGAAATTTTAGGGCCTGAAGTAAGAGGATTCTAAATTCAAAAAAAGCCATAACCTCAACATTAATGAGATTTTGCAATGCACCCTCTGCAACTGACACTGTGCAGATATTCCTCAGACCTATAATGAAGCATTCCTAAATTTGTTTTTGCTAAAGATTTTTCCATTGAGTAAGCAATTTCTTGAAATCATTAACTTTTTATAAAGGGAAGGAGGTACATTTTTCAAATATTCATACCATCCAACAAATACGTGTGCATCTAGAGCTAAATTTCTCTGTAGTTTATTTTTTTTAATAAGGTCTTTTCTACTCAGGGACACTCAATAAAGTTCATATGAATTGCTTAAAAGAGCAGGATTGCAAGTTAATGGTGTAGGTCATATCATGGCTGTTTTCATTCAGAGTCTATGGAGCTTTTCAAACCTAGAATAATGAAGTATGATTTGCTTTAATTAGTGGCCCAAAAAATTATGGGGCTCTAATGTAATAAGTTATAGTCCTAAATATGTAGTAAAGAAAGCAAAAAATTAGGGGCCTTTATTTGGTCTTTGAATCCTTGTTTACTTATTTTCTCTAACTTCTGATTAGATTGCTTGAGGAAGGTCTAAAGTTGGGGTCATTATAACTTCCCCTTATCCCAAGTCTGCACAGGAGTAACTATGTCAATTTTCCAAGCTATTCCCATTCACATTACTGGGATTGTTGTTACTCTTCTCTGATTCACCACAATCCACCACACTCTGGAGTTTAAGACACTGGGAGCTACTCACATAATGTACATTAATTGCACAGTCAGTTCTGCACTCAGCTGGAAGTTCCTCAAGCATTTGGTTTTAACCAGATACACCTTGAGATTGTCAGCTTAAAAAACAAAAAAAGAATATTAATATTTTTCACATTTTTCTACCTATTTCCAAATGTATTCGTTCATAGACATGGGCATACCAGTACTTTTGCCTTATGGGACAAGCCCACTATCATTATTAATCTAATTATTAATAATGGTAAATAAATGGAAAATTAATTTTGAGATGGATAATGAATCTATAAAACAAAAATTTAAAAAAAAGAAGAATTAAGATATCTGGCACAAAGAAAGGATTGGGGCTGTTAGGGTTGAAATGTAAGTTTTGAAATGTAATTCTCAGGCCGTATGCGCAGTCAAACAAGCAGCCAATTTTGATTGCCCTTTACATGCACTTTACATGCACTTCATTTTGAAATCCATTCAAAATGTACTGTTACTGTAGAAAGGACTTTGTAAATTTTTTATACAGACTGTAGAAGTTCTAGAATGAAATAACATTTTTTTTATCGTATAAATTATTGAACCACCAAAATTTCCTTCTAAGGTTCTGATGCATTTAAATATGTAGAGGGGAAAAAAATTAGAAGTTGTTGACTGTAGTTCTTTTGGAATTTCAGAAGATGCAAAATTTCTGTAAGAAATGAATCTCTGTCTTCCCTTCTTTGGGACAAAAATCAACGTCATACATCTACACATGAAGAAGGAAAACTCTTTACATGAAAGTATCCCAGCAGAGAAATAGTGTGGAAGAAGTCATCATGCATAGTATTCAGTATCACATCATTTAGTGTTTTTACTCTTCATCTGCAATATGCTCCTTAGAAGTAGCTACCATAAAACCAAAGAGTATGGAAAAGTAGCTTCTATAAATATTAACTACTTTGATCGTTTATCTAGAAACAGAATAGCATATTAAACAGAAATTGGTACATTCCTCAAGATACCAATTCTCTTTATGGAATAGCATTTATATGTATGTACAAAAATATATAAACTGTTGGTGGGTTTAGGTTTTTGTTTTTGTTTTTTTTTCCTCCATCCAGAGGGCTGTTTCTCTTCTCAGGGGTTACTTTTGTGCATGCCTATTGCTTGTGTACTGCTCAGAAATTACCCTGCATAACTGTATTTATAGCCACAAAATTCCTCCTTCTAATAATACATCTCCACTTGTGAAGGAGAAAGATGCTAAATTAAAATTTATTTAAAACAGATGCAAAATTGGAAAGATATTTAATATTAATTACAAACTGTATATAGTAATTTTTATATCTATATATATACACACACATGTACTCATTTCTTCAAGAAGTCAGAGTAAGCCAGCATTTATAATGCTTTGGCTTTGTCAGTGTTACACATAAGCCAAACCATTGAGCAGTCAATCAACTCCAGCCCAAAGGAGGATTTACAGTTCTCAGGAGATCGCAGTCAGCCTTTTCCTCCCTAGAACCTGTCGTATGAAAAGGTGTCGCTGTCCTTAATTATTAAAAAAAAACCCCAACAGCTTACATTTAAAAGAATCTGACCACCAAATATTTGTGGATATTCCATGAAATTCATCGCTGCTTTAGTTGTGCTCACGGCTGGTAATGTGGAATTAGTAAGCTCAATATATTTTTATATTTATTTGTAATAGTGACAGGTGTTAACCTTCTCAGTACAGTCTGGTCATAGATGTTAGGCCTGAAAACAGAAGGTTCATCTTGGTACAATTTTTATTTTTCAGGCATGAAATGCATGAGTTAGAGAAATGGTTTTATGGGTACATAGACATGCTATAGTGCACTAAAAGGAGCATTTATCAATAGAGAAACCTGGAGAATATTTATAGGAGAGCTTCTGCTTGCTCAGAGAATGTATTTTAAGGTTTAATGAAGTGACGTAACTATGCAGAAAGCCCATGAATTTTTATTTATTTATTTATTTATTTATTTTCCTGAACATAGAGTACTTGATATTTAAAGATTGTTTTCCTTCCTTCGGGGATCCAATTTTTATTAATTTTTTTTTAATTCCCCAAGGTATTTCTGAGCTTATTAATCTAGAAAATTTATTTTTTTTTATATGGCAATATTTAAAGATCTAAATTTACCATCAGTAAGATTCCATAGTTTTAAATAAATATATAATTTTGCAGAAAACTAGTTGCAGAAGTACTCAGTCCACAGGTGTCAGATTATGCAGCCTCCCACACAGTCTCTATTTTTAGGAGGAACATGGCTGTTTTCCAACTCTCACAGAGAAGGGTAGGAGACAACAGTGAGGATAAATTCACAGAATCACAAAACCTCAGAACGCTCGCGAATCACTTGGCTTCAGGTTCCCTCAGAAGTTTCTTTACAGGGCTTCCACGCTCCTGGAGTTCAGGAAAACCAATGTTTTGCCTTAAAATCAGTCTTTGGTACCAAATTTGTTGCAGTTTTGAACAGGGTACATTTTGTGGAAGATAACTGGACTTCAACAGAAATGGTGCTATCTTTAGGAAACTTGGCCTGTGGTGATTTCAGTGCAGCCAGACTAAAGCATGGTGCTTGAATTTTGCTTGGGTGGGTAGGATTTTCTACACCCTCACTGGCAAGAACTTTATGGTAAGGTATTTCAGGCAAACGCTCTGTGTCTACTGTTTCCTTTTCCCCTCCCCTTTCCTTCCTAACATCAGAATAAAGTTGATAACGCGATTGAAGCAGCTAAAGCCATCTGCAGTGTCCTCTGCCTTGTGGAAACCAGAGACGTTACTGACGCAGTCAGGAAACTCCGTGCATTGGTGAAAGCACAGGTAAAAGATGCACGTTCATGTCCTATTCTTTAAAACTGGAACTTGAATGGGTATCACTGATTTTTTGATTGATCAAGTCCGTTTTTCTGCCTGGTTACATATTTTCCTTTTGACAAGTGTTGGGTAGAGGCACTGTGGAAAAAGAGTGTTGACCATGTGTGATGTGACAGAGGAGGAACAGAAGACTTGTCAGGTGTTTAAGAACTGATATTCTCCTCCAGTTCTTCCTTGTTCCTACTCAATGTACAAATCTCTGCTTTGCCACATCACCTATTTACCAAATCTTGTGATTTCAAAGTATTAGATTTTCAGATATTCAGTATCGGTTGTCAATAATTTTTAAAAAATCTTCCATAAATGTCATTTAAATCATGATTTTTTTCAGATTGAAATGTCCCTGCTATATATGTGAAAAAGTGCCAGCATCATACAGTCCTGATTTTAGCTGAAATACTCTTAGAACACTGAAATGGGGTTTCCAGGGGTTTCTGTATAATTGTGAACTGGGACTTTAGAGGGCAGTATCTGTTCTCAGTTTGGTCATCTCATGACCTTAGACAAGTCACTCTGACCTGATTTATAGAAGTCCTGAGCACCCAAAGATTCTTTTGAAGTCAGCATCTTGGAGAATACAGGTGCTCAGCAAATTTGAAAATCAAGCCATTAATCACTTGGATTTAGTCTGGTGTAAAGGAAAGTCATGATAATTTTTTCACACCCTAAGGATATTCCCTCCTCACATATTTTTTTAAAAAAACAAGTTACTAAGGAATTCTCTTCTTTCCTTGCATGGTCTCTTGTCATTCTTTCTCACAGCAAATACTGTTTAGAAAAACGTGCCAAACTGGTTGGGATGCTTGCATTCAGACCATCACCTGCTCACAAGACTTTTATCCTTTCTCTTTATTGCTGGTTTTGATTTTGTTTTTCCCATGGCTTGTGATACGTGTAAGAACACCAAGGGCTGGAAGAACCAAGGCAGCTCGAGGGTTTTTGGTTTGTTGCTCACACCTGACCAGCTGATTCACTTCAGTGGCTCCTCTTGCTTCCCTTCTAGTTCATGATTCACTGCAAATCTTGCTTCTATATTATCCTAAATCTTTTAATGTCTGCTTTGGCATCAATCATTAGAAGTCACTATTGGGGGTAAATTACTGCATGAATGAGTCTGTGTTGGCTCACATTTTATCTGGCATGATGTGGGATCAAATGGGAATAAGAATATCTCCACTTAAGAAAAGCTCTTCTTGGATATTAGAGGGCAAATACCATAGAGAAGGAGATGAAGGAAGTAACAAGGGAATAATGTGATTTGCTTTTCAGTCAAATGCCAGACTCTTTTAAGAGGCACCAGGATGATCAATGTCTTGCCCTTCAGAAAAGTATTTTGTCAATCCAGAATCTTTCTGAAGAGACAGACAAAGAGCTGGGTCCCATTAAAAGATGGAGAGGACAGTAACAGAACTTTCCTTTAGAAAGGAATTAGAGCAGAAGAAATGTATCAGGACTAATTTTTTAAAAGATTTTTTTTGAGGGAAGAAAAATTTAGTGTATTTTTCTCTTTTAGTGTTCAGGTCAGCCCTTTGAACCCAATGTGTAAACTGCCTCCTGTAACTGGCATATACATCCTGAGTATCCCTTGGTCCATTTGCAGCCCCATCCTCTCTGAATTTGAGCAGAGAAATAGCTGCAGTGGTCAAAGAGACAAATCAGTTCCTATTAGCGTGGCTCAGCCTAAGTCAGAAAACCCCGCATGTCGTGCAGAATTACATAATGGGATAAAAACAGGAGTACAGGTCATCTTTTTCAAGTCTCAGGTTTTTTGTTGATGTTCATGTTTGTTTCTGCTTGTCTTCGGAGTTACTGTCATGCAAATATTGATTTTATTTTCAAGAAGAAGTGGCTATTATGGGCAAATAATTAAATTACGAGCTGATCTATCTTGTTGTAGAAAGAAACAAACAAAAAACCACGGCTCCAAATGTTCCCTGTTTGCCATTGCTCATTCTCCAGCATGTCAAATTTCCAACTCCACTGCATAGACTGTCTCCAATATATACAGGTTTCCCTAAAACAGCTTCCATGTTCTTCCTCACATGCAGGGAGTAATACACTTCCCTTTTCCCATCATACCTATTTAGATTATAAGCCCTTCAGAGCAAGGAATGGCTCTCCTTCTCTGTGTGTACAGTCTCTGGCACAGCAGAGTGCTGGTCCTGGCTGTGATCTCCAGAGGCTACAAATGATAAGTGGTGATGATGATAATGATACCGTTTGCTCGTCTGTAATGAGCAAAATGATACTGTTCCTGAATAGCCTCTTCTGAATGTTAAAGAGATTGTGTCCTGATTGAATAGCCTTAAATATTTTTCAGTCCTAATATTCAGTGAGAAGCTGCTTCACATGTCTCTTGAAAACTACTGACTAGATTGTCACTCATGTTTTAAAGTTTTTAAGTTATTGAGGTTTTGTTCTCTTAACGCTACCTTTCAGGCTTGGTTAGCTGAACTGGTTGTCTGTCCCGGGGAGCCTTCCTATAAAAGCTGCCTGTGACCTTGACTGACACCCCTCTCCCTCTGACTCCCTCTGTGCTGAAGCAGACCTGACTAACAACTGACTTCAAACAAGTGGAGGAATAAAAAAAAGCCCAACTATTCCTGCACCAGCAATTGCTGTTGCTGCTGCTGGCTTTTTACTCCTTTGAGAAATAGCTGCTAGGACAGTCGATAGACCTCAGCAATCTAGAAAAGGTTTGGCTTTGATTCCATAAAGAACTTCGTCTTTCTCAGCAGATGAACTATAAATGTCATAAAAGCAGTAAAATATATTCCTGCATGTTTTGTAACTCGAGCACTGTCCCATTTTATGAAAATAGTCATTGGACATTATATGCAGCTACCTCATACATAGAATAGCATATAAATATAACAAATCAGATTGTATCTCTATTTATCAATATTTATACAATTGTCCAGCTTTCCTGTCTGTAGCAACAGATGTATTTAAAATTAGTACTCAGCAGCCAATTGTTCGATGGAGTACCAACTCCCCCAAACCTCTTTTTGATTTGAACTCCTATTGAATTGTGGAGTCATTTTTAATGTGTATTTTGGGTACTGAAAAAAACATTAAATGCTGCAATATTATTTTGTCATATTGCTTGAATTATTTCTATGATGTTCATCAGCGTAGTACCAAAACATTTTGTTAGGTGGAAGAGAGCCTTTTTTCAGGTTAACTGCCCCACAAATTCAGTGACATTTTTGAGGCTACCTGTTACATCTCAAGTGCTGCAGCATCACATATCGGGTAAGGAAGAAGTGTCAGAAAAGAGTTCTAACTACTTTTTCACATGGTTTCCTGATGCTTTAGTGTAATATATGGCGTGGTTTTGTGTGGAGTGTTTTTTAACATGTCCATGTGGCACATGTGCATGTGAAGCCTCAGGGAAACCACTGCTTACTTCTTCCAATGTAACTTGCACAGGTTGCCAGTATATATTTGTTCATACCCATCTGTACACGTGTGCTTGCCTACATGGAAGAAAAAATTGAATTTGCTTCTATTTAATTCTGGTTAAAAATAAAAAAAAAACAAAGAGGCAAAGAAACTTACTTTCAATCTTCTGTCTTTAATTAAATTGTAATTATTACCTCCTTACTGCCTCCTCACTGCCAGTACTGTGCATTCCTGTACCGTGGTTAAGACATTATGAAAGCAACTGGCACCAATGCTAGTTCCTTCTTAACTGATTGCATCTCTTTGTAAATGTGATTATTTCAATCTCTAACCAACCTAACCCTGGGATTTTAAAATCCATTCAGGGGAGGCTCTGGGCCTGATGCACAATAAATGTTTTTCACCTCTCCTTTTTTTTTTTTTCCCCATTCCTTTCTTACAGCAGCTCACAAAAAGTCCTAGGAGATCAAATCCTGCCAGAACAGGCACTAATCCACTATATATTAAGCATGCTGTACTCTGTTGAAATTATAAATACTGTGCCAAAAGGTTGTTTACTTTCCAAAATTTGAGAGAACTGAACAAAGGTCTCTGTTCCCATTTGTCTCACTGCATTATGAAGATTGTGAAAACATAATTCTCAGCCTGGATGTTGCTTTTCTCCCCTCAAGTAAGCATTTGAGTACTTCTGTTCATCTTCACCAGACAAATGCTGGCAGCTCCAAGCTGGGTGCCAGAGGGAGAATGTACATCCAGCATTGTATTTCTTCTGCCACCTCTGCATGCACTGTAATTTTTAAGAAGCATCATGCTGAATACTTCTGTACCCACATGAAGCATTCTCAGCCCACTGCAAAGGGATTAATGACTGTAAAGGGCAGAAAACCTTTCAGGGACGTGGGTTCAAACAGTGCAAGCCACAGGCAATACTGAAACGCAGAATTAACTTTCCAGGCTCTCTGGTCAAGATTTGCTGCTTATTTTTGTGTCACTGTGGTAGATGCAAGTCTGATCACAGATTCATAAAATCATAGAATATGCTGAGTTGGAAGAGATCCACAAGGATCATCGAGATCCAACTTCTGGCCCGGCACAGGGCACTCCGAGAATCCCACCATGTGCCTGAAAGTGTCGTCCAAATGCTTCCAGAACTCTGCCAGGCTTGGGGCTGTGACCATTTCCCTGGAGAGCCTGTTCCAGTGCCCAGACACCCTCTGGATGAAAAACCTTTCCTGATATCCAGCCTAACCCTCCCCACACTCAGCTTCATGTCATTCCCCTGGGTCCTGTCACTGATCTCCAAAGACATCAGTGCCTGTCACCTCCCCTCATGAGGAAGCTGGAGAGCACTTTGAGGTCTCCCATTAGTTAGTATTTCCCTTTGGCCACCTCTGGTCAGCTGCCTGCTCACAGGCCCTCAAAGAGCACAGCTATTTTCACTGATCTGGCACAGAAACATAGGTGAAATGGAGGGCACTGGAGTGGAGACTTGCTGCTCCTCACCTTTGAAAGGATGCCGAGACTCTGCCCTTGTGGGCTTCACATCTGATTGTGTAAGGCTTGCAAAGGGATGGAGAGGGAATTCTTATCTCTGTTGTGCCACCGCGGAGGCTGAGAACGTGTGTGCATCTCTAATGGTGATAAGTGCTTCTTTGCATCTTGCCATGCCCAAATACTGTCAGAAATCGGGTCTTAAGTAGCTTGTCTGAGGTGGTAGAGGAAGCAGGTCCTGGTGCTCTGAATCCCAGTCATGTCTTGTGAAATTGTAATGTTAAGATAAATCCTTCCCCCTTTTCACTGTATTTTCCATGAGTGCTGCTCTTGAAACCATTATAACTGTTACCTGGTCTTTTCTGAAGTGACTGATTATTTTTTTTTTCCTCTCTGGTTTTGTCTTTATAGAATTCTCTTCAAAGTGTGGAAACACCAGGCAAAGGTAGAGTGTTATTTTTAAAATATGTTAATTCAAGATGTATCATCAGAAAACACACGTTTTGCTATTTGTTTGTTTTACTGAACTGTTAGAGTGGGCATATTGCAGATGTTTACATGTTTGGGTGTATTATAAGGTAATAATGATAAGCTAAAATTGAAGAGATAGAAAAGTGTAAATAAAACAGCACTTCCACAAAATAATCTGGAGACTCAAATATGGAGAATGAATAGTAGAGTGAAAGAACTGAGTACAGGTGGTGGTGGTCATGGTAGTTTTCTTTAATCACAACTTTCCATGTGGAGAAAAGGGAAAATAATGAGCTTCATGGAAGCCTGAAAAATTATTTTTCTGTATGACTTTTCCTCCTGACTCCAATAACTTCCATTCCTCCCTCCGTAAGCTTTAGCTCTTTGTGATCTTTTGTTGTGTACGTAGTTCTTGTCTAATGATAGACTGTCATTAGAAGAGTAGGTTAATGAACAGTAATGGACAAAATTATAGACCCTGCCTTTTTAAATTCTCCCTGGCTCAGAGATGCCCAGCACTGTCAGCATGACTGTGAAGCACCGCTCAGACCAAGGCACGAGCAGGACTCTGCTCTGCCATGGGCTGGATTCCAGGAGGGAACAGCCACATCAGGGCTCCTGCCACATCAGGTGCTGCTCTACCCCTCTGGCTGCCCAAATGCAGCTGGGGATGCTGCATGGATACCATCAAAGGGCCCTCCAGCTGAGCACTGGGGTGGGCTGTGGAAGTGTTGTCTCTCTCCATTTTGTTTGAGGAAAAAATTGGCCTCTGAGATGCTCTTTCCGTCTCTTTTCTCTGTTTGCTTTTCTTGATTGCAGTGTGCTTAGAGAGGCAAAAATGGTGAATCAACTGCAATGATTTCAGCAGCCTTTCAAACACACAGGTGGTTCAAATGCAGGTTTCCAAATGCCAGGCTTGTTTCAGCATTATTCAACTTCATGAACAGCAGAGAAAGGAAACAGCAATTAAATTTGTAAGCTGCCAGGAAAAGTTAAGCATCTGGAGGGCCAGGAGGCTGGGGGGAGAACATGCAGGTGAAGAAAGGAGAAGGTGGTAAATGCAGTTTACCTTCTTCCTTGGATATAGCCCTTTATCCCCTGCATTTTTTTAATACCCTTAATGGCAGCTAATTGCTCACGTTAAAATCAATAGTTACTAATAAACATCTACCTTAGAAACATCTTCCTCCACACGCTGTTCAGAAAATGTAATTGGAATGGATTTCAAACACTCCTCTGCTTACAGGTGTTTCCAAATTTGAACTTCATTGAATCGGCAGCTCTCTCAAGGAAAATCTCATTTACTGAGTAACAGTGAAGGAATCAGAGTTTACTCTCTACTTCTCTGTACCTATTTATTTATGCCAGGAAATCTTCAACTGTGAAAACTTCTCTGTTTGTTTTTGGCACACCCTAATTTCATAACAATTGCAGAATACTTTTGGCAGTGTAATATTAGAAACTGCAATTTACCAATTGCAAGTCAGAACTTGCCAGGCCATTAGTCATTCTGTGGAGAAGCCTGCATTCAGATTTGTCCAAGGTAACCAAATTTCCAATTGCCCTTTTGCATGCAGTGATATACATTTCATGTATGTTATAACATGCTACATGCCTTACATCTGCACCTAATAAATAAATGAAATAGACTAAAAGTCAGCAAAATATGTAAAGTTAGTCTAATGAGCTAGCACGTCAAACCTGCTGTTAAAAACATGTCTGAGAAAAATCAAGTGTGAGTGCAATGACCAAAACTGATCTGCAGGAACCTAGGTCTGAACTCCCAGAAGTGGGGAAAGCCATACTACAGCTGCTCTTTTGGGCATCACAAGTTTTCCTTAGTCCCTGTCTTCCCAGCACTCACCTTCATGATAATGCCATGGGCCCTTCCATCCATTGATCTAGGGACACTAACCTTGAGAGGAATCCAGATGATATTTTCACCTGCCGAAGCCAAAAAAGCGGTGAGTTGTAAGTTCCTGCCAAATTCACCTTTGTGTTTCCTTTTCCACCTCATTTGCTTCCCACCCTTTTTTTACTTCATTATGCTTAGCCGTCTAGGATTGCAGGCATGCAAAAATCTGCAAGCCTTGACCCAAAATTAAAGGAAAATCACAGCCTTAGCTCAGTGCTGTTAAACCTTTCCAGATCTCTGGGAAGCTGAAATCCATGTGCTTTGCTTCCTCAAGCAGCACATTTGCAGACGAAGTCAAAATTGACAGTCGAGGAAGGGACAGACTGGATCTCCCATTTGTAGGTTCCTTTCTGTCTCTCATATGTATTCACGTTTGTCTTGAAGAAAACAGGGTCAAATTTTAACAGCAAGAGCAGCAATCAGTTACTCCAACTAATAATTTCGGTTTTCTTTCCCCTTTTTTCCCCAAGAGATGACTATTACCCTGAGTATCATAAGTGTTTTCTTTTTCTCCACTATAGCTTCTCTCTACCACAAAAGAGAAAAAGATAAAAGATACTATTAAAATTAAAGCCTTACTTAAAATTTTGTTTAGGAACTGCTTTAACCTTGCTCTTTAATAACAGATTTTCAGAGGTTTATTATTAGTCATTCACCATGGACTAGGCAAGTCAAACACTATATTCAAAATATCTAGCCTTGATTTAGTGTTGCAATAACTGCCTCTATTAAGAGTGTTATCTCTGGAGAACAATTTATGCCACTGCTGTGAATAAAGCAGTACTTATCCACGTTATGCCTAAGTCTGGATCACGTTCTTTTTCCTCTCTATGAAGTCCTTAGAAGATTATATTAAAGTTTTAGTGCTCAAAATATTTTCTTTATTTCTTGTTAAATGGGAGGAGCTGCAGGCATTTCTAAACATTAGTACCTTTCTGCAGCATCGAGTGTTCATAGAAAATAAAGATTATTCATGTTAACAGAGATTTAGCACTGGAGCTTGCTGCAATCCAGAGTATGAAAAGGCTGCAGGCTGGTACAGAGTTGAGCCTGTGTGTGGTTCTCAAAAGCTGATGAATGAATGTTTATTCCGTGTCTACAGAGCTGCTACTTCAGGCAGGGATTTCACCAGATCAGACATAATAAGCAGCTTTCGGAATTTGATCAGTAGTTCTCTGGGACCCATCCAGAAAGTCTGGTATGCACCAGGAACTGATGATATTGAATCACCAGTCTTTTCCAACTGAATTGCTGGAGTTATCTTTCCAAGTGAATGCAGAAACGTAATGCTTATAGTACGTATAATGCAGTCATCATTACATTTGAGAGAGTAAAGGTTGTGCTTAGGATTTGATAGTTGCTTCTCGACCTGATAATAAAAGCACTCCCAACAGAAAGGCTTTTTTTTTAAAAAAAAAGGAGGAAAGGAGGGAAACTGAATGTTTTTTGTTAGGGTTTCCTTTGGAGCTGAAAAATTCTCTTTCTTCTTTTCTTAGCACAAACCCATTACATTTTTGTTTTGGGAAAAACTCTTTTTGTTTCACAATATGGAAAAATCTTAAGGGATTTTTACTGATTTCATTTCATCTCTCTACGTGTCTCCTGCACTGTTTCCAAACCAGAGCAAGGCTCTTCACCTCTATTGCTGTGTTGCATCCTGACCTGTCGGCCCTACAGCCAGAGGCTTTTTAATCAAAAACAGTTTTTAAATAGCTGAGACCTCCCAGTTCTTCACAAAAAGTAGACAAAGGCATTATAAATCATATAGGAGCAGAGATATTTTTGATACCAGGACAGCAGGAGATTTTTAAGTTGCTTTCAAGGGATAATCCACAGGATTCTTCAACTAGTGGGACAAAACAATCCAGTAAATATTGGTGCTTGGAAACTGCATCTGTTCATTATATGCAGCCTTTTTGTGTTTTCCCTCTTTCTCATTACAAGAGTGATCTAATTAATGCTGCTTAGCACTTTACCTAAAGATCAAGTTGGTTTTTTTTCTGTAGTTTTGCTTTTGGGGTTTTGTGTGTGTGTGTGTCCTAAATTGTATTCAGGATCTTGCTCTTCCTTTTTCTCTCTGAAAATAAGTTGGAAAGAAAAAAAATCAAGCTCCATTTCTCAAAATTATTTTTAATCTGTCAAAAGGGTCACAAGCCTTCATTCCAAATTCTGTTCAACCAGATTTTTGTCATGTTTTACCCGGAGAAAATGTGTACAGGTCAGAGTGTTTAACGTGTATTGAACTGACATCATCTGCTGGTGCAGTAACAGCAAAGTCCCTGCTCTGTTGGAAGATCTGGCTCTAAAATAATATGTGAATTGTAATGCTGGACCGAGAAGAAAAAAAATAAGTGGGTTTCTGTAAGGAATAAGCTATTATATTCCTTACTAAATCTTGAAGGCACCTGCAGGTGTATTCATTAACACTTTCAGGATTGTGAGCATTGTTCTGTTTCTCACTAAGGGTAGAATTTATTCCTTCAGAGTTCCTGTACAAGGAACAGGAATGTGTCAGAAATAAGCGTATCTGGCAGCTGTGGTTAAAGTTCACTTCCCTTGTTCTCATCTCATTTCTGCAAGTCAGATTTCTCCTCACCTTCAGTGAGAAGGTCATGGCGAATAATTTCACACCAGAAATAAATCACGAGGTTTGAGTTGTGAGATTATTAATCTCGGTCACAGTTCACTTTGCAACGTACTCCATTCATGGTCTCTTACATACTGGGTATGCCTGGGACACCTTTCTAGAAAACAGGTTTTGACATAACTGAAAGTATGAATCTGCTGTAGGAAGCCCATGGCCTGTGCTGTGTAAATCAGTGAAACAACACAGTCCTTTCTCAGCTGAGATTTATTAATCATAAAAGGCATAAAAAGCAGTAAACTTCTCTGGCTTCATGAATGGGCGATATAATTTCAGCCTACCATATCCTATTCAGCAGCTCATTAAAATACAGTGAAAAAATGCTGACCAAGTTTTGCGAGTAATGGATGTTTACAGACTACCCAAGATGTTTCCCTCTAATTCAGTTAATTGCTACTGGTCCTAATGACTGAAGAATGGGGGTTGGAAAAGGGTTGATTCTGGCACAGAAACCGTCGGCTGTTTTATAACTGAGAGCTAGCAAAAGTAAGAAAACGAATGTTGAAAAAAAATCCTGGACCTGCAGACCAGGTCATACTTGGACATTTGCTTAAACCTGAGGAACTCTGTTCCTGAAAATATCTTCATTCTGTGTGTCCTAATAATTAGATAAATAATGCTGAAGGTCATTTGTCTCTGGACGGCAGCTGAACCGATTGCCCCCAGTTGTCCCATCGCTGCCTTCACCCCTCACATGCTGTTACAGCAAGCTGAGGGGTTTCGTTTGGTTTTGTTTGCTTGTCTGGTTTTTGCACATCTGACATCAGTTTTGTGACTCAGGTAAACCGTGAAAATAATTTTTCTGCAAACATGATCAATGGGCAGGGTAGCTTGGATATAGTGATAGACATCTTGCATCTTAATCACTTCCTTGTCTGGCACGTGTAAATTTCCTGTTATGGAAAATACTCCATTGTGTGTGTTTCTTCTGACTTTATTGTTTGGAAATCCTTTGCTCACAGAGTATTCCCTTCTGTTTCTGTGGCTTAGCTGAGACAGAATATATTTCCTCTTGTTCTGGAGACAAAATCTGAAACATTTCTTTACAGCTATAATATAGATTGTGTTACAACTGTGCATTTTCACAGATTCTGAACTACATTTTACCCTCTTTTGGAGAAAATGCTGAGAAGGTTCCATTCAGACATCACTGACTTCAATAAGCCAATTTTCATAAATAAGGGGTTTGCAATTACACCACATTTGCCTGTCAACCACTTTGAACAGATTGGAAACAAGGAATCTCCCGGGGAGCTGTTGGTCCTTAATGAAAATAGTGTGGTACTGTTCAGATAAAGTACTGGTTCAAATAATAGTCAGCTGATGTCCTCTTCTGGACCTCTTAAGAAGGTTCTATGTGTATGACTATGGGTAAATTCTTGGAATGTAAAAGAATTCAGTGCAAATTAAACATTTAGTTTGGAGGTACTAAATGATTACACATCCAAGAGGACTGGGAATGAGGATTAAATTGTATTCTAGGGAAAAAATAGCTAGAGCCAAAGATTTTTTCAAAACTATTATGGTGAAGGATGATAAATGGTGAAAATACTAAAGAGGATAAATAAAAAGGCAATTAAAACCAAGTGGTAGGCAGACAGAGTAGAAGGACCAAGTTTTTTTAACCTCTTGATCTCTAAAATGATTCAGTTTTCATACGTAGAAGATGATTACAACATTACAAAGTGCAGTACTGTAGCCAGTCCTTCATACATGCAATAATTTCCTTTCAGTATTTTCAGAAGCAAACCTCCTTATATATCAAACTATTTCAATTTTATGTGTATTCCTGTTGTTAATAGAATAATTAACATTTGTCTATCATAAAATGAAGATAAATAATTTCTTTGCACTGTTTGCAATGTATTTTGCGACCCAGTAGTTCTGGGTATTTGCTGGTTTAAAGGCAAAAGGTATCAAAGAAGGAAAATGAAATTCCCAAGTGAGGATAGGGGTTTTTTGGACACACTTCTGTCAGGAAACTGAGATAGCTCATTCCAGTGAATGGTGGTATCTGTATCTGTTGCTGGGCAGTAATTCTGCACCTATCCCAAGTACAAAAAGCTAATAGGAGTCTCAGGCTTCCTGTTCCTGGGTTGTTTCTTCTTTTTCTTCTTTTTTTCTTCTCTTTTTTTTCTTTCAATGCACACTATTAGCTGATAGATGGCTGCTGACTTCAGTGGCCAGACAAGACAGGGAATATGTCAAGAACTGTAATGGGTGGTGAGAGTGTGCTCTTGATCATGTAGGAAAACGTGAGTTAGAAGGGTAAAAATAAGGAGAATTTTGGGTTCTCCTCTTGGAAGACAAATCAGCCTGATCTTGGAACAATACAATATACTCTGACACTTTCTCTCTCGACCTAGCCCATCCTTGAGAAATGAGTGCTCTTAACAGCTCTCTTCACTTGATGGAGGCTGCCAGGACTGGGGATTTTAATTTATGCTGGCAATCAGGCAACCCCAAACTGCTCCAAAAACAGAGAGGGGAGATGGATAAAAGCCAGTAATTGCAAAAAAAACCAAAAAACCAAAAAACAAAAAAAAAACAAAAAAAAAAAAAAAAAAAAAAAAAAAAAAAAAAAAAAAAAAAAAAAAAAAAAAAAAAACACACAAAAAAAAAAAAAAAAAAAAAAAAAAAAAAAAAAAAAAAAATA
>VZTI01003226.1:1832897-1899753 GCA_013397865.1 Struthidea cinerea
CTCCCTCCCCTCCCTCCCTCACTTTTCTTGCTTTAGGTGACTGTTTAAGGTTCCCTAGGCCTGTTGAAAAGCCCTTTCCTGTAGCTTTGCCAAATCTTTTTCTTTCTTGTTCACAGTGGTTGTTTTTGGTTTGTGTTTTTTTTCTTTTCTGTTCTCACAGATATTCATTCTGCTTAAATTGGGACAGCTAGTGGTGACCACAATGAGCGCTTTTCACTCTCCACAGCACTTTAGAAGCTTTCTTCTCTTTTCTAACCACTTCTTTCTACACAGTACACAACGTAACAGTGGTTTAAAGGTGCTTGTAGTTGGAATGTCTCTGCAGTGATGTATAAATGGAGATCCAAGGTAAATTTTCTGCAGTGCTCTAAATATGTTTCAGTAGCACTGAGACATCTGAACAACAAAGATTGAATCTTTGCAGTGATACGAGTTTTTTATATACACTCCATAGCCCTGCAATACCCTCTGTGCAATAGAGGGATACGTTCAAGCCCCCCAAGTTTCTGCATTAGCTACAGCTCTTTCCTCGCCTTGAGACATCTTGATCTACTTCTCTATACGGTGGCAATCACCATTTAAAACAAAATAAATCGAACAAAAAAAATCTAATTGCGCATATGAATTTGCTATATTTGAAAGACCTTGTGTTTCCTTGAACTTTTAATCTGAGAGGTGTAGGAAATCATTTGGATGCAGCTAGGTGCTTTTTCCATCCTTCCAGAGAAAATTCAAGGTTACTCTGCTCTTTTGTATCTCAGTGTTTAGAGCACTTAGCTTGAAGGAAGGAAAAAATCATGAATCAAATCTTTGCTCCAAGGATTGCTTGGGCAATTTATTCAATGACTTTTCTTTCATAGCTAGTCTTAAGAAGTGCACTTCACTCTTCCATTGTGTGTGTATTTTCAAAGAGAGCATGAAATATGTTTGAGGCATGAGAACCTCATGAGGGAACAATTATCCCATTTACCTCCAAAGGTGCCTATATGAGAATTCTGCTCTTGAGGACCTGGGTTGTTCTGGAGGTTTTCTTATTTTCCAGCATTCAAGTCCAAAAGGAATGACTTTTGGAAGGCCTGAAAGTCCTCAGCTCCCTGTGAGGTATATTTTTTTGATATATGCCATCAGAGCAAGCACGCTGGTTTTCATTAGGTAGATCCCCACGCCACCCTGACATTTTCAAAAACTTGACTGGAAAATTCTTTCCTGGAACACACAATCCGCACAGTGAAGGGGATATAGAGGGCTACTTCCCTTTCATTTGCTATGTAATTGTAGAGATCACTGCTGAAATGACCCTTCAAAGCAGAAATCAAGGTTGAGTTGCTGCAGGAATGATTTTGGAATAGCATGTTCAACACACCCTAATCTGATAGCTGTGTCATTTACGATTGCAGTAATTACCACCACAAAGAAGACTAAATGCCTTCTTCTCCTTTGGCCAACCCCAGCTCCATAGGATTATTCATTCCCTGTCATTCCAATTGCTAGACAGACTGGTTTGAACATAAGAATTGCCCCTGAAACTCCCTTTGCTGCTGGCATGCAACTAAACTTCCACACTTATTTTGATAGAGTACTTCTGAACTTGAAAGTATGTACCAAGAAAAGATTTGTACCTCTAGTGTCATGCTAGTATGTCAAGAGCACCTTGTATTACTGCAAAGATTATGGTATTAGGGTTTTTAAATAACAAACTCTATAAATGTGTATAAAGAGATTAAAGAAATCTGACCAGAAAATCTTTAACAAAATATTTCTAGCTTGGAAAATAACACTTTCTCAAAATAAAACTTTTCTCAGGGGTGAACTTGAGTTCTAAAAAAGTCTTAACATTCTTATGTCTAGAATTTAATTTATTGGGGAAAGGACAGAAATAAGCTCTTTGAAGAAGCCAGCTGCCCTGAGGTATTTGCCTGGGTCATCAAACATCCTGGTTCAAATCCTTGTCCCAGTTGGTCTCTTCTCAGGGTCAGTGAAGATAAGGACAGAGTGTTGCTCCTCTTTTTCTATTCAGATGCTTGCTAAAAAAAAAAAAAAAANNNNCCTTTTTTTTTTTTTAAAAGGTTGTAAAAAAAAAAAAAAAAAAAAAAAAAAAGAGATTAAGAGATTGTTTTGTTAAACATTGGAAACAGAAAATAAATGTCAAACATTTTTTAAAATACTGTTCCTCATTTCTGTCCCATTATGTTGTCTTCTGATTAAAACCACAGAAATTCTATTCAAACTTCTTTGGCTTATGATAAAGATAGAAGAAAAAAAAACTGAAACAGTTTTGAGTTATTCCCAGGCATTATTTAGGATCCTTGATCTATTAGGGCAAAAGAACACTAACTTAAAAGTCTCTGAATTTACTCCTCTTTTTAAATTTTATATCTAATTTCTCTTCCCAAATAATTATTTCCATCATATGGTCATGTCTCTTCTTTGTATTTTAATCCTTTATGTTTAATTTGAACTGGAGGTTAAAAAAACGTGAGCTTATTTTAACGTGTGTACAAATTCTTTTCATCTGTTTCAAGAGGTGTGAAGTTTCTCATGCTTTTGGGCACGACCATGTTAAAGTCTCTTGCCAGATCAAAGTTTAGGCCTCTAGTTCTCCTCTAAAAAAATACTAATAAGATTGTATGAGAACTATATATATATATTTATAAAGAAACAAATCTAGCTCTTTATTTAAAGCATATTACTTTTTGTTTTATATTGCAATTTCTTCTTCATACCTGGCCCATTTTGAAACCACACAATACCTAAAAATGTCCTCAAGAATTTGGCCAGCTTTAGGGTTTTTTTTGTTGCTAAAGGCTTGTCAGTAAGCAGATGTTTAGCAAATTTCAACTTTGCATAATTTACATTATTTCCTGAATTCTAGCGTTATCTTTCACTCTTCTGACAGTTTTCTTGCAGTGTGCAGATTTATAACATGATTAGCTGCTGGAGACACACTGTAGTCTTTGCCAAACATGTGTTGGGATTCCTGCTTATCAAACTGACTTCCTGAAAGTCTTCTCCAAGAGTTGCCTAAATGTAGTGGTTTACTCTAAAATCCTTGCTTGTAGACTAATTTTGTGGCTTTATATTTCTGGAATAAGAAACATAACTGCAAGATTTTTTTCAAAGTCTGGGATAACCTGTTAATTTTGTACTCAATGTAATTATCACTTACAAATTTAAGGAAGTTAAACTAGAAACCGTGGGGATGGAGGTTGTGGTCCTTAGAAATGTCTGCAGTACATTTTTCATTACTTTGCAGTTGCAAATTGTCTCTATTTTGAATTTTCTAGAACTCTGTAGTATTTGTAATTATAATAAAGGAGTTATTTTACAGTATCATTCCAATGAAGGATTAAGACTCCTTGGGTCATAAGATACGGGAAGGGTTTTTCTATGTATCTTAGCAGCTTTGCATTTCCTTTAAATTTAACCTCAGCTCTGTACTTCTGAGACTTATAGTGTCAGGTTTGGGCACAGTTACATTATTTTTACACAGTACTTTGTCCTAATTTTCCCAGTTTATTCAACCCAAGCAGTAACGTTACTCTAATGTTATATATATTTGTGAATGAACACGGTGATAACGAGTGTAGCTGCCTACTTGCCCAGTAAGTGAGCCATCATATCTGCTCTTCTCAGCCTTGTCAGATAGTTGACTTTATACAGTAGCCCTAAATCAGAAGAATCGGAGTCCATTACCAGCAGGTTTGAGTCTCTCTTGTGGATGATCCCACTCTGTATTTGGCCCTCTGATAATCTGAGCTCAGGTGAATATTAGCAGTGTTTCACAGTTGCTCAGTCTTGGGACCCCAAGACACCCCACAGCTCCAATCTTTGGATCTGGCAAGTGTCCCCTGAGCTGAGCATCAGCGCTTTGGGCTTTCCTGTTGTTTGCCAGCAAGGAGCAGAGGTGTGTAGTAGAGCCTTTGATGGTGCATCTGTATCAAGAAGTCTTATTAGAGGCTAGAGGCAGTTCAAAAAGTGTTTGGAAACCTGTGTGCCAACCTCCCACTCCTTCACATCAGAAACTGCGTTTGTCTCTTGGGCTGAACAGTTTAATGATCCAGAGCTAATTAACAAGTCCGAAATCCATCATTTTGGGGCAATTTGGGAGTTGCAATGTGCCCCACAGTTCCCATTGCTCTGGCTTCACTGATTCTAACACCACAGTTTATTTTGGTATTTCCAAATCAAACAGAGCAAGCAGCAAAACTTTCCTCTTGCGGGGTGTGGTGAGGGAAGTCTGCCATGTGACTTCAGGACACAAGGTTGACTTTGTTAAGTTAGCATAACTTGAGCTGCCTTTAAATAGCAATGTCATTTTCTGTAACAAGATGGGAAGTTTATTCTTGCTCCAGTAATAAAAAAGAGAAGGGAATCTGCGGAATTCCAAAATAAATAAATGGCACTAGGCACAGAGCAGCATATTCACTTTCTGATCTTCTTGATGCTGAAGTTGTTACATGAAAACCATTTGCTGTGGCTGTGATCATTATACAGTCATTAAAAGGTCATTACCCTCACCTCACAGATGGAAGAACTGGAATGGTAGGCGGAATAGGGAGTGACCTTCCTGAGCTCATCAGCAGAACCAAGTAGCAGAGAGAAGAATCTGTCTGTTCGCTAAAGGATATGGTTGTCATGCTCATGATGCTAATTCCTTCATTTTCTGAATGGGTCCTGCACTCTCACCGGCTTCTTTTTCTAAAAATAATGATGCATCTTTTCACTGTTTCATTCACCCACTTGGCCCCTGTTGTTGTTCCGTTTCTGTGTCCAAAAGCTGACTGTGCTGAGGAATATTTACTGTGTATGCAGTGCCCCAAAGTTTGCTGGGTGTGCTGGTTTGGGCTGGAGTAGAATTAATTTTCTTCCCAGTGGCTGGTATGGAGGTGTGTTTTGGATTTATGCTGAACACAGGGTTGATACTACAGAGATGTTTTTGTTACTGTTGTGCAGGGCTCACACAGAACCAAGGCCTTTTCTTCTTTTCATGCTGCCACACTGGCAAGGAAGTTGGGGGTGCCTGGGAGGCTGGGAGGAGACACAGCCAGGACAGGTGACCCAAACTGACCAGAGGGATATTCCAGGCCATGTGACATCATTCTCAGTGTGTAAAGTGGGGGGGCATAAAAGAGAAAGAGCGGAGACATTTGGAGTGGCAGCGTTTGTCTTCCCAAGTCACTGTTACCCGTGATGGGGCCCTGCTTTTCTGGAGATGGCTGAACACCTGCCTGCCCATGGGAAGAAGTGAATTAATTCCTTGTTTTGCTTTGCTTGTGTGCATGACTTTTGCTTTCCCTATTAAATTCTCTTTACCTCAACCCACGAGTTTTCCAGCTTTTACCCTCCCCATTCTCTCCCTGACCCAGCTGGTGGGGGAGTGGCTGTGTGGGGCTTGCCTGGGGTTAAACCTTGGCACTGGGGAAAGCTGTGCCTCAAAAACGTACTCTGTATGACACAGTTGTCAGTGCCTCTTTACATGTTGTAAAAAATGCCTCCTGTGTTTGCAGTCCAAAGAGTGACTTACTGATGGAAGATAAACAAATTGCCCCCTTATTTGTTATGGTATAAATTAGGCCACTCAGTATACAAGGCACAAATATGTTTAGTTTTTAAGACAAGTTCATTTTTAATTAGGAAATGTTATCTCCACACTATTGGAGTGTCCTAATAGCTTTGTTTTTCCTCACAGTCCTGTCTGCTTTCACATGTGAACTCATGTAGGCACGTTGCTTTACTTGCTGTTTCTTCAGGTGAGGACTCTGAGAAGCCCATCTGCGGATTCTTCCTTGGAATTGTCTTCCTGGACAGTCTTATCCACATCTGTTCTAGGTGTAAATGAGCTGAAATAATGAGCTCAGGAAATGTCTCAAACATGTCTACAATACCTCTGAGTTCTGTGCTACTTCTTGTATTTTTCTACACAGGTTTCCCAGGAAAAAAATCCACTGTATGTATTCTTTTTTAAAGGCCCACATAGTTTTAGAGCACAATATGAAAGTGATTAGCAGTAATGAGAGCTCAAAAGGGTAATTTAGTCTTCGTGTTCATTTATTCTCAGCTGCTCCTCTCCCTTCTAACAAAAGTGCCAATTAGTTCAAATTATGATGTAAATCTTTGTCAACAAAGGATTGGTTGAAGAGATGCGACTCGTTTATTAAAGGTCATCTGAGTACACATCACAGGAAAACCACTTTGAATCACCATTGATCACTTCCTTGTTCATATCAATTACCTAAACGAGAGAGACTTCATATCACACAATTGCTTTCCTCCAAGTCCTATCTAGTTCATATCACAGCTCTTTTTCTGCCTCCATTCCCCTGCAAATGCACCTATGACTGCAAAAGAAACTTCAGAAAATAGCTGTCTTTAATCCTCCTGAGCTCTGTTCTCACAATAAAACAAAATAAAATGTCTGTGCTAACAACACAAACAGCTTGAGAAGTGAAAGAGAAAAATTAGTCCTGAATTAGGTTTATACTCATTTATGTTGACTATAACAGTCGCTTTGTGGGAGTTTCTTAAATCTTCTTCATCTGACTTTAAGCAATTTATTTTGATTTGCAATTCAAAAGGTACTTTCTTTACAGCAACCTGCAAACTCATGCTGGGATCAAATAATCCATCTGGTGTCTCTTGTACCTCTAACGTCTTCCTCTCAGGTGAAAGGCAGGCATTCAGACCTCATTTACCTTGGCTGGCTCTTTCTGCTGCAGTGGGCAGAAGAGTATCTAGTGCATTCTCTTGGCCGTTTTGACTGAGTAGTGTTTTAAAAAAATCTTAATAAAAATCATTTGTCAGTAAAAGAACACTGACATTATCAAATTTCTGACCTCACTAATCATTAAGATATGGACAAATTAGGGGTAAGCCCAGTGTATTATATCTTTCTTTATTCAGGTGCTGCATTCTTAATTTGAGTTGATTTGTTATGCTTAAAATTTACACCCCAACTTTCTGATTTTCTTCAAGTTCTCTAGACTGAATTGTGCTGACCTGCCAAATCATGCTGGGCTTCTTATCTGCTGGCCACATGCATGCCTGTTTTTCTGATAAGACTTGCTTGTAGGTGTTAGTGCTCAGACTGGTACTTCAGACCATAACCTTTCATCTGTCCAAAAACTGTATGTGGCACATGTGGTACAAAATATCCCACTCAAACTTCTTTCAGCTCTTTGGAGGCTCTCATATCATACTCCTCTCTCCCTGCCATCTACACATAAAATCAGCAAGGTTCCCTTATGGTTGCAGCAGATAGCCATGAGTTTCTTCTTCTTCTTCTTGTGGAATAAATATGCTGCCCTCCACCTTGCAGTTTGTTGATGCTTCACAGTCTCGACCATATTTGTCCTCAAAATTAAATCTTGAGACAGAAATAATGCATTACCCTTACTTTACACCTGGCCTAAAGGGCAGCCCCTGTCACGCACGAAGCCAGTGCTAAAGTGCAGAGCTGACTCAGAATGTCTTGGCAGAGTGATTTTTTCATGAGCCCTGCAAATGAGGAGATACTGCTGCGGCAGTGAAGCCATCAGGATGCAACCTGTACTGGCCAGATTTGTACTAGTCACATAAAGATAAAAGGTTTGCTCTCCTTTTTCTTGTCTTTTAAGCTCTGCAGCTCCATGTTCTTTGATGGGATTTCAATGAAGCCTGTTACCAGTGCAGTGTTTCTCTCTGTGCTTCTTGCAGGAGGCTCATCCACGGAACTGTGCTGCTCAGCATGGCACTGTACAGCACACTCCCCACAACGATGATCACCCCAGGCATCTGCAGCACTGAGACACCAACCTCAGTCACCCTGCAGGTGAGAAAGCGAGAAGGCAAAGCAAAGGCTTGTTTTCTAACAAAGCGCAAGGAAAAGGGATGTTCCCACAGCTCATCGAGACCACCCAAACTCAAAAATCACATTTCCATTATAGCCACTCAAAGAAACACCTCGGGTCTGCACGGCAGTTTTGTCACCTTTCCAGGTTAAGTTAGCAACTGGGTATTTCAAGGACAGAGCCAATTGTTTTCTCTATTAAAAACCCCAATGTCTATTAGCAAATGAAATGTAAAAGCAGACTATACAGATAAATGGGCCTGGCCTAAAAATAGCCTTGTTTTAACAGACAAGCAAATGGGGATTTTCCAGGCTGAGGAGTTCAATCAAAGACCACTCCTTAAAATAGCATCCCCTATTAATAATACAGGGAAATTGAGACAGGAAATGGCTATTAATTTATAATATCTACTGAAAGAAATGAAACAGGATTTCTCATTCTCCCCCCCTCCTTTTCAGTTATTCCCAGCCATGCAGCAGTATCACAGTTTGTGAACATACTGGAAATGTTATAAATATATATTTTCATAGAAAATCTAGGCTTGGGTTGGAAGAGACCATAAGATCATCTAGTTTTGTGATGTTCCTGAGTGTTTCATAGGGAATAACTTTGTTAACCTTTAGGAGAGTGATGCATAGCAAATACTTGATATTAAAAAGTAGATATAGATAAGACATTTTGGTGTGCATTAATAGACCAAGCTGGATGCAAATTGAGCTGAATTTTGTAGAACAATCTGAATTTTCAGATAAGACTACTCACATTATCAAGTACTTCAAGTGTTGTAGTTTTGGTTGAATGTTTACTTTCTCTGTGTCTTAAAAAACATTATCCTAAATTTCTGACAGGCATGTTTAAGAATGGAAAATTGGTAGGTGCTGTACAATATATTTATAAATTGAACATCCAGAAGTGAAATCAGGAATCTGATTTCCATCTCTTACAGTGACGAACTACACATCAGAAAACCAAACAAATCTACATTAATGAAAGTTTTCCATTTGAGAACCATCTCATTAAAAAAAAGAAAAGAAAGGAGGCAAAAAGTAAAAAAGTAAAGGAGGCAAAAAGTAAAAAGAAATTGCTTCAGATTTGAATTCATGCAGTTCTATTAAAATTGTAATGTGGTGGATGAAATTCTCCCAGGAAATTTAGGTCCCACTGATTTCTGTGGATGGAATTCATCACCAAAACATTTAAGTAACGTATCACATAGAGTGAGCGTCCTCAAATGATTATCCCCTCTTCTTTCTGTCATACTTTGTACACTCCCTGTACAAATCCAAGACATTTATTGACACTTGTATCTGAGATTATACATTGCTAAAAGCCCATCTGTCTTTTTTTTTTTCTCCTTTTTTATTTAATAAAGATCGACTTCCCAGAAACTGATTTGGAGTTCATTAAACCTGAACCTGAAGAAAGAAGAGGTGACCTTGTAGAGCCAACGCAAGAGTGCCTGAAGCACATTGCAAGACTTTCACAGATACGTTCTCTCTTGCTGTAAGTTGTCCCCACCTAACCCTGCTGATTCTTGCTGTGCTGTACTTATCCTATTGATCATAATTAAATGTATCCAATCTGTTAAAAAGAAAATTTTCCTCTGAAGGAGCCTAGCTTGGCTGATTGGAGAAGTAACACCTCTAAATGAAAGAACAGATCACAGCAAGGCCTAATAAGGCCCTGGAGGTGGCAGCGTATTTTACCAGTTTAGAAAAGGACTGGTTTTCCCTTTCTATTACCACATCTTTTCATGTCTTTGAGGCAAGAAACTACTTTTTCATTAAAAACATAAGATTTTCAGGTAATGCAGTACATCTGTATCAGTATTAGCAAGAACACCGTTAGGTTCTATGGAAATCGGCCTCCTTTAGTTATTAAACACTCAGACTTCAGACAGAGCTGTTAAATGGCTTTTGAAAAATCTGTTTCAAGCTATAAGCAAGGAAAGAAGTGTGGAAAGTTCAGCTTTCACAGAAGGTGGATAAAGACAAAGTGAAACAAAACAAGCACGCTCTGAACCGAGGCAGATTAGTATGCTCAGCTGTATGAATGTTGTACTACCAACTAGGATTATGTACTGCATAAAATAATTTTGGGTATAATCAGTGGAATTTGGAACACAGGTGCTTACAGACAGCCATTATACTAATGTCAGTTAATTGTGTGAATTAATCCTCCATCAAAGGTCAAAAGATGCATTAGTTGTGCAATAACTAAATAACTTAATTCAGCACTCTCAGTGGGATATGATGCATCTGTTAAGAAGATTTTTCTGTGCTGATTTCTATGTTGGTGGTTTGAGGGTTTTTTTAAATTAATTTATTTTAAAAAAAAGCAAGAGAAAAATTTGCTGTTGTATTTGATGTTTAACACAGCTTTTACAAGGACAGATGAAATGTAAAACTACTTTTATTAATCACGGGATCTGTGATTTGAGCTTTTGTTATTTTATTTTAAAATGTGAATGGGATGTCTACTTTATTGTGAACAGCCATGGTACCAGTAAAATTTCCACCTGCAAAATATGCTTCAGAATGATTTAGGGAACTTCAAACCCAATGCCTGTGATCTCTGTTACTGTGGTAGAATGGTGGTTTCAGTAAGAAGGAATAAGATCATTAAGAAATTAGCTAAGTACCAAGTAATTTGTCAAAGAAGACAGTGGGTGCCATTTCTCTGCTGCTTAAAACCTTGACGTCCATTTTATTGAGAGCTGCACAGTTCTTGTCTTCAAGGCTCAGGAAGGACACAGCAGATGTGGAAAGTGTGCAGAGAGGGGCAACAAATATCATGAAAGGGATTAAGCAGCTCTTTGACCAAGATAAGCTAAAAAGGCTGAGACTCTACAGTTTGGAGAGAAGACTGGAGGATGTCTGTGTACGTACAATTAATTTGTGTGAAATCTTGGTGGTGATAGACAAGGTAACTGCCTCATCACATCCTACAATATTTGTACTTAGGGATGTTCAATGAAACAAGTAGGAAATCAGCTATCAATAAATGGAATACAGTACCTCTTTAGACAGTCAGTGGTGAGCTTTTAAAATCTGCTGTCACAAAGCTGTGAAGGCAGACAACATCACCACATTCGTGAAGGCTCAGCACAAATTCGTGGCTAACAGGTTCATCAATAGGTTTTACAAAGGACCAGGCAAGGGTAGATCCTGTAACATCCATAATACAACAGTTTTGGGTTCTGTGGGAATGTGAAGGGAAGAGACCACTGAAAGTCACCAGTTTGGAGTTAAGGCTGTGCTAAGTTCAGTTACAGGTCCTCGGAGGAAAGACAATGGTACTCCCACATTTTCCCATAGTTTGCTGTTTCCTGTTCTCCCATCTTACAGGCAAAGCTGCTCTAACAAGTGGGTCATCGAGGTGAAGGGTAACATAGCTGGGGTTTAATGAAGCAATTCCATTTTTTAGTACTTTATAATCCAGAGGAATCTGGCAGCATGTAATTTTTATTGTATCTGCATCAGAGGAATTCTTTTTACCTTCCTCATTCATGAGATACTTTCTCTTACAAAATTGTAGCATATTTGTATCCAAACACATTATTGCCATGATACCCAAAGATTTCTTCTCTTCTTTTTTTCCATCTGTCAAGAAAAAGAGAGGAACCTAGGCAGCTTTTTAATGGCAATATCACTCTGCGATGATGCTTCAGGCTTACAAGCCTCAAATATGACTTTGAAATACGTGGGTGTCTGTGGTCAGAAGACACAAGAAACCTTTCTCAGGCTGTCAGGATCCTTCTGTTCATTCTACTGAAAGCAGAGGGAATATGTGAACGGACAGAAAATTCTTAAACTAATGAAGAAAATGGAAGATACAGTGGTTAAAACCAGACAGCTGCATGGTTGTCTTTCTTATAGGTTGCTGAATCCAGTCGTGTTGTAAGTGCAACACTAACACAAAACTGACAGCACAGACAGCCTGATTCTATTCCTCCTCTCTGCAGGATCAGGATCCAGGTCTGCTGGTGGAATAGATGCACATACATATACATTTTTGTATACAATATCAAAGAATTTATTGCACCAGTAGTTGTGCTTGGTCTATCCAGTAGCTGGACCCAGATCTACCTGCTCTCCCCAGCTGCTGACACCCAGACATAAAAACCCTCAGGGTCCACAACTACATGATTTGGTTGCTGGTGCTTGGGTCTGTTCCTGTTACATGGATGCTGACCTGCTCCAGGCATATGGTCTTCCCAGAGGCTCGGACTCTTGTCTTTCTGGTAGGTGGCTCAGGTCACTGGTCCCCGTGGCCAGCATCTCTTGGATGCTGATTAATGAAGATGTAATTCAGTGGGACTGAAGGAAATGAACTTCCCCACATGGATCTTGTGCTCCTCACAGCCCTACACTCTGATCTTTGGCATCATCACCAAACCAGACAAGAGAGAGCCGAGAGGAGAACTCATTAGTTACTGCCAGATGCTTTGGCTGACTTCTGAAAACATTTCAGATGCGAGCCTCTGATTCCTTTTAGGATTACCGTGTTTGAAATACAAGCCCCAGAAAACTCAGCATCTGAGATAAAGGAGGCTCATTGAACCTGATGCAGCCCCCTTGTGACCCAGTGAAAGGATGGGAGACCGGTTTGAAGCCAGGAACATGACAGTCTGGTTTCTGCCATCTTTATTGCCTTCATTCATTGCTTTCCTTCTACCTTACTTTTCCCTGTCTTCCAGCTTCCCTTTTCCTTTTTGCCACTTAGCTGGGAAGAATCTAGCTTGCCTGCCAGTGGACACAAGAGTCCTGTTGTGATGAGGTGTGATTAGAAAGTCTGCTTGCAGCTGGGTCAATAGTGGAAGAGGTCTTTTCTAGTCTGTCCATGGAAGAGAAACTTTAAAGTGAAAATCAGTGCTGGGGGAGAGAAATTTGCATTTTCTATCTTTGCTGCTCTCTCCTCTTTTTGCCTTTTGTCTTGTTCTCCTTTGGTACTGAACATGAACAACAAAAGCAGCTCAGAAACATTTAAGCTCATTTTTTGCTGTTTCCCCCTCCCACCAAAAAAGTAAAAATTAACAGCTGACAAAACCTTCAGAGAGGCTGTTTTCTTCGTTTAGCTGAAGGGATTAATCAAAGCCTGAACAGAAAACTACTGAATTATTTAGGTTTTAAGGTATTTTGGTTTTATTTGTGTTAAGCAGAAAGCTATATATTTTAATATACATCTCATATGGAGGGAAATTTAGATACAACTCTACCTAAAAAAACCATAAAATTAATTTTTATCAAAAAAGGGAGGTTTAATTAGCATCCTAACCCTACTGAGACAAAGAAATGCCCTTATTTTCATAACAATCTTCAGATCCTATATGTATGCAAAATATTTTTATCATCTTAAATGTCTTATTACATGTTTATATAAACTTTTGTTACAACTAAGAAACTTAAAATCAAAACCCAAAATACTCCTACCCCACCCACCCTTCCATTTCATCTCTGATCTTTAAAGCATGGAAAGAGAAAATGACATTGCCTCTGAGTAAAGGCAGAGGGAGAAATCTGTTATTTAGAAAACATGATACAAGGATTGATTTCTTATCTTCCTTTGCAAGCTCAGTAGAAGCTTTAGCTGCTTTAATCTGAACAACAGATTGTCTAGTTTGGAGGATGCGGTTTGAAAGCTGAAATCTCTGCTTAAAAGTTAACATATAAAAGAGGTCCTTCAGCTGAACTGTCCTGCAGAATGTCATCCAAACAAGATAACCAGACAGGCAATGAAGTTTTAGGCTGACTTTTATCTCTTTTTCTGTGTGTGACTTTTTCACATGATCACAAAGGCATCTATCTATTGTCACAGAAGACATGCTACGAATTCTGAAGTTGTTTCTTGAAGTCATTACCAAAATGATACTTTTCCTGAAATGATTACTGAAAGTCAGGATTGGTATCACAGTTAAGTTCGTCTTCTGCATACACTTATGAGCTTATTCTCCTAAAGGGAAGAAATTAACATTCACTCAGGAAAAAAACATGCCCATCTTTGTGCTGCTGCTCTCTGTTCCTAAACACTTGGCAAGTCAAAATTGTAAGGGAGAAAAGTTCTCTAGTGCCTACAGAGCCCGAGGAACTCATTTCTATGAGCTGTGAATGACACAATCTTGACAGTTAGAGTGGGGCTAAGATGTTTTTTTTGGCTAAGAATGTCCCAAAACATTGCAAATAGAAGGAAGACAAGCTCAGAAAGAATGTAAACACTTGGATTTTGAGCCCTGTTTACATATCTGGATAATTAAATGCTTGTCTGGAAGCAAACTATTTACTTACTGCCTTCTACTAGATTCCTCGCACCTCATTCTGAAATATTTAGGTTTGTTTAAAGTCAAAATTGTGTTATGCTCTTAAATAGATGCATCACCAACCTGGTCAAATATGACCAAGAAAACAATGTTCTTCTTGATTTCAGTAATTATTTGTATGAACTGGTGATCATTCTGCTCTTTCAGAGTTTTCTTTTGAAGGCTCTGATATCAAATTAAGGCGATTGTCTGAGCTTGTCTCTCCAGGGAAATTTATCTTCCTGTTTTCCAATGTGTCAGAACCTGAGATTTAATATGCATGAGGCAAAGACATCTGAATTGTTGACAAATCAGATGATATAAGGCAGAAATTATTCTGAGGCATTTCTCACTGTGGTGAAATATGGTGTGATGACTGACCACTTTATCAATATGACATTTAGATATCTACTATCTCTGTGAGGAGTCTGGTATATTGCATCCTTTTTTTTTTTGTGAGTACAGTAAAGCATGGCAAGCTAGACTTTTCAAACAAATATAGAAGTTGCTGGGAGCCTTTCTTCCCTTTTCCAATCTCATATCAGCACTAGGGGTAATCACATTCTGCGTGAGTGCCTGTGCTCATGTTTTTGTGCATGTGCATAGATGTGCCTAAGCATTATTTTAAAAGCAAATATAAATGTTAAAAATAGACACACCTGCATTAAAGAGTCAAAGCAAGGGCAGGAATGAAAGCTATGACTTGCAGTGTTGTGTGCCTAGTTACGAAAATTAGAGATGAACTGTAGCAGATGGATGCAACGATAATTTACCCAGTGACAACTGCACCTTCTTTGCCAAAAAAACCCCAACCAGTAAAAACAAACAAACACTACCAACAACAGAGACAGCAGAGAAGAAAATTGAGGATGCTTGGGATGTGAAATAATCATATATATATATATATGTGTGTGTGTGTGTCTTTTGACACTTCATTTTTATATGACCTGAGGCTGACAGATCCAGAGTATAAGTATCACTTTTCTTATAAAAGCTGGTCTGCAGAAAATGATGTCCTACCCCAAGGAAAACATGCACTTAGCTGAAAAGCAGTGCACTGTGTGACTTGGCCCCTCTGTACAATAAACTTTGTTGCTACACAAAGCTTCAGGTGGTTTTAATTTCAAACTGAATTTCTAATCTTCTTTTCCAGACTCTCAGAGCAACAGAGAAGAATCTTATGGTTTTATCGCTACTCCTGCAATAATCAAAACTGCTCCCTTCCTCTGGTGCTGGGCAGTGCACCCAGCTGGGATCGAACCACATTGTCAGAAATGTATGCTTTGCTGAGGAGCTGGAGATTTTCTGACCCTCTAGAGGCGCTTGGGCTGCTGACCTTCAGGTAAGGGACAATTACCCAAGTAGGAAAGTAACGATAAACAGAATGATCACAGGCTGGTTAATTCAGTGCTTCAGTTTGCCCAGCACAGTATCCGGCTTTGGCTCACTGGCTGTGCTTTTGTTTCTCTCTGTGTCAAAGTGAAAATGCAGTTGCGACCTTGAGTTGAGTGTGCCAGCCATGTCTTCTTGGCCGAGAGGGCTTTCTGTTTCTCAGGATAATGAAAAGAGTATTTAATTCTCTAGGACAGATTCAGGCAGTTTCTGGTAACAGGTGATCAGTCAAATGCTTAGCACTTACACAGCACTCCATAACTTCAAACTACTGTACAGACATGAGTTGACTAATGGGAGATAAGGAGGACTGAGATATGTCTCTAGATTACACAATAATCTATGTAAATACGTACAGTCCCACGTGTAACCTACCTTCCTGAAGGAGATTGGATGAAACTTTGAAGTCAGTTAAATAAATTCTGTTGTGGTGCCTTGTGTTCCACCCCCACTTCTTACACGGGGAGCTGATTGTTTGTCAGGACACTTTCTTGATGCTGGAGATAGCCCTACCCATGATGTAACAGAGATGTCAGGGGACAGAATCTGTGTCAGCACTTACATTCCCTCCAAAAACTTGGGAGGTATTTTGCATTAAGTGACCTGTAAAAACATTACACATGCAGATGAAATGCTTGAGCAAATTTGTTTTATCAAGCCGTTGCTTGTCTCAGGGAAGCACAAGCTGCACCAGTTTTGCAATCTCGGTTTCATGCTGTACCTTTAGAAAGAAAATAAACCTCCTGTAAAGCTTTAGTTGAGAAATATACTGTGACTTGGTACACTTAGTTTCATATTATTAAAAATAGATATTTAATAATCTAAAACTGATTTTCTGTTATTTCCCTCTGGATACAATTTCCTAAGAATACTTGTATCCTAGGTTTCTATCTGAACTACTAGCAGTTTCACATGTTTGCATATGTGTCTTTTTTATGTGTAGTGGGAATGGTGGAAGCAAAGATCCTGATGGATCAGACTCTGAAGCATAATATTGTTATTTATCATTATTAAATTATTAGGATCCAATTCTAATTTATAAAAGATCCACGTAGAAAGGAGTATATGGGCAGTGTGTTGTCTTCCAGACTTCAGAGTAGAAAGAGAATTTGATAGGGTTTGTCAGAGCATGCCAGGCTTTTAGATCAGACCTTTTGCCTGATTTTGTTTCTGTATCTGGGTGGCATTTCTGCAAGTGAAGAGCTTGATTGTTCTTTGAAGATTCAGCTCTGCACAAGGGTGTGGTGCAGAATACCAGTCCTTTCAGGCGCTTCAGAGAGTATTTACTGTGACTCAGTCTGTCCCTGAGTGTGCAGGGATGTTCTCAGCATGCATCGGGTGCAGTGTGCCCACTGTTCATTCTGGCTACCACAAAGATTGCTGGCATGGAAAGAGAGGAAAATATCATCACTTTGTCTCTCTTATGCCACCATTGGGAGTGGCTGGCACCTGCAGTTGTGCCAAAGAACAAGAACTTCTCTCCTGATCAGGATCTTGGATGGCTTGTCCCTTTAGTTTCTTTCTCACAGAAGATAATATCGAGCCAGTTCTTTTGCTTCATGGTAACACTGCAGAAAGAAGTTCTGGATCACAGAACAAATCCTCTTAAGAAAAAAAAAATCTGTCCTTCTCATATCCACAATATTTGGTAGGTGCCTGAACAACTGGGAAGCTAACCTTCAGAAACAGAGAGATTACATTTCCTTAAAGATGCCTAGTTTCAAAAATGTCTGGGTCACTGATTTCACTGCTGAGACACATGGATATGCAAATAGAGAGAGTGGGTTGAAGGAGAGGAGCACTTTCCATATAAATGGATTTCTGAGGTTTCTTCTCTTAGTTCTCTATTTCTCAGATTTCTATCATTTTGAAAAAAGTACAGCAGCACTGGATAGGGTCCAACCTTACTTCCCCCTTGCCTTCACTGACTTTGGATCACAGGCTCTTTAACTGAGCTGGTTTTGAATGTTCATTCAACACTGCCCTCTTTTATGTTTGGCATTGACAACCCATCAACTGAGTTCCTCACTTCTATCATCCACGAAACAGCTCTCTGATTTCTTGTGATTGCTGAGACACGGCTGAAAGATCCAAGTTCATATAAAACATGAGCAGAATATAAAAGAAACGCTCCTAATATATTCATGTCTATTTTAATGACTTGTGTTACCATCACTATCAAACTATGGGTAAGGAAAATTAGAGCTGATCTTTGTCTACATGTATTGCTGACAGGAGCAACTGCACTAAATCTGCCCAAAAGTCAGCCCAGTGCATCCTCTCTCCAGTGGTGACCAACAACAGCTGTTGTAAATGCTAGGTTTAGTTTAGCAAGCTGCAGCTTCCCCTGAGAGCTCAGAGGGGCTTCTTAGGGCAGGACAGCCATTCTGTCCTCCCGTTGTCCATTTCGGACGGCCCCGCACTCCTGCTCCAGCCAGCTACCAGCTTTACAACACAGTGACGGCGAAGGAGGCGAGAAGGGTCTCCCCACGAGGGTTTTAGAGGATCTTTAATAGTTACATCTTCTCCCAGCGATCCCCAGAGGCAGAGAGACCTGGTGGTCCAGGTGCAGCGGGTTTTCTCAGGGGCTGTGGGGCGGTACATGGGCAGAGTTGGGGTACAGGAACCAGTAGGGAGACCTGGAGGGAGTGGCCAGGAAAGGGAAAAAGGTGGAGGGAACAATGTGGGATTGGAAAAGCAGTGGGTAAACAGATCACCACAAACAGCTACCCAGGGAAGACAGTGAAAATGGACCAAACATAGTGACACTGCTACTCTCCCAACTTTCATTAATCTGCAGCTCAGAGGCTTCCTCAGACAGATTTTTTTTTTTTTGTTTAAGATCCCTCTTGCATTTTTATTCTGTGATTTTTTTTCGAAATTAAAATTGATTCTGCATAAATATTCAGCTTAAAGTACAACCTAAAGCAAGGAGATCTGCAGCTTAGCTTCATGCTGTATTATTTCTGTGCAACACCATTTATCAGTACCATACAGAAACCAAGAGTTTCCAGTCACTCCAAATTCTAGACGCTTTCTTTGGTGGAACTTCAGTTTGCAGTGTCTTAAAGAGAACCTGAATCTGTGCTGCAGGCATGTGCTCACTCTTTAGAAAGGGTTCTCAAAATCACTGTCACTTCTGCAAGCCTTGGGTTGGGAACTCTAAATTATCCTTCTTCTCAGAGCAAAAAAAGCAGTGTCTGTCCTGATGATTAAACTCAAACTCGCATTGGTGAGGATAAAGACATGAAAACCATTGGAGGTGTTTCCTCATGGCCTGGGTTAGAAGGCAGCATCACTGAGCTTAGCGAGAGGTATCACAGGCCATCAGATCAAGCCCCATTATCAGGAATCTGAACTGGAAAGCTCTTTGCAACTTTCTGGAACTTCTAAGTTGTTTTGTTCACCTTGCAGTTAAACACACCCTTTAAGAGACGTTTCTTGTTCTTTGAGCGTGCCTCTCTTGCTTCTGTTCTTCCACTTTGTAGGCAACTCTCAAGGCAGCCAAATGATAACATGCTCATTTATGCAGTGGAAAGGAAGAACTTTCAAAAATGGAAATCACAATCACGGTACATTTCACAGATAAATTCAATTGCAACCTTGAATCCAGTAGTTGGAGCAAGTGCAGTGATTCTTAGAGACCTAGAAGCTGATGCTTAAAAAAAGGAGTTTAAAAAACCATTAATGTTTCTTTAATCAATAAAGATGCGATGGAGAGGATAGGAGGGGGAAGTGTAGAAAGAGATTTTACACTCTTACCTCTAATTTCAGGGAAGGATGGTTATAAGCTGTTGCCTGAAATATAAAATTATCCCTAAGGCAGAAGTTGTAGAGATGGTCCCTCCTACTCAGAACAGCTTCTTGGTGCCCTGTGCATTTTGCCATTGCTTTTGCTTATTGAGTTTGGTAAAAAGCCAAGCTTTAGTGAGTTAGAGTTTCTGTAACTGGATCTACATTGCGTGGCACACTAGCTGGGGAAATAACACCAGCACACTTGTTTACTCACAGAATTTTCTTGATGACTGAAAGAAACCAAAGGCAGGGTTAGCAATGCCACCATTTATGACGTGTTGCCAGCAGGCCGATGTTTTGTGTATGTTTAGAACAACTGTGCTTAGAATTTTTAGTCAGGTTCTCTTGCTATTCAAATTGCTGCAAAGGAAAGTCCAAGCATATTCGTTAAACAAAACAGGAAATGTCTTCTTCAGCTTTTTTTTTTTTTTTTTCTGGCACATTTAGAGTACACTTGCAGCCCTGTGAGGTGTCATGGCTAGGAATGGGGAAATTGAGCTAGGATCAGGAAACAGCCATGGAAGGTGTGTCTTTTTGCAGCATACTGCATGGCTGCAACCATTTTGATGAGAGAACTTTTTGAAATAGATTAGGGAGGTGAAGATGTAACCTCCCTGTTAGGCTTAAAAATTTTCCTAGAGACTTCCTGCTGAATTCTAATTCCCTCAGGGCAACTGCACAGGAAAGGACATTCCTTTAAAGCCATGTGCCAAAACAGTGGTGTCAGACACAGTTTTGGTTATAATATCCCTCAGCCTGTGACTGTCACAGTATTATTCTCAATTTTTACTTTATGTAGCAGAGTGGCTATTTCATTTCAGAGGTTCAGCTATCTAACCAATAATTATAAGAAAATGTGATACCTTGAAGACAAATTTTGGTCGTATACCTTTGGAACCCAAATTGATTTAGAATTGTTGAATCAGATTGTCATTGTTTCAATAAAAGGAGAATTTAAAATGTTCGTTCCCTTCGAGCTCACAACAGAATGCCCAGCAGAGGATTTATAAACCAGATAGAAGTAGAGCATATCTTGCCTGTTTGCATCTTGTTACTTGGCCGTAGCTCTGCATCAATATGGAGAGCAAACACAGGCTTATGCAAAGAAATAAGATAAGAACAAAGCAACACTCCACAATTAATTTCATACTTTGATGTACAGAACACGTTACTGATAAAGCTTTAAAACTGCTTATGCTTAATATACATGAAATTTAGTGATAACTTAGATGGTGATATATGCTTTGCTAGGAATAGACAAGTCTTTAAGCAGTGGAACGTGATGAACTCTATTTTTTTTTTTTTCACTGCTTTTAACCATTTTTAGCTTTCTTGGCAATATATATGAAGGTACTACAGCAGAACGCTTTGGTAGGACAAATAGCAAAAGACAACTGTGTAGGATATTGCATGCTTTTTGTGCATAAATGTGCACTCTAGTCAGGAAGCTTAATCTAAATAATCATGTTTTCCATGGTTTGATCTTCAGTTTTAATGTAACAGAGAAGTTTGTCTCTGGGGTGGGAAGAACCTTCTAGATCATACAGGTTTCAAATGGAAACTGCTTTTTGGTAATTTCTTCCTACTCTTGTCCTAGGATATGGTTCACCATATGGTCTCCACGGCATCTTAAACTTACTCTCAGTTCTTTCAGTCAGAATTTCTTGTAGAAAATCTATGCGAGCATGACATGAAAGTGTATTTTCTGTGAGTAAATTCAACAGATCTGTCAGCCAATCAATCAGCCAAAGCAAAAGCTGGTGAATACAACCATGGCCTTTGCAATGCGTGGGTTTGGGAAGGGTTCATGTGACTTCTCACAATGAAGAGTGAATTTCTCTTTTTCAACAAAAAAATTATGAAAACGCAGTGTCCTTTTTACTGATGGTATTTGTTATCTTTCTGTACTTTCTTTTAGTCCTTACCATTTTCTAACCTTCATACACTCACAGTGGTTTTTTTGGAAGCCCTCCAAAGAGTGAAAAAAATCACCAACAGAAAGTCCTGCTTATGCCATCTGTAAGCTAAAACTGTACACCTTAATCATTATTCTAGTAGTTTCTTCCCTCTTCCTGTCTAATTGCTTTCAAAATACTGAAACTGCCTCATGAAACTTCCCTGTCTATTCTTTTAAACATTTCTTCCATACTTTCTCTCCTGGCCCAGTTGCATCCATCAATGACATGATATCCTTTACTACTTAAAGGGTTTTTTGGTTTTAATTGGTATCTTTATTCCAATAGGTTTGCTAGTTCAGCTTTCCTTGTTTCTGCCAGACTTAATACCATGCATTTCGTGGACTGAAGTTTTTCTTTTTTGAAAATGCAACAGAAGTTTAAATGTGAAGGGAAATGCAGAAATAAGTGGCATGATATGAATCTCTACCTTAAAAGAAGGCCTGTGAAAGGCTACATTGTTCTCTTCAGAGATCATCACGTGCCAGAAAATGTAGAGAACTGAGCAGTTTCACTTACCTGACAAATATATTCCAGCACAGGGCTATCTGAGACAGCACAATAAAATTAGAATAATAAAACTGTTAAAAATGAAATGCACATCTATTTCTCATTTACAGTCAGCTCACCACTGGAGATGCTAAAATCTCAAGAGAATTTTACAGATCCACAGGACACCTCAGCAGTGCTCAGTTTTCTGTTTGAATCTGATTTAGCTGAAAGGTACAGCTAGACAAATAGCTCCCGACTGGCTATCAGGATGAAAAAAATCAAAGACTGAAAGTTGTCCTTATTTCTAAACCAAATTGCAATCTGTGCTCATCCAGCTCAAAATTCAGCTTCTACAAAAAACATCTTAAAGTCTCAAGGGAGACCTAATAATCTACTTAGAAGACAAAAAAATGGGTGGCTGTCAACCACTGGCATCGTGCAGAGAGGGAAGAACAAAACCACAAAAAGGGTGTTGAGTTTAGATAGGTGAGTGTTTTATTAGAGGAAAACAGTTTCATAACTTATGGAGAATCCAAATTGTGAGACAAGCTGTGAAGGGGACATTTGATGTCCTGCATAGCGTGACCTATTACTGAGGACTAAACTCAGCAACTATAATTTACATATTGTTTATTTTTTCATAGAGTCTATGATGTTTCTGATGTGTTTAAACCCGGAACAAATATGTAAGAAGTCATGGTCTCTGCTGTGGAGTACTCATTGCCTTAAGAGAGAACAATTAAACTGGTCAAAAGAAGAAAGCTCTAAGATATTACAATGCAGCCAAGCAAATAAATGAGGAATACTTTGGCTCTAGTCACAGTGAATAGAACCACAACACAATGGTTCCATTCACTGAAGTATTTATTGACCAATAGGTTGGTTGTTGAGGGGGAAAAAAACCAACTGTAAGTGAGCGGAAACCTAAACCTGCATGACAATTACCTTTTTGAAACTATGCAAAAAAGGAATCTTACAAGCATTGTTAAAGCTTTTGTTTTTAGCTGGGGTTCTTTTAGCTAAATTCTCAGATATTTTGGTGGCAACCATAAAGCAGTTAGGAAGAGGAGTCCTTGAAGGTCCTGCCTCGCTGAAGCCATAGTCAGAGGCCACATGTCAGGAATTCTGACAATCTCTTCTTCAAAGCCTTCTAAAACTTGATCTGATGTAGACAGGCTGTGCTACAGATGAGCTCCTCTTTCTTAGGAGCGCACCCTTAAAGACTGGAATATTGAATTTGTTGTGATAGAGTTGTCTCACTTCCCTGCTTTCAGAGTTTTCAGCATGTGTAAATAAATAATTGCATATTCATTGCAGCAAGCCCTGGAAATCAGCTCTCCTCTAATATCCAGACTATAAAGCTTTTTTTTCTTAGGCCTGAGGTGATTTCTCTTGCATTGAGTTAGAGGCAAAAAATCAATTAATTTTGTCCTCTAATCAAGACTAATTTATGGATTGCTAAAATCAGATTTGATGCAACTCAAACATTTGCAAGATTATTCACTGGAAAAAAAAACCTTCCAGCACTAATTAAGTACCAGACTACTAAGATGGCTTAGTTTCCAGGCATATGAAGGGATTTTTAACTCAGATCTGCTTCTAAGCCATACCCTTTTATTGGCTTTTAGCAAATAAACTGGTGCGTGCAAGCATGAATAGCATAAGCATCATGTAATACTAGTGGAGTTCATAAGAGTTTGCTGTAACTGCAGTGTTTCTGAGGATATTAAATGTTTGCTCAAATACAAATGTAAGGGGGAAAACAAATAGAATTAAATATTGTGCCTGTGTACAATATTTAAATACAAATTCAATATTGTATTTGTACCTGTGGCCTTGAACAGCACTGAAATTCAAAAAAAAGTGAGGGCTATTACATCTAGGGATTAACAAATTGTCAGGTAGTTAAAAAAATATGCTAGCTGCCCATTCTGTTCAAAAGACTGAGCTAAACCTCAAGCTGACCTCAAGATTTACAAGCTGAAGGAAACAATTTACTCACCAAGACCAACAAATTACCCAAATCTCATTCAAAAAGAATGACAAGAGCCGTGTTTCCTGAAGCAAACTACCCTGCAGGTATTTCACCACAGTGCCTGTCCTTGCCCTAATCACATCTGCTGGCACTGCTTCTGGTAACTTAGACGTAGTCCCAGTTTTGACTTACATCAAATCAAGTCTAAATAAATCCAACGTTAGCTGCTGAATTTTCTGGAAAGTTCAGGATTAAAATAATTTTCTCATTCTTTGCCTAGCTGGAAGAAAATCTAGGAGTTTCTCTCCTCGTAGCATTGCGTGTATTCGGATCTTGGCTGCTGGTAAGGACAAGCTGTAACTAAGTAATAACATTTTTCTGCTTGGCCTTGTGCCTGTGTAGAGCGTATTTCACTGTTCAGTAGCCTGTTGAACTAGGCAAGAAGAGGAAGGGAAAGACTCATTTCCATATTATCTGCACATGCTTGGCACACAACCCTTTGGAGCAATTGCGTAATAAGAAAATAGGATGATATGGAAGGGATTATTTTTTAATGGGTAGTCCTCCTTCAAATATGTTTTGTTCTAAATAGCCATGTGAATATTAAAGTAACAACTTCTCATTCCTAATAGGTTGCCTAGAATAAATAAGTAAAAAAAAAGAAGCCTTGCAAAATATGCTAATTTGGGCCTAGGATGATAATTTATTTATAATGTATTCCTCCTCTCCCCATCAAGGCCCTCTCAGCATTATACAAAGAATTACAAACCATATTAGAAATGTCATTGACCATAAAAGACAAACAAAATAGTAAAACTGGACCTGAGCCACAGTGGGAAAGGGGGTTGGGAAGTGTTACAGGTTGCAGCCCTGAAAACCAGTTAATTCAAGTCCAACTGTCCACCTCTTTTTTTTTTCAATCAAAATATCCCCATTTCTATTAGATGGCCTCTAGTTAATTTGCTGGTCAAAGTGTGCATACTGTTCTGCTTCAGCTGGTTTTATTGAACTTAGAAGCTCAGGATTCAAGCAGCAGGTGCCATTATACTGCTGAGCACTTGGCTTTACAATTTCCTCTCTTTTTATCTTGATAGCAACAAGCAGTCACTGCTGCAAGTATGGCACTTCCTCCTCTGATTCACTTCTTATTTTTATTTCTATATTATTGGCAAAAGGTGCTGGGTGGGAAGGTGGGAAGAGAGCAGTCTGGTTTTGTGCTGAGCTCTTAAAGCAGTGACGCTGTTGGCCTGTGACAGCTCCTGCCATGCATGAAGGTTCTGATTTCAAAGGACTTTCCTCGGGGTGATTTGACAGGATAACCCCTGTCCTTTAGTCATCATTTTTTTGTGTGCCTAGACTGCCAAATCAGAGACCTCTCCCAAGAGCCTAATAGCCATACCAGTTCAGAGGGTAGGGATTCACTGCTTTTTGTGGGGCAGGTGCTCGCCCTCAGGGAACTGGATCAAAGCCCAGCAGCCCTTCTGAACAGTATCCACTCGACTGTGGTGCTGTTTGAAGACATTTCTGCCCCTTAGGCAGCGATGACCCTTCTTGCACCTCTGGTAACTGAAAGGTCTCCACAAACATTTCCAGTTTCAGGAGAAGACAGAAAATATTCTTGGGATGGCAATGGACAGCATGCAAGGACTGATACATAGCTGAGGGTGACACCTCATAGCAGACATACACAGAAGAGCACATCTGTTCCTTTCCTTGTTAAAGCAGAACCGCAGCAAATCAGCTAAATTTGACCCATTCTAGGCAATTTCTGTGTTTGTGAAATTCTCTGTGTATAAAATCATAGAATCATTGAGGGTGGAAAAGACCTCTGTGATCATCGAGTCCAAGCTTTAATGATTTCACAATTGCAAAACATGAAAAGGTAGAAATTATTTTTATATTTTCAAAAGAAGTCGTTAAAAGGTTGTCTTTTGGCTTCAAATATTGAAAGTGACACTGTATATTTTCTGTCCTTTTCTCTGAGAAGAGGGAAAATATTCTGTTAAGAGTCAGTTTTGATCAACCAGGTTACATCAAAATTTCATTCTCTTTCAAAGGAAAGTGTTTTCACCATCTATATTATCCAACCTTCTTTTGCTGTATTATCACTGCTGCCACACCGTGTTTTCCTCTTTTATCATTTTTATGATGAGAACTCCATCACAAAATCCATACCAGGCTACAGCCACCCTGGTTTCAGCCAGAATTAGTTAAGAATATAGCTTATGCTGAGCTCTCAAATGTTTTCTCAGCAGAAATGTCTATTTCACTGACTTGGAGCCTTTCTGGAGAAGGTGTTAATTTTTTACCAAATTTCACATAATAAAATCCTAAAAATACCCAATTCATGTTTTCAATTTCAAAATTGCTTTTGTTTAAAAAGTATTTTTGATTGTGTTATGACAGAAAACAGAAGAGCTGATTTGGGAATAAATTATCTGAAATGAACCCTTTTTGTATGGGAAATTTCAAGCTTTTGTGTTGTTACTCAGATCCAGCAAAGTCTTCAAGTGACTGTTAAAAGTTCACAAGGCTCAGAAATTTCCTACTTCAGGTAACAAAGAGCAGCAAGAGATCTGTAATTTGCTTCATATTTCAGGAAATTACAATATGTGGTAGTTCAAATTAAAAAAGGTATTTGAAGATCAGGTTGGGGCTTTTTCCCCTGTGTGGCGCTGTAACAGTCAATCCAATTAAGTCACCTGTGGTGTGTTTCTTGTTACAATAAAGCAAATTAATTGATTTTTTTTTTCCCCTGTTCCATTTTGAGAGAAAATCAGTTTTTCTAACATCTTATATCAGTGAGAGCTCGGGAGAGTTGCAGTGGTCTGGTAGCTCTTAATGATACCTATTTGTTTTGCTCTAGTTTTCCAGATCAAGATATTCGCAGGGCAGCAGTCCAACAAATAGAAAATGTGTCAAATGATGAATTGTTAGAATACCTCCCACAGCTGGTTCAGGTAAGGAGGAAATTGATAGCCAAGGGAGTCTTCTGTCCAGATCAATAACTTAATTAAATACTTTTGATGCTTTCAGGTTGGTTGATGCATTGTAAGAGGAGGAACAAGTAAGTCTGGTCAACTGATGCAATGAGTGGGTTAAAAACAGGGCTGAGGGAGAGACTGTTTCCAACTTAGGAGAATGGGATTGTTTTGACATGCTTGATTGAGCTTTTATATATAGCACATGAAGGTATTTTGAAGTAACAAAGAAAAGTAAAAAGTGCATCAGAGCAAGAGAAATTCTGCTCAGGTGGCAGGGCTTCACTGCAGTCAGGGAAGGAAGTGCTGTTGCCACAAAGCACTGGGTTTTTAATTCCTCATATACTGAGAAAACCACTGTCAACACAGAGTAAAGTGGACATTTGGGTGTAGAATTGTCTCTTTAGAGAGGTACACTACTTTTTACTGGAAATTAATGTTCTGCAAGTTATGGCATCGCTGCTTCCAGAGCACTTGGTGATTGAATAGGTCCTGTGTTGGGATTGAGCAGGAACTTTTGAAAGCTTTATCCCCTTACTTCATAGCACTGTGCATGTGGATGACTCACTATCCACACTGCAGAGTTTCTCAGGGTTCCTTTCTGTGTTTGTGATATATGCTTATCTAGATAGATATCTCTGTGGCATTTATGAATATATTCATGCAATCCACTACTGTGAGGCAGTGGAACCTTCACAGCTTTCCAGCGTTCACAAACCACTGCGACCTTTCACCTTCCACAGCTCCTGTTCTAAAATAAGTTTATTTTCCAAACCAGATAATCAGATAAAAAGTTAAATATAGCCTTGATAGTTTTAAGAGGGGGAAGAGAAGCTGCATATTTACATGCATGTTAGCATGGAATCAGGATGGTGTCTGTCTGTCTGTCTCACAGGTGGTGGCAGACCTTTGCGAACTGAAGTTTCTCTGCTCATTGCATTGCCAGAGCAAACTCCGTGTGTCTGATTGCTTTGTTCAGACTAAGCACTGGGTCCCTTCTGATTAGCTTTGTTATAAAGGAGACGCACCAAAGCCAGCATAAAATTGATTTTTATTATGAATTTTTCTATTAAGGTGCTCAAGTTTGAGTGGAGTCTCGAAAGCCCTCTGGTGAAACTCCTGCTGAACCGTTCTCTTCAGAGCATCCAAGTAGCCCATCAGCTTTACTGGTAAGATATTTGCCACTGCTACCGTAGTCATTTTCTGTCACAGTGAAATTTATCCATTATTACATTGGGGACAAACCCTCTTTTGGTTTAAAATCAGCAGAAAAACTAGGTTTTGCTCCTCCCCTTTCAGCACTGCGTTTGGGTAACTTGTATAAAAGACCGACTTATCTCTGCCTTCATCCTGCCCCTGGGCAGGAGGAAGAGGGCGAAGTTCTGTTCCCTTAAGTAAGATACAATTTGGTTTTTTCAGCATTTTTTTTGGTTTGAGCCAAAAATAATCTTCCCCAAATTTACAAGCGTTGGTTTACTTTTAAAGGATGCTGCTTTCGTGATTTCCCTGACCTCTCTTGAAGTTGCCAGAATTCTCAAGTGTGTCAAAATATGTGTCTTACCCTTTTTTATATCAGTCTGACTCACAATGGTAGAGTTTCCGACAGTTCCTTTTCATGATTATGGAGATGTACCAGGCCTGGCAGAAACTGCCATTCACCACCTACCTCTGCAATATAAGGGGTCCTCTTCCTGTATTAATGCACGAGGTGATTATTGTGTTTGCTGTGCTGTTCCCTCAAGGCTGTCTGAGAAAGAATGTGGCTTTCTGATGTCTCAACATCTGCCCTGTGATCTGAAAATCAAACACCGGTGTGTTTTCTTTTTTTTAAATTTTTTTTCCCATCTTTAGTAATGATGGATGAACTGAGCTTTCATTTACAGTTCAACTGGTTCAGATCCCTCGAACCAAAGCTTTCCTCCCTGCAAAGGAAAGAAAACAATCTGAAACGTAGTCATGTGGTTGATGAACTGTGGGGTTGGGAAGAGCATAAATAATACTTTCATACCTGCATGGTCTCTGGAAGTGTTTGTGGGGATAAAACAGAATTATTAATGTGTTTGTTTTACTGAAATGAGTAGGGTAATGTGCTTAATGAGCATATCTTTCAAATATAGAGGAGCCACATTTAGCAAGCCAATTTTCGACAGTGTCTGAAATACGCCTGAGACAATTTCTACTAATATTAAACTTAGTCATACTGGGTATAAAATATCCAGTCTGGAGTTCTTAAATATGCCCTAAGAGTTGGTAGTTTTCCTGTACAATTAGAAATTATATCTAGGGTTCAGTGGACAGGGGATCATCATTAGTTTGCCAGTGTTTTCTTTAACTCCTTTCTTCCTCTCTGAAGAAAAATGACTGACTGCAATCTTCTTCCTCTTTACTTTGCAGTGCAAATCCCTATTTTCCCCCAAATTTTGCTCAAGCTGTCTAATATTATAATCTTGGGTAATGTAGAGCAGGCATTCCATCCTGAATAATACATATGGTTATCTGGCACAGTGCAACGAAAAGTGGCAAAATAAATTTATTTTATATATAGCTTAATGCATGGGGTAACTACATCCACATCAAGTAGGTTATTTCTCAAGGCTCACTGTGTTCTCTGGCTTTCAGCTGGCAGTAGCCCTGTTCATGCTGGGTACCTCTTTTATTTAAGTGTTTAGTTTAAATGTTTCAATCTAAACTGAGAACATCAATGTGGTGAACGTCTCGTTAAACTTTGCTGCTTGAATTCATCGTATACACTCAGGGGGTTTTTTGGTTACTCTGCTCCACCATGTTCTTCAGTAGCAAACTGCTTTCTGCCTAACAATCCAGTTCATCTAATTACTCATATTCCTGTTCCTGTATTTTAAAAGGCAGTTTCCCAAGCCATAAATTCTACTTACAGAGTTTACCAGTAATTTCGTGGCTTTTATTAATGACATCTTAAATAATTAATAAAAGCTTTCCTTCACAAATTGAATTTCAGTCATTATAAAAGTCAGGGAAAACAGAGGTTCTCTTCCATTTATTTCTAAAAAGACTTTTAAAAGAAGTTCAGTGATTTAATAATGTGGGGAGCACATGTGTGCACGTACACTCACATAACTTCTTTTAAGAAATGTGATTAGGTTACCTTTTATTCTCAAGTGTGACATTCTGTTTCATTTCCAAATTAGCTATCAAGAAGCAAAGACTGGTAAAAAAAAACTTTAGTAACAAATTTATTTTTAATTGTAATAAATGGCATCAGCATTCTACTGTTAAATAATACAGCAATGTGCACACTGTATCTGCCCAAAATAAAACTTGGAAAAGAAGGCTAATGCAATATAGAAAACTGGTGAAGTGTTTTCTGAACCACAGGGGAAAATTCAACTGATTTTAACTTCCATGTTTTACAACTCTATTGTAAATCTAGAAATTAATTACTAGACAAGGTGGTGACTGTCAACACTAAATTATTTTAATGACAAATACTGTTTATAATAAGATGTCAATTATTTCAAATTGACTCAATTTCCCTGCAGGTCAGAGATGAGCAGCTACACAACAGTGGTGTACCATCTTGTCACCTTTTTAATATTAATATTGGATAGTAAATTGTTAATTTCTTTTCATCAAGCAGTGATAAGTTTATCTGAAGATTTTATTTAAAAATTGTGGGGCAGTAGCTGGCAAAGGTGGACAGAACAGAGAGAACATTCATTCTTGGGACATATCTTCAGCTGTTGTAAACCAGGATAGTTTCAGTCTGTTCTTTCCTTGTATCTGTTGCAGATTTGCTCCGTTGACTCTGCTATTGAGAATGAGAAGGATCTTAAAACCTCTTTGAATGCTTGAGATTTTTCTTATCATTTGTGTCTTTTCCCTTCTCTAAATTCTTGAGGAATCTGGGCTATCTGCATCCATCAGTGTTTTAGCTCCTGCTCCTCATTGGTCCTTCTGAATGCCCTCCACTTCCCAGGAGACTAAAATTTGCCCATGCATACTGTGCCAGCACAGGACTCGTGTACCACTTAAATCCCATTTTAGTCTTACTGCAGGACTTCCCAATGTCCATGAGACATGGAGAATTATCCCTCTACTTTCTAGACATTCTCTCTGGTGCTGGCCCCACCAGAGCTCCTGGGAGGCAAGAAGGCTGGAGCAAGTTTCCCCATTCCCTGGAACTATGGAGACAAGTTATTAAACTGGTTCTAGAGAAGCACAAAAATTTGCTTGCGGGGAAAGAAACCTGCTGAGCCCTTTTGGGCCCTTCTGCTTGCTGAAAGCCGCTCTTTATCTCCTTGCTACTTGATGTTTCACACACAGGTGGGTTTTTGTCAGCTCTTGTGCTGGAGTTTTAATCCACCTGGCGTCCTGCCAGTTGGTTTCCCTCTTGCTTGAGTGTTTCTGGCTTTTAGCTGCTGTCACAGGTGGCAGCTGCAGGGCGGAATCGGAACAGCTGGCTGGGGCAGCAGGTGGCCAAGAGAACGTTTCACAGATGGTTGCCTTCCACAGGAGGATTGAATAACGGGGAAGAATACAGTGTCCTCCAGGATCTGTGGCAGCTGCTCGAAGGTGGTGCTAAGGAACACATTCCATCGTCATGGAAGAGTGGGAGTGTTTGTAAATTTTGCTGGAGCATGAGAATCTGGTTTGTTTAGCTCAAGGAAAGGAAAAGTCAGGTGAAAAGCTTGCTGAAGTCAAAATGCCCTTTTGTAGTTTGCCTTCTAAGTCACTAAAACTTTGTAGAACTTTTCTAGTTTTTGGCATTTCTAAACCACACGTTGACTGACAAGAGAAAAGGGAGTAGTCTTCTATCTTTTCCAAGTCCACATCTTGTAGAAAAGCAAGAATGTGAGATTATAAAGGAACTTGGTGGAATGCAGCACACTGGAAACAATGTGAATCAGACTATTGATTTCATGGCTAGAACATAATATTTTATTTCTTTTCCTATATATACAGAAAAAGGACTATAAGAAGCAAAAAGAACATAAGCAATGTATAAAAGTTTAAAAAGATCCCAGTTACATTTTTTTTATATTGGGAGGTTTCTATTTCAATACTTTCTTCTCCAAAATCATTACCAGCGTTTCATTCAGCACTCCAGCATTGGAAAAATTGCTTCATATTTTCTGAAAGAAAATATATTTTTAACTGCCAAAACCTCTCTACATTAACCATAATTTACTTAAAGAGTTCAAAAGAAGGAATAAATCGAGTGGATACTTGTTTGTCCAGCACTCTTAATTATCTGAACATTAAACAGATGACCATCCTCCAGATCTTTTTCTTCCTGTATTATCATATCTTTCTCTGACAGTCAGAACTTATCAAGTCTGCTAATTAGTAAATGAACTTCCTAAATAGCTGTGCAGAGCAGGCTGAAAACCCCAGCCCATTAAAATGACGTGAATGTAAATACAAAAGATGCCTGTTCTTGTTTTTGTGTTAATTTGGTCCTCCTTCCTGAGCAGAATCAAAACACATTTAATCATGTGTGTGACTTTAAACCTGTATGGAAATAGCCAGTCCAAGTAAATGTTTGATTCAACTGAGTGGTCACTATTAATTTCTCTGGAATTCTGAGTACTTGATGTGATCATTATGCTTTGGACTGCAGAGAACCTCAACCATAGATCACACCTTGGGGTTTTAGTTCTGAAATCATAATTCTTGTTTATGTAACGCCAATAATTTGGTTTTTTCTGTCGTTACTTATGGGTATAGTAAATAACACCATTAGAGCATTATTTGTGTGAGATAATGATTCAGACAACCTCTGTGCTAAGCGCTTCATTATTAGCTGTGTGGGCCGTGGGTTATTGCCTTGTAAAACAGACAGATAATTATTTTGTTTCCTAATTTACAGACTTTCCATTTTCTCGGACTCCAGTGTTAGGAAAAGGTGATGTGAAAGGAAACAAGGAGATTGTCGTGAAGAAGCAACAACTGTTGGGTTTGACCTTTAGTAGTTACAGACTTAATGAGAAAAGAGTCTATTTAAATCAACAAAACCATATCGTACGTTTAATTAAACACATTTTAGATCTTAAGAAAAAACTTAGTATTTTAGAGTCACTTTTTGCCATCTCTGAAGAGAGAGGAGTGAACTGGCTTTGACCTCAGCTGGAATTGATAAAAGGAGGTACTAGCTGGAGGACTAGAGGACTGTGAGGCAAGGCCATGTTTTAAACTTTCAAAATTCTAACAAAAAGGAAAATGAAAATAAATTCCAAAGAATTAAAAAATCAAATTGGAAACACGACTGGGAAAGGTTAACAAAGAATCTAAGTATGACATTTTAACATTTAAACAGAAAAGAGGGAGCTATTTTTCCCACACTGTTAAAAACTACAGCTTTTTAAGAAAGAAATCTGTTTAAAAATTATTAAAACACAAAGCTATGCTTTTTTGTAATTTAGTGAATATGAGAGAATCTGGTGAGTCACTGACAAAGGACATAAATAACATAGCTGTGCGTGAGTCTGTTTTTAATTATTTTAATGATTCTTAGTAGAGTGAACATGTTCCTGAATGTTTAGAAATCTAGGAATGCTGGGTGTTTTTCCACATCCTGGGCAAGCACGGAAGGGAAGAGGTGAGGTACCCTGGTGATCATATATCAATGTGAGCATGGAGTGAGGCATCATTAATTTTATTGGTTCAGGCAAGTATTCAGCTGCACTAAATAAGTTACTGAACACAGAGATAACTCTGTGTGTGTCCCACCTTTGGAACAGAGGGAATTCCGTGCCAAAAGTCATGTTCAAGGAGGATTAACGTTGTCAAGTGAAGCATAAAAAGTTTGTACATGCCAGTAGTTAGTGCGTGTTACTGTAATGAAAAAACACACCACTGTGTGTGTGCACAAGTGAACCTACTTGGAACCTCAAAGATAAACTAGAAAAGGTGACAGAGTTCTGAAAAGCTTTAATCCTTTTAGCTGCTTTGTGATTTATAAGGTAGCACTAAGGAAAAAGTTTTTCATTTTACATTGTTTTTCCAAACACAGCTTGTCTGATTTATTTTGCATTTGGCTCCTTTTACAGTTGAAAATCCTGGAGCTGACAAATCTGGTTTTTCAGCTATGCCAGAAAACTCCCTACAAGCTTCAAGTCATATCTGTCCTAACCCCTCCAGTAATGCAGCTGAATGTGAAAGAAGGGTTTGCCTTTTGGATCTGCTCTGTCGGAAGGACAGAGCATTGTCGTGGTCTCTTACAGTGTCTCTGATGCTGGGGTGTGATGGGCTGCAGGGCCTCCCCTGTGCAGCTGATCAGCCCTGAGGAAGCAGAGAGGGCGTTGCCAAGGATGGGATTCAGAGCAGGGTTCTTTGCAGGTGTCACACACAGCTTTCATCTGTGCCTTTCTTCTCTTTCTCCTATTAAAATTATTTTATTGTCACTTCTTTCAAAAACAAAACCTTTCCTCATGGATACCCCACTCAGTCTTTGCTTGTCCCAGAGGGACATTTGGGAATGTAAACCAGAGTAGTAATGAGTCAGGAAAATTTTTGAGCTCTGTCACTTCACATGGATAATTTTCAGTCATGAATTTGAAGGATTTGGAATGATTTTGATTTTTCTTACTGGGCAAAGCTACTGGAAAAAGATGCCTGAATCTAACCCTAGAATTAGTTTCTTTACTCTTAAATTTTCTTTAGGCTAGGCCAATGCGCAAATTTCAATATTGTGTGGCCAGCTTCAATGATGTGAAATGTCCAAATCATAAATTACAGTAGCTGCAATTTAAGGATGATGCAAATTTCCCAAATCAGGTTGGAGGCATTTTGGAGAGACGAAGCCTCAGCTGGAAAGTGAACAGCATGGAGAGAATCTCCTGTGATTCTCAGCTGAGCAGCTGCTCTTGTGTTTCACTGGTGAAATGCTGCCTCTGCAGCCCAGAACAATCCTGCAGTTCAGAGGGGTCCTCCAGTGGGCTGCTTCTGTGCTGCAGTGATTCTGAGTGCTCAGGTGAAATACTGGGAGAGGATGCCTCACTGCAAATTTTTCAGATGAATCTAAAAAAAATTTTAATTTCTCTTCCAGGTTTTACATTTTGTGAACATTTGGGGAAAAAAAATTAAAATTATTTCCTTATGAAACTTTTGTTCTGCTAGAAACGGCAATTGTTGTACTCAAAATGAGTCTGCAGATGTTTCAAAATTGCTTCACATTATGTAAAACATTTTATAAGTCTTTCTCTGTTATAGGTCTTTTTCCAGCTTAGCAAGCTTTTGTGTTTTAACTATAGCTGTTTGAACCAATTTTTGACAAAATTTGACTTGAGCTACCCCAGAGAGTTGTTTTCAATCCATTTTGCTTGGAACACAAAGTTTTTGCCTCATGACTTGAATAAATGCAGTTCAGGCCCTGATTGCCTTGGACTGATATGTTTGGAGTACTCATTTCTAGTGAGGCCGTTGATCACAGCGTGCTCTGACAGGCTGGAGTTTTGTAAATCATCCCCATTTCTGAACTCTGTCAGTGAGAACTTTAAGGAAAAGTATGAATAAACAGAGGCTTCAAGTGGATACAGGACATCCAGTGTAATGAGTTATTGGTTGGCTTAATGTTGCTGTCAGTTGTGTGTGTTTTCTGTGGTTAATATTTCTAGGTTTAGTCATCACTCTCCACCAGAATGAAAACTGGGCCTTGGACCTTAGCCTAAGTAACTGAAACATTAGAAGAAATAGAATAATGAATTGGACATTGTTGAATATGTTCCATCAGTGCATGATTTAGCAGAAAATTGCTTTGTAATATTCCTTCAATTTTGGGTAATTTTTCTCAGAAAAGAATTCCCTAATTCTTTTGGGAACCCCAAATATAATGATGAACACATTTTAAAAGAAATAAATAAATAAGGTAGAATAAAAGGCAGTATTTCTAGGCAGGAGAGAGGAAGGATTGATAAAAGGTCCTATCAGGATAACAGTGCAGAATTCCTATAATTCAGTATGTTTAAGTGTTTGCAGATGATGGCTTTTCAGGTTTAAACTCATAAAGTCCTCACTGTTTGAAAATAATTCCCTAATTATTAATTGCTTTCAGAATACTCACCCATAGTCAATGGTATATTAGTCTGTAATCGGAATGGTGTCATTTGGATGGCGACCAAATTAAAAATCATTTGAGAGAGGGGAGAAAGAGCTGTCGGATGAGTTGTCTTTGCGTGGCTCTTTTGGTTGAACAACATTGCTGTGGTGTTGTAATAACCTCCTTTGAAGCAAAAGAATTATTCAAGGGACCATTGTGTCATGTTGTCTCCTTCAGTGTTTTCTTGGCAAAGACCCCACTTGGACCCTTGAATAAAACAACAGAAAGTGACCAGTAAATCTAAAAGAATTAAGATTCCTTCCAAATCTAAAACCTGTAGAATTCCACCCAGTGAGTCGTACAAGCCGTAGGCAACTCTGCCAAATGACAGACAGCTGAATTGTCCCTTAGCTTTCCCTGCAGTGTCTGCCAAATACACAAGATACTGTTCTGCAGAAACGATGCGTGGGCAAGGACTTTGCTCATCAGGTGGAAGAATGCAAAGCCGTTTATTGCGCAGTCAGAATTCCCTAAATCCCAGCACCCAACAGGATATAACATCATATAAACAGGAAAGATGTTCCCCACAGTGTCCCCCAATCACCTGGGGCATTGCACAGATTTTACCTTGTATGGTAATAGGCAAACAATGCCCTATAAGGCCACAAACTACAATGAACACTTCTCACAGGCCCAGCCTGTCCATAAACACACAATCCTCTCTCAGTCCATCCCCGGTGACCTGGATGCACTCCCAGGGTCACCTCTGGGCCCAGGACAGAGGCCCTCTCTCTGATCCTCAGGGCCCATCTCTCTGCCACCACACAGTGCACTCCAACACCGATAAATTTCAGCACATTAGTTTTTGTTTCAGAAAGCAAATCAGGCTTCAAGAACTGAATTTCGTCTCTGAAAGGCCTTTATTCCTGTGTAAAGGCATTCAGAGTTATGCTATCACAATATTGTATCAATGGTGGATGGCTGGCAGAGTAATGTAAAGTAGCAAGGAATTTTTCACTGACTTTTTTTTAAATGTTCATCAAAATAAAATCTTTTCACAGAAACATGGAGCTTAGGGGCAAACATTCAGATAGCATGTCAAAAAGTCCTGATCCTTCTGCTTGTTGCTGGAGATGTGAGAGCAGACACTTGGGGCTGAGGTAACCCCCTGAGTGTTGGGGTGCACTGTGTGCTGGAAGAGAGATGGGCCCTGAGGATCAGAGAGAGGGCCTCTATCCTGGGCCCGGAGGTGACCCTGGGAGTGCACCCAGGTCACCGGGGATGGACTGAGAGAGGATTGTGTGTTTATGGCCAGGCTGGGCCTGTGAGAAGTGTTCATTGCAGTTTGTGGCCTTATAGGGCATTGTTTGCCTATTACCGTAATAGGAAAAATCTGTGCAATACCCCAGGGGATTGGGGGACACTGTGGTGCACATCTTTCCTGTTTATATGGTGTTCTATCCTGTTGGGTGCTGGTATTTAGGGAATTCTAACTGCACAAGAAAGGTCTTTGCAGTCTTCCACCTGATAAGCAAGGTCCTTGCCCATGCGTCATTACTGCAAAAAGTGAGTGCCACATTGAGCTGTTTTTTGAATGATTTACCTTCCCGTCCATTCTAAAGCAAGTCACCAGCATGCTTCCAACTCAACTCAGAGGAGGTGTAATGTGTGTTTTAAGACAATCCCTAGTGCAAAGGGATTTCTTAGCTTGAGAACACACCGTCTTTCAGGCATAGTAATTTTTGAAATACCACTGGTATCTCACCTCTGCAGTGTGTTGCCTGGCTGCTGTTCGCTGTTGGCTCTTACTTGAGGAAAAACCTTATGTTAAGGAAAAAAAATTAAAAAGAAGTTTAAAGAAAGTGTTATGGAGAGCTGGTTTTCAGTGGGATAAACTGCAGGCAGCATATATATGGGAAATTATTTGTTTGTAAATTTGATCAAAGCCTCAGTGTTGGAGTAGCTATTGTTTTTCATTTGTCTATCTTTCAAAGAGCTAGTACAAATTACCTCCACTGAAAATTTTAAATGGTGGATACAAATTTGTTCATATTCATTCCTTTTTTTTCCTACTCGGGATTTTTTCTAGCTCAGGATTTAGTGGACAGTAGAAAAAAAACGTGCTGGCTGAGTGCTTTCTGGCTCAAAAGTGGCTGCAAGCTGTGCAAGCAAAGCACGGTGGAGCAGCTCTAGAGTGGTGAAGGTTCTGTTGTGTAAATAAACAGATGTGGAAATAAATATCTTTTGTCAGCATTAGAGGCACTACAGGTATTATAGTACCATAACATAGTAACAAAAGTTATTAAGTGTTTACTTGAATAGTGGCACATACACAGGTGGGTGACCCTTTCAAATCAGCACCCTCCCTCTTTCACAAAATGAGATTTCCTTTCTTATCCAATAAGTGGTTTGTAGAGCTCAAATCCTTGGACATGGAGGGTGACTCTTAAGTATTTCAGTGTAAACAGCAAAGCCACCTTCAACATATCTCTCAATAAAATCCTGTTTTATGCTTCTTACACTTGATTTTTCTAGCTTGTGTAGAAAGGCTTATATCCAAGTAGATTTAAAAAAATAATTTTTTTTTCCCCTTACATAAGTGCTCAGTTTTCATGTTCAGCCTCCCCCAGCAATTGTTCACAGTCTGTCATCCAGTGAAATTAAAATAGCTGTTCCCCCAAGGCCTCCTTCCACTTCATTCCCAAGATTCTTCTAGATTCACTTGGAAGTGGGTAGAGGATGTAATGTGCAAAGTAGCATGATTCTGGCAGTGGAAAGGGTTGAAACTGGGAATTCCCTCCACCTGGCTCTGCAAACACTTCTGTCTATTCTGCTTCAAGATCCTAACTCTTCTCCCAGAAACAGAAGTCTGAGCAGTGTTCACTGGTTTGGGAAAGGAGGAAATTGCCACCATGTTCCCAGTGTTTGCACAGAAGTATGGATCTGATTGAAGTGACACAAAATCTGCTTTAGGCAGGCAAAGGAGCAAAGAGTGATCACTGAGGGACTCAAGGACAGCAAGCAAAATATTTTTGTAGGAGGAAGGATGCAGAAAAACAAGAGGAGAGCAGACAAAAGTAGCACTGTAAGTATCACGGTTCTGCTGTGTTCTAATAATCCTTTTTACCAGCAGTTAAATTAAGATTTGGGTGACTTCCCAAGAGAACTGGGAGATCTAGAACCAGTTCCATAAAAAAGCATTATTCCCAAGAATAACCTGTGCCACTACTCTACCCTTCCTGTATGATGTAATTTGGATTCCTACATTGCTATATGCTCCCCTGGACACCCTGTGCCTGGAAATGTAACCCACTGTGCTTCTGTCTCAGTCTAAGTTACAGCCTCTAGATAACAAACAGACATCAACTCTCCTTTTGGAAAAGCCCCTGGAGACCCGTACTTGATCACTTCCCGCAAATCCTGAGGCTGACTGAACTGTCCTCCTTTGCCTGACATAGCTTCTCTGAGAGCCTGATGGACTTGGGGCCAAAGAGTGGTAAATAGTCAGCTGCACATTCAGAGAATGGAGCCCTTACATTTTGTGCACTGCAAACACACAAGAGGATTTTGCCCAGGCAGTGCCATAGGCAAAACCCCAATCTCTGTTATTTTATACACGAGGTAGTTGTGACAGACACGGTTTAGACAGCGTAAAGAGTAATGTGCAGTCTTTGTTCCTAGCCTAAAATTAATCTGTATCGCAGGAATTTTGAAATATTCGCTGTTCCTGTGACAGCTGGGGCCTGGCTTGAAGTGCTTGCCAGAAATTTCCCTCCAGTTTCAGTGCGGTTCATGGGACTGAAGACAGACCAGAGTGACACTCACAACTTAGAAAAGCAGCTCTTGGCACACTTATTCATGTTCCTGGCCGAACGGCAGGCCTGCCTGTCACGGGGTCATGTCTTTGGAAACTCCTCTTGTTCTGGGCACCCATCATCATACGGTCGAGTTGCACCGCTGTTCCTTCCGCTGTCCCAGGAACTCTCCCAACCTGCTGTCGAGGGCAGGCCCTCTGAACAACCTGATCCAATATCAGAGCTAGCTCTGATTAGAGCAGGGGTCAGACCAAGGGACCTTCAGAGGTCCCTCCTGACATCATTTACCTGTTCCTGGACATTGCAAATGAATTCTGCAGCTGTCTTTGCTTCTTTACTGATTCCATTTCCACAGCCCTTCAATTCTTGAGCCACCAGGACAGTCCTTAGATAAGGGCTTGCACAAAGGGTGCTCTCACCTTTGGAAGGATTGAGAATGTTATGAGTGTTTTCCAAATAACCAGTTCTGCAGTAGGTGCCATCTCTTGGATGGAGTCTTTCACCAATAACTTTCTGTGGTGTTCCACACAGGTGATGTTCAGCTGAAAGAGTGCCATGGTGAAGCCCACGGGATAGACATTTTCTATATTGTAATAAGAGGAAATGGCACAGAAATAGAGATGTGCTCTTTCTTCTGTAGCATCTGAAGAAACCAAGCCTGAAGGCAAGCTGAACAAACCCAAAATTATTTAGAAGGAAAAAAAAAAGTAGCTAGAGAGGCTGAGTTCAACACTGCTTAAATGAAGAGTTTTTTTTCTTTTGTTCATTTGTTTCAATCAGTCCTTTGACAAATATATAATGGAAAAGATGAAGGAAAGTTGTTAAAATAAATATCTTTAAGAAAAATTACCTGACTATTCCATTCTTCCCACATCACCAGTCACATACTTGCATATAAAGGTTCTGCAGCTAGGCAGAAAACATAAAATGCCATGATGATATTATTTGAAAAATAGCTTTATAAAAAGCCATAAGTTATAAGTGACAGCAAATGCTCTTTAGAATAAGAAACCAGTAGTTTTCAATTAGTGTTAAATGAGAAATTATGTTATGTCAACTGATATTAAATCGGTATAAATGTCTGGATTACTACAAAATTATCTGATGTCTGGAAAAAAAATTAATTTACTGAATTGATATTAATCAGGCTCATTAGCTTTGGTGTGGCAGCTGCCATCCTGGCTAATGAAGAAGGGACTGAACAGGGATTTCCACAGTCAAATTCATTGGCTTGGATTAACTGAAAGAACAGTCCCTCATCATGAGTATTGTAGCACATTATACATTTTTAACTGAAGGAAGACCTCGTTTGTACATCAGCAAGGGAAGTGGGGTTCTGTCTGGGAAAAAAGCCTCTGCCATTTGCAATAATTATCCCGTGAGCACTGGAGAAGGTCAAACAGTAAACAAGATTTCAGCATTTCTGTAGCATTTCCTTTGTTGAGTCTGGTATTAAAAGTCCGTATTTATTCTTCTACTTAACCTGCTCCACAATGTCATTCAGTGGGTGTGATGATTTCTATCAGGAGAAGCACTTTAATTTAATTAAACTTTGGTGATAGGCGCTGCTTGGCCAGATGTTGAGTGACTCAGATCTCCTCTATGTGCTTCTGTGGATAGGGCAGTTTGTCAAAGTGCTTTGAAGCAGCCACGGTGGCAAACTCTTGGGGTGCACTATGTGCTGGAAGAGAGAGATAGGCCCTGAGGATCAGAGAGAGGGCCTCTGTCCTGGGCCCGGAGGTGACCCTGGGAGTGCATCCAGGTCACCGGGGATGGACTGAGAGAGGATTGTGTGTTTATGGACAGACTGGGCCTGTGAGAAGTGTTCATTGCAGTTTGTGGCCTTATAGGGCATTGTTTGCCTGTTACCATAAGAGGTAAAATCTGTGCAATACCCCAGGTGATTGGGGGACACTGTGGGGAACATCTTTCCTGTTTATATGATGTGATATCCTGTTGGGTGCTGGGATTTAGGGAATTCTGACTGCGCAATAAACGGCTTTGCATTCTTCCATCTGATGAGCAAGGTCCTTGCCCGTGCGTCATTACTGCAGCAAACATTCCTGAACTGCCAGTGCTCTGTTCTTTGTGTCACTCAGAAGGACACTGCTTGGTCATGGGATGAAAATGGAGCCTCGTCCAAAGGATGCCCCATTTTAAATCTTTTTTTGCATCACTTCAGATCTGATACGTGCTGTCTTCAGCTGTTGCTTAGCTTTGGTATTAGGAGTTTTTAAACCAGCAATTTAAAGGTGATTTCAACAATAATGTGCCTGGCTCACCCATGGCTGCCACCCCATGAGTATTGCTGGTAGAAAAAATCTGGCACTTATCTATATTAATTTTTGGCAGGCACAGATTGTTGGTCTGTCAGCAGAGTACACATCTAGGAAGAAATGTGGCTGGTTCAGGGGTATTCACCGAGCACGTATATGGTAGGAGAGGAGAGGAAAGATGGGATTTCTGCATCTCAGTCCTCCATCCAGCTGCAGCCTCACATGGACTGAGCACAAGGACAGCACTCTGAGGGCAAGAAGGATGCCGACAGCAGAGCCAGGGAGCTTCAAAGTCCCAGGAGCATTCTGTGTCAGATGGCTGATCTATATTTATTCTGCCAATTCAGTGACTGTCCCTGGAGAGCTTGTTCCACTCTTTACCTGACTCAGGACATATGGAAATATGACATCTGCTTGCTGCAATAATACTTCCACAAATGTGACTGCGAATCTTGGAACCAGACCTGGACTTTTTATCACAACAACTGAATCTTAATTCTGTTTTCTTATGAGCAAAAAAAAATGCCTGGGGCTGTTTTTGTCTCCCATATGATTGAAAGATGCTGGCTAGATGGGTTCCCACATGGGAAGGAGGTGGCAATGTTATTAAAAAGGCCTATTTGCAATGGCATTTACCTCTGGCATAAGAGCAGCTTAGAAACAAACACAGCAGTCTGTGGAAAGCCTATGAGAAATAATTCTCTCCAGTTTTGAAAAGCAAAACAGAAGCACAGAAAAATAAAATAATTTTGCCAAGGCTACCTATCAAGTAAAATTCAGGATGGATTTTCATTCTCATATCTGCCTAAAATTCTTCTGACATTAAAATCTATGGATTTTAACACCAAGGTTAAAATTCAGTTTTATCTGAAGAGAGTGATGTAAGATTTCTTTGGTAAAAGCCTAAGAAGTAACGCCTTCTTGGTTAGGGGTTCATTAAAAGGGATTTTACTTTATTCAAAAGTTTATTCAGACCTGGTCCCACAGCTGAACGTGTCTCAGCAGAGCTGAGATGGACTTTTAAACCTAGATGAAACTCTATGTCTATTCCCAGCAATGAAAGAGCAACAAGGTGTCTGAAGTGAGAGATTAATTTCACCAAGCCTCAGCAAACTAAGCCAACCCAATTTCATGTAGGTCTCTGCCTCATTTTCCTACTATGCCTGCCCTCCAGCTCTTCTGTTTTCCATGGTAACTAGGCCAGCTGTCGACTAGGAAAATACCCTTGGGCCATCTAAAAAAGAAAGGTTTTCTCTTACTAATACATTACAGCAAGCTCTCCCTGGCACATGGGCTTAACTTCAAATTCCCACTTCTCTATTTACAAAGCCAATATTTAGTGGCAATAAAGCAGTGAAATGGAAGAAAAATCAGAACCAGACTGGTATTTAAAAAGGAGAAATCTAAAGTTATTTACATCTCTGCTTTTCTCTCCTACCTTTGCAAGAGATACTATTGCTGTGTATAACATGGAGCAAAAAATTAATAGAGGCCAAGAAAAGAGGAAGGAAAATAAAACCAGAGAGGAAGAAATAAAACAGGCCTAGAAAAGGTATGAAGACAGAAATATTCTTCTTTGCCATGTAAACGCTTGTTCTTCTTTCCTGCCACCATCTTTCATGGTCTCCTCTATTTTAATTAAATTAAAACATGGGAGCTATCATCTTATTTGAAGAAGATTGCAGAGTAGCCTTATGCATAAGGAGATCTGTAGTCTGAAGAGATTTCTCCCTTAAAAGAGTCAGAATCATGAAAAGTGTGATTTGGACACTAAAGACTCCCCCATTGAAAAGTCTGATTTTCTCTCTTCTGTTCCCTGAAAACAAATGACTTATTTTTGAAGTGTAAGGGGCCGTATGTCTTCATGATGCCACATTATTTGAGCTCTGAAAGTTCTCTCCAGTCATTCTCTTGACAAAGTCACCCAGGTACAGGCGCAGAGCTGACACGGCGCTGTGATCCCACGATCTGATCCGTGCATCCCTTGTTCTTGTGCGGCACTGAGCTGCCACGCAGCAAATTGACACAAAAAGGAGGCTCGACATCGTACAGAAAGCACGCTCTGTCACATATGAGAGGTCTACTGCAAACAGCATTTTGCCCTCTTGTAATTACACTGAGGTACCAGGATTGCTGAAACACTTACAGCAGTACCTGCTGAGGCTCATTTTTCCTCCCTGTTCCTGCTAGGCAGTGATCTGAATAAAGTTCCCTTTGATAGATATTGGGAAAATAAGATAAGCTGGGCTGCTAGCTAGAGCAGTGATGAAAGTAAAGATCCAGAAGACTGACATGTCAGGAAATAGTGTGGAATCAGCTCTTGTTGTATCTGTACTACCTGTGCTTAAAACACAGTGGATTACAGACAGGTGCCTCCAGAGAGGCAGAAGGGATGCTGCCTTGAAAGAAACATTAACTCCCCATGTATTTGAAATGTATCAAATCTCATACATCCTTCCTCTGCTGTTGACATCTGAGCACCTTGTCTGTAAAAATCTGAGACTCTACTTGAAAGATATCAGCTTTGAATGTAGGCATTGTTAAACAAAGCAAGTTCTTGTAACGGAGTGCAGAACAAATAGGAAAATTACCAGCTCTGCAGAACAAGTTCTTTTGAGTTTCATAATATTTGAAAACCAAAATTGTCTTATCCTATTTCCCCACCCCCCTAACTAAACCTTTCCTTTCCCATGCCCAGAGTCGCAAAAAAAAGTAATCTGAAAACTCTAGGATTATAAAGTACAGATCTGGCTCAGAATGTATGAATAAAATCTGGAACTGCTCCTGTTATGAGCAGCCAAGGGCCTTAATGACCTTGTAGAAAGACAATTTCAGTTTTCTCCCTGAAGCTATTTCTGTGTTAGTATATTAATGTTGTGGTTTAACCCCAGAGGGCAACCAAGCCCCACACAGCCACTGACTCACTGTCCCCTGCAGCGGGATGGGGCAGAGAATTAGAAAAGTGAGAAAATTCATGGACTGAGATAAAGACAGTTGAAGAGGTGAAGCAAAAGCTGTGCACACGAGCAACGTGGAACAAGGAATTCATCCATCGCATCCCATGGGCAGGCAGGCAGGTGTTCAGTCATCTCCAGGAGAGCAAGGCCCCATCACGTGTTGGTGACTTGGGAAGACAAACGCCATCACTCCAAATTTTCCCCCTTCCTCCTTTATTTGCTGAGCGTGATCCGTATGGTCTGGGACATCCCTTTGGTCAGTTGGGGTCAGCTGACCCAGCTGCGTCCCTTTCCAACTTTTTGTGCACCCCCAGCCCACTCACTTGTGGGTTGGGGTGAGGAGCAGAAAAGGCCTTGACTCTTCAAACACTTCTCAGCAATAACTGAAACATCTGAATTATCAACCATTTCCAGCACAAATCCAAAACACATCCCCATAACAGCTACTGGGAAGAAAATCAGCTCTACCCCAGGTAAAACCAGCACAACTAAAAAAAATAATTTAAAAAAACCAGCAATTAACCAACGAACAAAGTAAAGTTACCAAAGTACTGCAGTGTAACTCGTTTAATTCTGCAATTCTGTGTACATTTGGATTGCCCAGTGCATGCAGAACTATACAGAATTAGTTCTGTGTCTTACATTGTCTTTTATAGTGTCATGAGGGATTTTTTTGTTCAGCTGTGAAGCTAATGGGAACTGCAGATGCTATCCAAAGCCATTTTGGTAGACATAAACTACCCAAACAATAGGCAGTTGAAGAAAAACATTTTCAGCTTCTCCTCAGTGTATTGCTGTGATAACTGTGGCCTAAATTCAGAAACAGTACAAAGCTTTGCAAGTCCATTGGCTCTCATGGACTGCTTCAATCTGAATTAATTTTGCGTTTTATTTATATAGTTTGAAAGTAGAGTAGCTTAGTCACCTCCTGTATTAAATTAATTGCTGGCATATTGGACAGCATCCCAATAAAGCCATTGGGTCTGCTTATTTTAGTGGTGATTATCCCATCTAATCCCATTCATTGCTAGCTCCCAGTGCAGCTACCCACTGGGAAGAACACAACAATTTCTGTTATGCCTGGAATGAATGGCGCATTTCAGTTCCTGTGCATGAATTTACTCTAAACTCTCACAGAGACAGATTGTTGGACGCTTTCAGGCTTGCTGATGCTGGTGTAAGATACTGCATGGAATTCTGACAACAATACGTCATTTGTTCTGGGGAGAAAATCTGCAGTTTTGGGAAAAGCGCAGACGGGGACGTACTCAGTCACGTAAAGAAGGCACTGGCAGAGATGGAACCAGACTTTTCAAAATTAATGCCAGACTTGAATGCCAAGTTTCTCACTGAATGGAAAATAGTGCAGTCCAATTGGTAATGTTCATGCAGATATTAAATGCAATACCTCTGTTAAACAATTGGGTTTTTATCTTATTTCCAAATGCAGTTTTTGGGGAGGACATTTAATCACTCTCTTTAAAGAGGCAGTGGTGGTACTTCTTTTCTTAATAGTCAAAACCAGTCAGACCTACAGCTGCAAGTCTGAGCTTAAGTCACCCTCAGTATTTAATGACACTTCAGGGTGAAGGCTTTTCATTCCTGTAGCTTTGGATTGAAGTTTTATTAGGGTGGGACCTTTGGTGGACCATGAACCCCTACTCAAGACTCTGAAGTCATCTAAGGTCAGTACTGTTATGCACAGATGCTTTTTGAAACAACCACTAAATTTGGTTGGCTTGGTGTTCTGCAGGAGGTATGTTTTGTGTTTGTGATAGTGTGTTAATAAATTTCTGCTTTCAGATCCCACCCAATGAAGAGGAGCAGACTAGAAAAAGACCCACTTTGCTAACAATTTTTTTTATTTTAATTTTTTTACAAACTGGAGCAGAAAGAGACAGACACTGTTAGCACTGCTTTTTAGTAGATGATTCTTATAGCACTTATGTTGATGTTATCATATCCATTCAACAAATTGGAGAAGACCTTATGGTGGTGATTGTTTCTTGCTTAAACCTTGGACGAAGCAGCATCTATCTCTGGTAGTGATACTGGCACTATGCACCATTATACTTTCAAATTAATTTGTGATACAGTTTATTTTCAAGGTTCATTTCATTTCTGTTTCACTTTCAAACTCTTTCTCCTCAAGACAACACCGGTTTCATCTGGGATTCATTTTCTTAATGCAAAGTGTATGCAGCTAACTGTATTACATATCAAATAAAACATTTTTCTGCTAGGCAGCCTCAGCAGGGTTTGGCACCTTCCTTGCATACTGTAGCATAGCCTTTGTTTTCACTGATCTGCTAATTTTTTTGTGAGTCAGCAGGACATGCATTCCACAGTTCAGGCATTCAGTGGGAGTGGGAGGAGCTGCCTTGATTGAATCTACTGGATCAGGTGGTTTGTCTGAATGCAAATAGTGTTTTGTTGTTCATAAAGATCTTTGAGAGATTAGAAAATAAGGGCAATGTTGTGTTTCTCAAGCCTAACCCCCATACTTTATATGCCTGCAACAATATTTTGTTGTCAAAAGAAGATCAATGTGGTAGACTTCTGTTCTATGTTACAAAAAAAGAATCAGAAAAACAAAAGCAAATTAATCACGTGGTATGTTAAAACAAAATTTCATTTTAAGCAGAGTTATTTTCTGTTCAGGGGTAATGCTTTGAAAAATGAGTCTATAAAAACAGCTCTCTTTATGGGAAGCAGCATGTGAAAGTGGCTGTAGGTTTCTCATGTGAGAAGAGTGAAGAGCCAAAAGTGGACAGGTGCTTCAAGCAGCTGAACAGCTGCTGTTTCTTCATCTTGGAGACTTACTGATTACAAAGATTCAGAGAAAATGTACCACGCTTTGCTCAGTCTACTCAAGAAACATAAAATTTCATTCTCTTCTTGCTCTAGAATAGAAATAAAGATGAAAGATCAGCAGATGAAGCAGAGCTTTGCCAGCCCTCTTGTGCCTCTCCCTTTCTCCTGGCTTTGTACTTGATCAAAGAAAGGGAAAGCAAAAGGAAGTTCGGTCTTCATCCTTCCAGTCAAGCTGATCTCCTTGCTCTGTGTTTCTGTAAATCCATGGAAAAGGCTCAGTACTCCAGTCACTTGGGAGAATTGCAATAACTCTTCCATCTTTGTTGTGCAGTAACTTCTGCCTGATTGACTTTGCTCCCCATTCTCCCCTGCAGAAATTGTATTGTTCTCAGCATGCCGGGTATTTCATGCTTCTCACCTGTTAGTTTGTTTTCATGTCTGTCATTTTGTTGTCTGCAGTGCCCCAATAGGTCTACCCACAATGGTGCTGTTTTTTCCTGTGGTTCTGTGTGCCCCTTTCTTTCATTCGTGGTACATAAATCACACCTTTCTAGAGTCTGGGACTGGTTTAAAACCAGACATGTTATCCTGTATCTGTTTTGTAAAGGAAGCTGACAGAGGAAGCCTGTATATTTCTCTTGGATAACAAAGGGCTGTGAGAGTGGAGCCACTGTGAGGCTTTTCAGCAAGCTTAATTTAATTAAATTTTTCTGTCCAGAAATGGACAATGTCTCACTGAGGCTGTGGCAGAGGCTGGGAATGGAGATTACATTGCAACAAGTGCAAGTGCTCCTTTCTGCTTCCTGAAGCAGTAGCTGCCATCCTACAGACACATTTCTGGGAGCTTCAGCAAGGTCAGTCATCCATCCTAGGCCCTGGCAAAGAGGTAAGAAAAGCCCGTCATATTTGCCAGCTTGATGCTCTGCTGCCTGAGAGTTTGGCTGTGTCTAAAGAGGCTGAGCAGACCAGCTAGCAGGTGATAAAGACTTGAAAAGACATGTTCTGCACGCTTGGCTGTACTCTGCAGAGGAGCGAGGGCACTGCTGGTGTAGGGGATGGAGGGCGACAGGCACTTGTTAGAACCTGGGAGTTGCAGGAGTTCAGTGTTTGTGCAGTACTTACTGTGATGATATCTCTGTCAAAGAGATTATTCCCATTTTCCCTGGCAGGGAAGTAAAAACCTTGTCCAGTGCACTAGTGGGGAGATAAAAGGGAAAAAGCAAAGAGAGGTTTTACTTGCAACTGAGTGACTAATGAATAGCAGCAGTTGCCCGCTCATCCTCATGACCTGTCACAGGGTCGATGGAGTTCTTCATCTTCAGCTGCACATTTTTGTCATCTCTGTCATCTGTGTGTCTCTGGGGAGCTTGCCCTGAGACTTAAGGAGCTGCAAAGCCTAAATGAAGTCCTACAGGCAAACCAGCCCTGTTACTCATCCTTCTCTTTAAGAATGCAAACAGTAAAATGTTTTCTTCGAGGAGTGGGAAATGAAATCAGTTAAAAGCTTCAGGCGTGTGCCACAGCTCCATGGCACAATAAAGCACAAAGGACAGATTAGGAGTTTTGCAGGATGTCTAAGGATAATCAAGACAGATGGCAACCTCAGACATAGAAGCTGTACAGTGGCAGAGAAGTGTTTTTGTGTGCTAATCTTTGATACAAAGGGCTGTGGAGAATAATTTTAAAGCAGTTATCGCCATAATGAGCAGCAGTCTTGTACCATTGTTTTCTACTTCTGTGACTTGTCCTGCCTCCAACTTAGCAAAACAGAAAACAAACATGAAATACACCTTCAGAACAAAGCATATGGACTTCCTTGGTCTGGTTTACCAAGGATTGACCAACAACAGGAGGTACTTCAGCACTCACCTTATAACCCTAAGGCGCCTTATTTTCGTGGTGGGTCTCTGAGTTCAAAACACCTTTTTCAGAGTGTACAGAGCGTGTGCTGGCAGGCACAACTTTTGTGGCGTAAATACCAGAAGAGCATTTGGAAACAAGTTAACCACGGTCAGTCTCCTGACATCATGTCTAAATAACCCAGTCAAACTGCCTTGTTCCTTCATAGCAGGTAGGTCCTAAACCTGCAGTAAGATACTGGAAATCCTGGCCTTTTCTTCTTGGGGTTGGGTTTGGTTCTTTTGGTACAACGTGGTTTTACGGGCTACCTGTGAGCTAACCTGTCCTGTCAGGCATCGCTCTCCAGTTCACCCTGCTCTCCTTTCTGAAGGAGACAAGGAACAGATGTTCAAGCAGCAGAGTTGTCTGAGCCACCTCACTCTTTCATTTGTCTGCCAAATCCTACTCAGAGAGCAGACTGTGTCAGCTTCCCTGTCTTCCAGCACCACAGAGGGAGAATGAGGCTGGCTCACCTGTTTTTCTACCAAGACCTATCCAATCTCGTTCCTTTTTATTTCTCCTTTTTTTTTTTTCCCCTTAATTACCCTTTTCTCTATAGCTTCTGGGAGAAGCAGCTCTGTTTCTCCTTCTCTGACACAGCAGCCAAGTCAGCCTGATTCAATTCCACCTTCCTTTCTTCCCTGTGGCAAAAATCTCTCAACCCGCTTGCATTTCTGCACCCAGAAAACACGCACACGTCTGCAGCTGTGAGTGCCAGGAAATGGGGCTGGAGCCACCTTGCAGGCACGGAGCAGGTGCGTGCAGAAAGGAGAAGCAGCTGTTGCAGAAAGCAGAGACATCTCTCAGGGCACCGCCGTACCTGACTTACTCCATTTCTAGATTTCAGGTCAACTTCCTTCTGTACTATTTCACAAAAGTGACCTGGTGATAGTGTCTGAGTTCACCAGCCTTGCTGAGAATGAGGGTGTTTGTCCCAAATCAGAGAACCTGAAGAGTAAGAAAGTCTCTCCGTTGCTGGGAGCAAGATGCTCCACCTAGGCCTGGCATAAAGCCAGGCTTTTATACTGAGTTCTGTCTTGCAGAGTCCTGTGAAAATTATCAGGAAAAAACAACTTCACATGCTTCTTTACTGACAGCCTTGGGTTTTAAATCATTCCAGTTTTGTCTTCCTCTGTCACAGCTAGGCATCCTGTTCTAACTTGAAAATTTCATTAGTGTCTTGAGCATTTCTCCATCCTGCAACTTCAGAAGCTGCAGATTTTTCTATCTCTGCTGAGTTGTCACCATGGCAGGGTGAAGATGTGTGTGCCAGCAAGCTGGGAAGACAGAATTGCAACAACATATTCGTTCCTTTGTTGAATAAACATTTCAGCAAAGCCTACAATGAGTCGTCACACTAAAAGCTGTCTTTCCTATCCTCTTTGGGACCACTTTTATAAAATGAACGTAAAAGTCAGACCCAGTTCATACAAATCATTTTGCAAGTGAAGGTCTGCAGGCTTTTAGGAGCCCACCTGCCCCAGTGGGCAGGCAGAGGAAGCCGTGCTGCCGTACCAGTCGCTCGACACGTTTTGAGTGTAGAGCCCCAAGTCCCTTGTGGGAGCTGCTGGGGAAGCACGTGGGCTGTCAAAAGCTGCCACGTGTGCTCAGACTGAGCGTGTGCTGGCAGGGAAATGGGTTTTATCAGTGACATCATGATGACTGCCTCAGCTTTCCCCATGGGCTGGGCTCAAGAACCACACGTGAGAGGACTCAGACTCCATATACCCTGTGTCCTCAAGTACACCTCTGAATCTGGCCCATAATCCTTTCTCGGGCTGAAAAGAAATCGTTATATCGTTTGTGTATATAAGCTTATTTCCTGTGAACACTCAGCCACAAGGATAATCAAAAAATGGATCTTCTAAGTTGATCTGTGTTATGCAGGGAGTAGCTCTGTTTAAAATAGTAAACCATTTTGGTTTTGCTATTTTGCTTGCTGTATGTGAAATCCTAAGCCTTTCATTTTAGGGAAATAAAAGCTGGTTTAATGTTCTCTATATCTGAGAGGATTAAAGGGACATCTCAAACATGAAGAGGTAGCCTTTATGGATTCCCCTAAATGTGTACTATTAAAAATGGAGTAGGTGAATGAATATGATTTAGATACTCAGGAGCTGATTCCAGTGCAAGCCTCAGTGCAGACAAGGCTCTGCACCAGCATTAGAAGTCCAGTTCAAAATAGGTATCACAGTGGTAGTTGCCTTTTCTTAGGTACGCTTGTATTTGCAGGAGAAAAGTGAACAAGTTCAGTCTGACTGTGTGTCAAGAAAAATGCAAACTGTTTGGGCTGGACTGAGGGTTAATACCGTATTTAGCCCACAGAACCTTGGGCATTTCGGTATTACAGTCAGGTGGCAAAGAGGCAGGAAGGAGATCTGCTTTTCATCCTGCTGGATGGTTTATTCCATGCTCACAGCCAAACTCTCAAAGCAAATCTGAAACACGACCCTGAGGGCCCCCAGTTTACTCGGGGCCAGGGGGAAAGGTGGGATTAGGGAATGGGGACCAATGGGAGAATGCCGGGGAGGAGTGAGAGGCTGGCAGCCAACCGGGAAATTCAAACTGGGACAGACCATACCAGGGAACAAAGCATCCCTGGGGAATGCTTCAGGTCGCCCCTACACAGAGGCATGTTCACTGATCCCCATAGAGGGTGAGCTGGGCTTTGCTTTGATAGACTAAAATTCCTGCCCATGACAATTTGGACTGTACCAGTGATGCTTTTAATTGGAAGATAATCACCAAGCCTCTTCCTGATTTACTGTTGAAGTGGACTGAGTATGTTTTTATTTTGAATGGCCTTGTTTGCCCACAGCTGAGCTAAAAGGCCGCTGCAGAGCGTGATGCAGTGCCCTCAACACAGGCTATTTGAGACAGCGCAGGGAATCTGAGACATCTGCATGGGAGTGGCACACATGAGATGTTGCCTCTAGTGGACCCATGCCCTTGCAAGGCAGCAACTGGAGGAAGTGGACTTCCTAGGATGTCTAAAATGGCATGAGATATTGACATTTAAGCAGATGAATCCCATCCTGTGGAATCTGGGACTTACTTTGATGGAAATCTGAAAGAATTTGTTTGTCCACTGCCATGTATGCATGTGCTCTCAGCCTTCCTCAGTGTGTGAAGGGGTCAGTGTAAGAACACAGCAGCCTCTGTGTGCTGAGGTTTGCCTTCCACCGGGCATTGCAATGACAATTTGTATTTCCTTCAGATCCAAAAAGTAATTATTTGTTTTTACTAGTCTACGGGGAAAAAAAAGTCATTTCAGACTCCTCCAGAGAGTGTTGATGATAAACTTCTCATATCGCTTCCCTTTCATGTCGAGGCATTTCTGATAGAAACACCACTCATTCTGTAAAGATTTTCAAACTCTCAGATGTTCTGAGGTTTTGTGTAACTGGAAAGGCTTTTCAGAAACCAGTAGGTGATATTGTTCCGCCTTGAATTATGTAGGAAAAGAGGACCTAGAAGAATCATTGTCTTATGAAAGATGTCAAGAATCCCACATCACCAAAAGAGGCATGAGCTGCAGTAGCAATGCTGTAATGCCTTATATATGATTTGAAGGAGTTGAAGTGTCTATAAGAATTATAGTTTTTCACCTTTATGTATCAGTACTTCAAATAATTTCTTGTTCTTGCTTTTTGTTATGTGACATATTCATATGTGACAGATACATTCACGTGGTGAGCCTTGAAAGTCAAGAGCTTCTCTGATTTATGTCCTGTGAAAAGTAGCATTATTTGTTAGGTTGGAGAAACTGCATTAAGATTCAGACATTTATAAGGAATTTAAGATTAAGTTTGAGATGTTCTTAAGGATGCAGTTGTGAGGGGGAAAGTTCATACAAAAGCAAAGAGCAGTTCACCAGCCCTTCAGGCTGCCCCCAGGTGATGGGCAGGATGTTAACAACAATATAGAGCTGGTGATTCCATCTACACTTACAAAAATAACTCAAACAGTATACAAAACCTCTGGCCCACATAAGGAAAAAATTTCCCAATGATCAATCTGATTAACTAAAAAAACCCCTCTACACTCCCCAGCTTTCCTGACCCAAATAAATGTGTAATTAGAGAAGACTGCATGATGATTATTATTAAAAAGTGTATGGGTTTGGTTTTATTTCTGACTTTTGTGTTGGCAGTAACTCCAGTTCCGAAGCTTTTGCAGGCTTCAGAAGAACTAAAAGCTGAGTTTTGCTTTGGAGCAACACTTACTAGTAAAGAAAGGAATAAAATGGGCTCATTTCACTCTTTTTAGCAGTATAGCCAATTTCAGAAATGTCTCCTCAGCTTAAAATAGTGAAAATTTCTAGAATTGATGATACATCTGAGACTAAAACAGTCTTTAAATGCACCTCCTAGCTGAAAGATGTGCTTGCTTGTATAAATGTGCTGACAGGAGAAAAAAAAATATTTAGGGATATATATTTAACACTGGACTTCAAAAATGCAACTTCTTTTCACTTTGTAAACTTTTCTTGCAGAAATAAGAAGCAATACAGGCATTGCAGTACATATGACAGTAAGAAATGACAGTTTTCTGTTTATTCAACATGTTTGGAATCTCATTAGATATCAAATGCGACTTGAGTCTCATTGCCTATAAGCAATAACATTTTTTTTTTCATTCTCTGCTGCCCAAAGTGACCAAATGTAGATTATTCTGCAGTCCATTTACTGTTCCTGCTATAACTGATGTAAAATAAAATTCAGTTTTAGATACACTGATTTTTTTTTTCCCCTCCTTCCTTCAGTCTGTTGAAGAATGCACAGAATGAAGTTCATTTCAGAATGTGGTATAAGAAACTACTGGCTGCTCTCCAATTCTGTGCTGGACAAACCCTGAACAATGAGTTTTCTAAGGAAGAAAAGCTCATCAGAATTCTGGAAGACATTGCCACAAAAGTGAAAGCTGCCAGTGACCCAAAAAGAAAGGTTTGTTAAAAAATACTGCCCCTTCCATCTAAGTTTCTCTAGGGAATTTTATTTTTTCTAAGGTAACACCTCTTTCCTTTAATACCCTTATTTATTCCATAAATAAACCAAAGATTTAACTAAACTTTATAAACATTTTTCTGCTCTGAAAACAGGTTACATATAGATGTTTAATGGGACAGCTCTCATCACTATTACTCATGAGGCCTGCAGATCTTTCAAGCCATTTAAATTCCTTCATCAATGCTTTCTCAAATGGGCTTGGAGGTGGCCAGAAGTAACGTCAACAAAGCTGATTATCATTTCACTGAGAGAAATGCTCACACTCAGCTCCTCATCCCAAAATACTTGACTCCTGTAGAACTGCAATATTTCTTGAAAGCTTTACAAGGGTTGTTCTTGGCAGGCTGGACACATCCTCATTGCTTAACAAAGACAATCAGAGTGGAATGTGGTTAATACCTCAAATATAGCACTCAGCAATGAACATTGAACACATATCTGAAGAGAATCCTCCCTGGCAGTAGAAACTTGCAGTTGTCTTCTCCAGTAGGTACAGCTTTTATACCGCATATGTACATTTCTAGTTCAGAGCTGTTAATTTTCCAGGACAGCTGCTGTTACTTACCTGATGTGTAAAACTGCTTCTTGTTGAAATCTCAGCAAGGCAGAGCAGAAAGCCAAATAAAAATATACTTGCCACTGCAGGTTATCATGAACAATATTGTGAATCTTTCTGCCTTGTTAAGGATTCGAAGATTTTCAAAGGGTTTCTCAGAAAACTCTCAGTGCTGCTACCGAGAGCAGCAAAGCAAACATGGAAGTAAAAAGACAAAAATATTTGCAGAAGGAAAATCTGTGTAAAGAAAAAGAAATAGTAGTAATACATTATACATTACTGATGCATAATTCAGATTTTAGGGATTAATCTCAAGGCTGCTGTTACTGTGATACTGAGAAGCTCCCAAACCTTGCAGCTAACAGAGTTAGGCAAGGGAGATCAGTGTTGAGGCAACAAGCAACAAATTGGGAAGTTCTCAAGCAAGGCAAAAAACCCCATGAGATACAGCAGAGCAACACAAGGCTAATCAACCCCTAATGAATGGTATTGAATCGTAGAATCACAGAATGGTTTGGGTTGGAAGGGACCTTAAAAATCATCTAATTCCAACCCCCTGCTGTGGGCAGGGACACCTTCCACTGGACCAGGTTGCCCCGTCGAGTCTGGTTTCACAGGTAGAGATTTTTTCTAACATCCAGTCTAAACCTACCGTGCTTTGCCGCGGTGCTGAGCCGGCTGGCACGCTATCTCAGCACTGGGCAATGCTCTACCTGCCCCAGGCGGGGGGACGGAAGCCGATCACGGTGCTGGAGGGCAGGCAAAGCACCAGCTTGGGTTTGCCTTGCCCACCCATGGCAGGGTGTGCGAAGGAGGGAGCAAAAAGCAGAGGGATTTCCTCGTGGGACAGGGAAGGGTTTTATTCCAGGGAGAAGGCACAAGGAGAGCCGATAAAATTAGGTGGGTGTGGGGTTTTATACCCCTACATAATAGGCATGGAGAACACACAGTAACCAATAAAATATCAGTTATGGGGTCTTACAAAAGGGGGAAGAGAGGATTAGGGCAAATGGGAGAAGGTGTGGGGGGCAGAGGTTTAACGTGGGCCAATTACCAACTGAGGAACACAGAACTTTCCAGAGAAATAACCAAATATGAACTATAATGAGGAGGGGTGGCAGCAGCCAATGGTCAGCGTGCTCCACACAGCCTTTTGTGTGCTCACTGTCCTTGTGCTGTGGAGGCATCGAACCACTGGACCTGCTGGTCTGCTTGGTCCTGCTGACCATGGCTCTGGCCGTGGCTCACCGCAACAGTGCTTCAGTCTGAAGCCATCCCCCCCTTGTCCTGTCACTCCATGCCCTTGGAAACAGTCACTTTCCATCTGAACCCACAGGGCAGCATGAGCTGGTAGCACATCTAGGCAGGAAAAACATCTATGTGGAGTAAAATTCAGTTCTTATTTTTAGTACCTCATTGTGACCTCACTAGCTGTTACAAGGTCACACAGATGCTACCAGCTCTGGAAATTGCATTGCTTGTTTAAAGTACAGAAAGACAGTCCAAAAAAAAGGTGCTTTTGTGTTCTTTCATGCTGCCATGATGGTTCACGTGCTGCAGGAGGTGTTAAACGTGGAGCTCAGCAGCCTCCAGCAGTTCTTCCAGGAGGTGAAGGTCTGCCGGCTCCCCCTGAACCCCGCGCTTGTTGTCCAAGGCATAGAGGCAGATGTAAGTGTGAACAATGACATTTTGAATTTTGGGTTTGGTTTTTAGTGTAAAGAGGAGAGGGAGTGGACGCCTGCATTGACAGGGAAATGATCATAGCGATGTCGAGCATAAATCATCTGGTCAGTTTACATCCAGACTAATCCCCTTTCAACCTTTGTTTGAGGCAGAGGTGACGGGGTGGGTGGGGTGGGTGCTGCATGTAAATCACACCAACCAGAGATTTCAAACTCTGTGCATCCCATTCCCAGCTCGGCTGCCCTGCCGAGTTGGGATTGGCAAGGGCACGTGGAAGCTGAGACCTGGCTCCCACCAGGTTGTCACTGTAGAGTACCGAGAACGGCGAGAAACAACACGATCCAAATTCAGGAAGAAAGGGGTAGTAGTTATTTAATTAATTATAATCATCCTTTTATAACAGGGTTCGCAAAGAGTGTGTTGAATGGCATAAGACAGTTGGGTGCTCGGCCATCCACCCCTTGAGGGGATTGGTCAAGCTCTAAGACACTTATTCCAAAATATTAGAAAGCTAGAACCATAACAATCCTGCATAACAAACCCAGGTGCAAGATAAGGAGTTAGTTTACAAAACCCACAGCAGTGTTTTCATAGCTTCTGTGAGAACTGCAAAGTTCTCCCAGAACGCTGCAGAAAGCTGAAAGATTTCTCTACCAAAGCTTTTCAGCATCTACACCAGGTAGCCCTTGATGACAGGTTTTTTACCCATCCAGGACTCTCCCATGTCAGGTATCGGAGCAGCTAAAAGTCTGGAGCCAGCTGTCTGTTTGCTGAGCTGAGACTCGGGGCATGACTGAGAATTGCTAAAATACTAAATATTCACACTAGCTTACCTGTATCTACGACCCCTATTAAAAATGACTTAAGGATAAAGGACACAGCAATGATCTTCGGTGTTATTTGCCTTGACTTTGACCGCGACACTAAGGTTCAGTTATTCATTGTTCAAAAAAGTTTTCATAAACAACATAATGCCAGGAGTAAGCTGCTCCATCTCTGGAGAAGGAAAATGTATCCAGCATGAAGAAAAAAAACCCAAACATGAACAGCCATATATATTGCCAGTTATAGCTGCCTAATTACAGCAATTTGTGCTCTATTTTTGCTCTCTGGCTCATTATCCGTAGTGGACCTGATTCTGAGAGGTGCTGATCCCTTCAATTGCCTCTGACCTGTGTTTCTCCGAGTAATTGCTATTCAGCCTTGATCTGGCTGAGAACAGAGGTCTTCCAGCACCCCACAGACTTGGGCGAATTGTGTGTGATACAAGTCAGAAGGATTTGAAGCCTGCTGCTTCTCCCTGCTTTCAGGCTTTTGGAAATAATGACTAATGGAAAGGTATCTCACCATAAAGTCGTGCTATTTATACTGCACCAGCTTGGCTGGACAGACACAAAAATGTTTACATGTAATATCTGAAGAGAGATATTTTTTCATTTTTCTTATATCATTATAGGACATTATATTTCTATAAATACATGTAGTTTCTTGATTGAGCTGTACGTCAGTATAATCATGCAAATTAGAACTTTTAAGTGCTTATAATTACCTAAATTTAATTCATTTTGGAGTCATCTATTGATTTTACCAGTAGCAAGCCCTACTCCCAGCTCTGTCAGAGCCGCATTATCTCACAGGAACCTTTCAAGCATTCACTGAGACGTTTCAATTGGCAAAATTCCATGGGGGGGTCGGGATCTCATCGCTGATAATGGCTCTGGCCCATCACAGAGGTCTGCTGTGGCTGAGGCAATATTTGCACACTTGTACCATGCTTTGAGGTGTTGGGATGAAAAGCAGCAGCCAGCTGTGTCTGGTGGTGGTGGAGTTCAAATTAGCCTCCCTTACGCTCCGCCCTGAGAGGCCAACAGCAGCTCTTGTGGGGTGCTCATTATTTCCAGAAACCAAACCTTTAATTTACCATTGTCTTTAGCTGGTGCTGAGGGGTTTCCCCGCCACCCTCCTTGGATGTTTTTTAATGAGGGTAATAATACCACCCTAAACTCTCACACGATTTGCAGTGCTCGGCTCATTAATGCTTTTTGAAGCCCTTTGAGATCTTCAGGTGGAAGGAGCTGTTGAGTGTGAAAGTCAGAGTTTAATTAAGATAAATTCCACGTAAAATAGAGCATGATTTTCAAAATTTCCTGTATCCTCAGCCAGAGTGAGGTCATCAAAGAGATTGGCAGGTTCCTGACTGGGCGGGGCTGTTTTTTTTCAGAAAATAATAGGACCAAAGGCTTTTCAGTGCCTTAAGACTCATTAGATCAGTCTTATATCATTCATCCACTCACTTCCAGCTAAAGCTTATAGTTGATAGGCCTGGGTGAAAATGAAAAACAATTAGCATCTAAAATATTTTCTGTTCATATGGTCTGATATTTAAGTGAAGCAGATTGTCTGGGGAAAAGAATTTCTTATTTTTCAGACCCAGTGAAACAGTCAATAATACCAAGAATAATTTATTTTTGCTGCCACTGCTACTGAGCAGTGTTTAAAGCTGGAATCCTTTTCAAAGGTATTGCACTGGCCTGGTGTTTTTTATATGTGACGCTGTTGTTCTTCTGTCTCATCCTTCTTTCCCCTGCAGTCATGTTCTTATTTTACGTCCAATGCTTTTCCATTAAAAATCTCCTTCATCAATGCGAATGCTCCAAGTGGAAACATCAATGTTATTTTTAAGGTATGTTCTTCCTCTAATCCTCAGGGCTTTTGGTAGAGAAAAATGATGATTTAAAATTCACCTAATTTATGTTTTAAACCTTGAGTCTGAGAATAGTTGATTTGGCTCTGCTGCTTGTTTATCCCTATTATTTTTGACACTAGAACTTTTAACGATATATGTTGAGACAATACACTGAAGTGTCACCTTTTTTGATCAACAGAGAATCAAACAGGTTATGGCAGGTTTTTTTCCTTAGTGAAGACAACCAAACTGGAATATAAAGTTCATATTTTAAACCTGGTTTATTAACGACGTTGAAGTCAGAGGGCAAGTCGCAGAGAAGAGATAGTTCAGAATGACTGAGCCCTTCAGCTTTGTCCATAAAAATCAAAATGCTGGAGTGTTAGAGGCTCCATTTGCCACACAGACCTAATGCTGCCCCTATCAGCCAGCGTGGGGGAAAGGGCTGAGGAAGGATGGAGGTGGAGGAGACAGCAGAGGAGCTCTGTCTCATTGGAGTTAGTTGGAGGAACTGACTCAAAATAAACTCTGCTTTACTTTGCAGTTGTCACCTAGAAAAGCTTCAGAGTTCGGAGCAATCCATCCACAAAAGACAATACTTGCATTTTAAAGTTAGTTCTCTTTCCAAAGAACGAAAGTCTTCGCTAAAAGTGGATATTAGTTTTAGAGAAGAGCACTAGTTTGTAAAATGGCTGATGGATGCAAAATAGTTGGTTGCCAACGGCATTGTTCTTGGATCCTTTGCAGAATCATTTTCTAAACAAGAAATCTAAAAAATTGATATAACTAAATTTAAAAAAAAAATAGATTCTGCGCTGTCTTAAATTAAATTGCCCTTTAGAGCAGCTGTGATTCTCAGAAATAGAAGTATGCTTTCCAGGCCTGCTAAGGAGAGAAATTAGCAATTTTAAGTTTTTCTGAACTTTTAGAAACCTGGTTCATATGCTGTTTCATCTGAGTATCAGTGTTAAATAGCAGGTTCCTACCTACTTGAGCAAATACCTGCTCATGGGGCTTTTAAACAATTTTGTTGTTTCTACTCAGACAATATTTTTCCTACCTAGCAATGTTCAGCAATCAACTCATTGTCCAGTTGCTGTAGAATTTATTATAGCTGCTGTCACCTTCTCCTGTCAGCAAAACATTGTGTTAAAATACCTTTTATTTGTACTGGAGTTGTATTGCTTATTCATGACAGATAACTCATGCATAAGTGATAAGCACAATAAATGAGAAGGGTATCTTACTAAATTTCCTCTGACTGTATATGTGAGGGAAGGTAAGTAGAGAGAATAAGGGTTTTTTTGCAATTTTAGGTACTAAGAAGAATTAATTGGAGTCAAGATTACCTTTCGATGAGAGAAAAATAGATTCAGATATTTTATCTTTTTAAGATGAGTTTATGTCTCCTCAAGTACACATTTCCTGGCAGTAAGAGTCTGTAGATTGGAATGCTTGTATAAAAAGAATGTAATGAAAGAATAAAGCACTTAAAATACCAGTAAAAGTTATATATTTTACGTGGAGTGGGATGGGGGGAAACAAAAAATCAGGGCTGTTGTTTACTCAGCCATGGTTGAAAATAATCTCTTCATTAATTCTTGTGGCTACAATTAAAGCCCCATTTCACTGAGATTATTGTTTGACTAACTCCATGGGGAGAGGGGTCATCACTGCACCACTGCTTGGAACTGAATATGAATCCTGGTATGGATGAAATGTAAATTCGTGATAAAATTCCCTTGCAAATACCAAGTTGCGAGGCTTAACATTAGACAAACGCTGTCGTTTGTGAAAAGGGATCTAGCATTAGGTAGACTTTAAAATGTAAATAAATTAGGATCCTACCTCCGGATTAAATTTTCAAACGCTAATAATTACATAGGAATAATAAGCAGAAAGGCTGCAGTTAAGCAGGGATCATTTGTTACCATCTCAGTGGCTGCCCAAACTGTTCCCGTCTGTGTGTGCCATCTACTCTGTCCTCTTCTGACACGGAAAGGTAAGTAGGAACTTTGAAGGAAAACAAGACATAGTTACTGTGAAGTGAATGTGGCTGTTTTGGTGGGCAAAAAAGGTCCCAGTTAAACAGGACATTATTTCTGTCGGGTATTGAAGGAGAAAGCTGAATTTCATGTGCAATTTCCACAGATAGGTGATGATCTACGTCAAGATATGTTGGTTCTGCAAATTATTCGAGTGATGGACAGCATTTGGCTCCAAGAGGGACTGGATATGCAAATGATCATTTATAGATGTTTATCTACAGGGAAAGGACAAGGTCAGTCTCAAATTATGAAAGGAACCTGTATTACATTATTCATATTTCATGTAAACAGTGGTATATAAAATTTATTTATGCTCTCTAGAACTCATTGGATTTTGTAGCAGCTTAGGCTAGAATTTTCCAAAAGCCTCAACACTGTCAGCTTGCAAAACATCCTTAAATTCACATATCAAAAAGAGGGCTTTGGAGAAAATTGGCCATAGCTCCTGAAGTTTTAATCCAGTGTAGTCCTACATAGATGCTTAAATGAGCCTAGATGCATGTGACTACAGAAAGTACCTGCAGACAAGTGATGACAGCTTTGTGCTGTTGATTTTGAAATATTATTCTTGTGATTTATGTTGCTTAGGGCAGGCCTGACTCATCTGAAAGCTCTATTTCTCTCTTTTATGGTTGTTACAGCAGAGCTATAGCAGGGATACCAATTGCTTGCCATGGAAATCTGCTGACAGCAGTAAGCTGGCTATATTTCCCTGACCAAATCTTCAACTGGAAATAATCCTAGCTCAAATAGAAGGCTGATGTATCCAGATTACCTGCTGTACAAAAGCTATTAAAATAGAAAAATAAAAAGAAAATCATTGCTTTCTGAGCCACAAAGTGAGCATGAGAGAGGAGGAATGATCTAAAGGAACTAAGAGAAAGTATAGATGAGTTCAGGCACATGGCATGTGGTTGTGGTGACCTGGAAAAAACTCCTCCCTTCTTTGTAGGGATGGAAGTCAAAGCTTGAAAGCTTCTGCTTCAAAGACAGATAAGACAAGAGTACTATTTCTGGACATGACAGTATATATAGACTCTTTTATATACTAACGCTTAATTTGATGTTTGCCGAGAGAGATACAGGGATCATCTGCAAATAATATTCTCTCCCTGACAGTCTCTTCCTTTCAGCATCATAGCAGCAAAAAACCCCTCAGTGTCTCGCAGTCTTTCCAGATGTCCTTCCTTATGAGTTACATCACTGTCAGTATAATTAATTTACAGTTAATAATTAAGGATAAAGGACCAAGTGACATGCCTGTGGTCACACAGGACACATGCTTAAGGAGATTTGGGTACACAGGCTCATGGAAAGGGGTACACATGGCTTACTCCATGGCCACCTTTTCCACACCAGGTGGGTAGGAGACAGTAATTTCATGGCCATGCAAACACAGAAATCGCTTTTCAGAGAAATTCAGTGAAAACTGAATCAAGCACAGGTAGAATTCCACTTTCCAGGCATGGTGAAGTAGACGAGCCTGTCAGCAAGTAAACTTGGACTTAGAGAAAGTCCTCCCTGTAGTGAAGAGTAGCAGGATGATGTGCCAGGGGACCACACATGGGGACAGGCACAGAAGGCTGGAAAGCCAGGTCTCAGTACCAAAAAAAGGAATTAAGTGCATGCAGCAGAGACAGAGGATTCAAGTGAAGCATAGCAGAATGCTTGGCTTCTCTCTGCACTTCAGAGTCCCAGTGTGTGCCATACTGGATCAGACTAATTTCTGCTATCCAGCACCCTTTCTCCAAGCTGTGATCAGCATCACATCCTGCAGAAGAATTTCTGCCCCTTTCTAGACAATAAATACGTGTGAAACAACTTTATATATAACAGGAAATATCTGATCCTACTTTTTCATTTTTTTTGTTTTGTACATATTCTACCCACTTTGACTCTCATTAAATTGTTCACCTTGCTGGTACTTTGAGGCAGTTATATCCACAATATTGTTATTGATGATTTTATTTCTCCTTCACAGAACTGCCCCTTTCCACTCAGTGCCCTTTAATTGTAATTTCCAAAGAGCCAGACTAAAATAATACTGATTTATGTTTTCTGTTGCATTCATTATTTGTAAGCTTTTAACTATGTATTTTTTTTTTTCTGCATGGAATGATCAAACAACAGGCAATATGCATTGATTGCCCTCCCACGTTTTTAAAGTTGAGGATTTCTCATGCAAACTCTTTCCCGTCTGATTAGGACTGGTGCAGATGGTGCCAGATGCTACCACACTAGCGAAGATCCACAGGGAGTCTGGTCTGATAGGACCACTGAAAGAAAACACAATTAAGAAATGGTTTCACCATCACCATCCTGTGGAATCAAGTTACCAAGAGGTAACATCCTAATGAAGCTTATTACACTTTTCATGCTATGCCATGGGGAAATAAAAGAACCAAATTACAGTAGACAGCGAAAACGAGTGGCTCAGACACGAGACAAACAAGTCACATGCAGAGAAACCAGGGAATCCACTTAAATGCCACTCTCTTTCTAAGGAAATATTGCTTTTTATCAGGTGCATGGTAGTACGTTTTCCATAAAAATGTGTCAGAGAGATGTTTTGAAATTTAGTAGTAAAGTACAGAGAAATTGAAATAGAAATTGTCTTGAACTCAGAAAAGAATATTTTTTAGGTCAGCTCTTTAAATTCTTTATTTTATATAAACCATATAAAGTCTTGGCAGATTTCCTGTGTTTAGGAATGATCATGCCAATACCCACAGTTTCAGAAAGCTGTTTTATCAGAACCACCTTGTCATAGTTGAAATACAGAAGATCATGCTTTTCATATCACATGTTCTCATGGGATCCCACCTAAGGCATCTGATTCTATGAAACTAGATGTTATGCATGAGCCAAAAAATTGGAAATTTTATTTATAGAAGCAAAGGTTTTCCAAGGAAATCTTTCTATCAATTCCTTGTTGGGTGAGCATGTTCTGAGGCCCCTGAAAAAATTCTCAATTTTTGTGTTTCTGGGACAATTTTTATAATCCTTTTTCCATGCAAATGAGAAATTAGTGGCCAAAATTTTTAAATTAAAGGAGTGCTTTGAGTGTTTACCACTCTGAGAATGAAATGCTTTTAGAGCAGTTTGTTAGTAGATGTGTAGTAGAAATATGTTTGGTAAACTTTAGTAATTCTGTAATTATTCCATAGGCATTTCTTCACCCATATTTTGACCAAGAACACTTGAATTCCTCATGTATCATTTGATTCAATTAAACAGGACCAACCTGTGTAGAATGGTTCTTTTACAAGTTTGTGTTTACAGTTCTATGGTAGAAGTGCAGACAACATTTCAATTCAAAAGTCAGGTACTGCTAATTATTGATTGAAAACTCGATTTCTTGCTGCTGATGCTGTTTGTAAAAAGTGGCATTGATGTGGAATATTCTAAAACCAGTTCCTACCCAATTTCTTCCAATTTTTTAAGTACATAAAATGCAGTCAGATCTGATTACATGGGGTATGCATAAAATTACTCCTATGCATTCCCTTTGTGCTTGCTAGTGAATGAACCTTTCTCTTTTTTTTGCTCCTTCATAATGTTTTACTCATACAGTACTGGATCTAAGGTGCTTAGAAAACTGGTGCAGAACGAGCTTTAACATCCTCATTTTACAACTGGGTGAACAAAATCACAGCAAGCTTAAATGTTTTATCCAAGGTCATCAAAGTGAGTGAGTAGCACAGTTAGACATAAAATTCAGCCAGCTCTTGTGCTGTGGCCTAAGTCTTGCACAGTGCTGCCATGCCAGTGCAGGTGGCATCCTGCATCTGCAGGGAATTCCCGAAACCCTAAATGATCATCTGCCTTGGTTAATGTAGGTTTTGTCCAAAAACATTAGGCTCCAGATTTGGTTTGGGTTTCTATATTGCATTGTATCCATTGTGATTTAGATTCATGGGACATGGACTGAGTTCTGGAGAAAAAAAAAATCCATGTAGGTACAGAACGGTGCAGCGAATGTAAAGCAACCTACATGCTTTACAAAGCAAATGGTTAAATTTGTGGATTTTCAAACAATTTCCTAGCAGCTGTTTTTGCAATGTACACGCAGAACATTGAACAGAAAATGCCACCTTCCTGCCAAGAAGGTTGTTCTTCTTAGGCACCTTTCACATTGAAGTTTTCTGTAGACTTCCAGGTATCTTTGGAACACAAGCTGAAAACCTCGTGCGTAAAATTGCTCTTGCACTGTAACTTTGAAAAGTTTGCGTGACATTCCTATACCATTCCTACTCAGACCTGTCTCATTAATCTTTTTTCAATATTTCCTGTAAAAATTTTGCCAACAAGCCCAGTGTTTGTAGAGCTACTTTTTGTTATGATTGTTTTTATTAGCATCACAAACAAATATGTCTGGATATTTCGTGTAAGTGCTTTTGTTTTACTCACTAGGCGGTAAGGAATTTCTTTTACTCCTGTGCTGGCTGGTGTGTTGTTACCTTCATCCTGGGAGTCTGTGATCGACACAGTGACAACATAATGCTGACAAAAGCTGGACACATGTTCCACATAGATTTTGGAAGATTTTTGGGTCATGCACAGATGTTTGGAAGCATAAGAAGGTTGGTATCTACAGTAACACACATACTAAACTTCAAAGCAGTGTTCTGAAGTTTCACAGCCTTATCAACTCGCATAAAAAAAAATACAAATGAGATTACGCTTTTTTTTTTCTTCCTGTATTTTCCAAAACAGCTTATTTTTGTTGTTTCTAGAAACTTCTAAAAAAATTTAGGAACGACTGGAAAAGGAATTCAAAGATGTTGGAGATCCCTTTTCAGTGTAAAAGAAAAATGTAAATCCTTGTTTGGTCAGGAATGTGAATGATGCAGTTCAGTAGTGACCAGAATAGAATGCTGGCCTATGCCAGAAGAATTATGATGTCCATTGTTTGTTTTTTTTTCTAACAGAGGAGTGTTCCTAAAATGGATCCAAATCCATATATCTATCTAATTGACTACTTTCTTCCCATATTCAGAGAAGGAACCAAATTTTCCAAAAAAACATGGAGAATAATTAAATTTTGCCTCGGTGGGTAAATTTGCAAACTTTTTCATTATCTTTTGAAGTTCCACATGTAACTATGCCATGATAAGGATAAATAAAACAGTGTGATCATGTATCCAAGTTCCTAATGTGAACACACTATGAAGGGAACGAATTGAAATGGAATAAGGATAGGATAATGCCAGTATGTCCAAAACACAAAGGAGCTGTTATAGCAGAGTGAAGAATGGGTGAATGATCCCTTTTAGTGACAAGATGAGTAGTGTGTGTATGTTTTTCGTCCATGTTTCCTAATAATTTCCAGAACAAGCATCAGAATTAAGTTTGAGCTAATTTTCTTCTTTTTTTTTCTTTATTT